>VZRZ01008555.1:3567602-3661072 GCA_013398175.1 Climacteris rufus
GAGGAGAGGAGAGGAGAGGAGAGGAGAGGAGAGGAGAGCTCTCCAAGCCTGGCAGTGTTGTGCCTTGCTCGCTGCTGGCCCCTTGGCCCACGGCCATGCCATCTTCTCACTTGGTCTTGCCATCGTGGAGTTTGAGTTCCTGCAGGTTCTGCACTTCTGCCTTGTGTTTGCTTGATGTTACCTGTGTTTAACCCAGTATCCCAGGTGAGGGATACTGTGACAGCCCTCAGCACTGCCTGTGTGGGAGGTGGAAGAACACAGAGCAGGCTCTCACCCTCTCACCCTCCGTGTCACCACCTAAGCACAACTCTGCTGTCAGTCTGCTTGTGTCACCACCTTACCCCCAGATGTTCCTCACCTTCAGCAAAACTTGGCTGAGTATGATGCTGTGCCAGACATTCACTTCCAAATGTGCATGGCAGCACTTGGAAAAAATGTAAGAGAAAGAGATGAATAGATTTCATAGCCCATTTTTTTCTAAGAATCTAATAAGCAGAGCTAGACGTGAGGGTCTCAGCATACCTCACAGTTTGGAGAGAATGAAATAACACAAATAATATTTCCACAAGTGCAGATACCCACTTTTGGACCAGATGATTCCCAGAGGTCCCTTCCAACCTCCACCCTTCTGCAAACCTGGGCTGGGAGTCTGGTGCCATCAGGTGTGGGGATGCAACCACAACCTCCAGGTAAAGTGTGCTCACAGAGGGCTGGACCTTCCCTCAGGGTGAATAGTGTGGCTGTGCTGAGGGGGCACAGTCTCTGCAGCAGGCCTTGCACAGACACTTCAGTTTTCCCTTCCCCTCCCCCTGGCTGGAGATGTGTGGGACTGCTTTTTCCTTCCCAGTGTACAGATGATGTCATTGCAATCACCATGACATCATTTTCCAGGAGGGGAAAGAGGAGCAAGACTTGCTTGTGCCATACTTCCCAAGTGGGTTTGCTGCTGGAAAGTCTTGGGAGTGCTGATGCAGAGTGAAACTGTCAGCATCCCTCATAAAAATTCTATACAGCAAAGATCAAAAAGGAATCAAATCCATCAGTGGATGAAATGGTAAGGCTGGAGTAAACTGAATTTGAACACCAGCAGGCTTGATTCGATGGTATTGTTAATTGAAGACTAAGTCAAAAAATTAATAAAATTACAGGATTTCATGTAATCTCTGGCCAATAGTAAAAAAAAAAAAAAAAATCTTGGTTCTTGGCCGTGGAAAACCATCTGTCTCATACCTAGCAGGGGTTTGCACCTAAGTGATCTTTTTTTTTTTTTTTTTCATTCTTGATCTGCTTGCAGTATGAGTTATTCCATACCCTGGATTTCCTCTCTCTCTGCCTCCTGTGAGGCTGAACCAGTCACATATGTCAGGTTTCAGCAGGCAGCAGGCTGCCTGCCCAGGTACCAGATTTAATGAAAATTCTGTTTTTTCCCTTTTAAGCAAGCCAGTTACCATCCCCTGTGTGTGCAGGAAAGACACGATAGTGTCTCAGGCCAAGAGCTGTCTCATCAGTGACAGACCCCTGGCAAAGGGCTGTCAGGGACAGCGGTGTGTTCGTGAGTGTCCTGCCCTGCCTGGATCCTGAGGATTTACTGTGCTTGCTGTCATCTCTATGAAGGTCCCCTTCATTTCTATTTCCTACCTCAGTATATTATCCTGGTTGATACACAAAATGAGAAAAGCTATTAGTACCACAACTGAACTGTAAACTGCACTTAGGTATTTATAGGTGTACAACTATAAACACCACAGCCCTCAAATTTATTTTTTTTTTTCTCTTTTCTCCAGTCCTTAAAGAAAGGGTTTCTTCCTCAGGAACTTAAGAAGTGAGGTTCAAAATTTGTAGTATTGAGTTAACTGATTTTAGCATGCCAGGTTTGCATTATTATTATTATTATTCATCTTCCTTTGGTTTGTAAGATAGAAGACCAAGAGTTGTTTTAATAAAGGAGATGTCCTTAGCACAGGATAGCCCTTACCACAACAAGATATTCTCTGCTGGAAGGGAAGAAATTACCTTCCTCATTGTAGGAGCTCTGAATCACAGAGAGAGCTGGAACCACTGTGTGGACTAAAAGTCAGGAGGGAATAATGATAAAAAAAAGGAGGGCATGAGGTTTTGTCTATTTTTTGTGCCATGAGTTGTAAAGATGAAATGTTCAGCAATACTTGAGGCTCAGGCATGTGGCAGTAGGAGACTGTTCAGGAAGGCAGCGCTGCTGGGAGGTGGGATATGGCCCCAGTCCTTGCACCCACCTCACTCATCCCTGCAGACTGCCCTGCTCTGTCCATGGCAGAAGCTCTCAAGCATCATGGGCCATGTGACGCCACAAGGGAGGGACAGCAAAGTCATGAGCTTACCAACTTGATAGTGTAGGTGAACCCTGGTTCTCACTTCTCCATCCCACAAGACATTGCATCAGTCATCTAAGGATCTCTACTGCTACTGCAGTGACAACAGCTACCCTAAAATAAGGCTAAATAATGCCATGTCACTGTGATCAAGCTTAAGTCTGGATTATTACATTTTACTGAAGTGTTTAATGCAAGGGTGGTGGCATTTCCTGTGGTAGCCTGACCCAGAGTGACTCCGATGAGATTGTTGCCCAGCTCAGTCCTGTTAAAATGTTTCTGATTCTTTCAGCCCCATTAGAAACAGAGGTACTGAAGACACAGTCCAGCTGTAGTCCTGTCCAGTCATAATCCAGTCCAGCCATAGTGAAACTCAGCCAGCTGGCTCATCCAACTGCAGTTCAGAGGTCAGAAAGTCTCACCAGAAATAAATTAAGGATATGAGAAGAGCGAGGTAGAAGAGGAGAAGAAAAGTAAGTAATAAATTTTTTCAAAATTCAAGAATGTTTTCTACTTCCTACCAGGCCTTCAAGCAGGGCAAGGATGCTGTGTTACCAGGGACCTCTGGAGAGCAATGGGTACAAGCCCTGCTTGGTCAGGATCACCCACAGCGGGTCACCTAGGACTGTGTCCAGTTGGGTTCTGAGCATCTCTGAGGTTGGAGACTTCACGATCTGTTCCAGTGCTCAACCACTTCCTGCAGTAAGAGGAGTACTTTAATAATGTTAAAACATAATTTCCTGTGTTTCAGATTAAAGCCTCTGGTCCTGTCACTGATGACCATGGAGAAGAGCCTGGCTCTGTTCTCTGTAGTCTCTCCCCATCAGTTAAACATTGATAAGATCCTGCTGAGCCCTCCCTTCTCCAGGCTGAACAGCCCCACCTCTCAGCCTCTCCTCGTGATGGATGTTCCAGTCCCTTCATCATCACTGTGACCCTCGCTGCAGTGTGCCCACCTCCTCCTTGTGCTGGGGAGATTCCCAGATTCCAGGTTCTGTAACAGCAGTGTGGGTTTTGCTTGCAAATCCTCTGTGTGCTGTCAAATAATAAAGTAGCCATTGCTCAGCAGAGTCAATTTTGAAAGAAATTAATTCATAGGCAAAGCCGTTTTAGGCTAAAAATTAACTCTTGCATGGGAGTGGAAAGGTGTCTGTTTGGTGGCTGCACTGAGATACACAGGTTATAGCAGATGCTTCATGCTTTTATTGAATGCACATCTGTACACAAATAACCAAAGCACTAATAATGTGTGCAAGAGAATGGAGGCCATTTGGAAACCTGTATAATTCTGATGGAGCATAGAATGGAGAATATTTTTTCTCTGGCCATGTGCTTCATCAGACTAGTCCATTTTAGCTATCCTTGAATAGACTTTGATCTTTTATAAATGTGCTTGATATTCAAATTATTTTGCCAGTGGTTAAGTAAATACATTTCCTCTTAGAATTTGCTTATGTTCCCCAAGATAATCCATTGTTCATGCTGCAGGAAAAGTCCCCCAGCTCATACAATGTGATTTTGCTTTCTGAGCATCTGACTGCCAATTCTTTCATGCATTTCAGTTTGGCCAAGCAGACATTTCCTGAGAGCCATACGATTAATGTCTGTCTCCAGAAGTATTTATGATGCTTTTCTGCCAGATGGATTAGCAAAAAGTTAGTTAGTAAAAACATTACTTGAAAGTGAACAAAGTCTTTAGTGTGTCATCTAAGCATCCAAAGGTGGAAATGGGATGTGATCTAAGCATTATGTACCTGTCAAGGCTGTAATAGCTCTCTTTTATTGGAAACCAGAGCATCAGTGACTGTGGTGACTGTCAGCTCAGTCCAGAGCTCTCTCACAGCTGTGTTGAGCAGCTGTTGAGCAGCACCACAGCTCTTGCATCTGACTCACCAACCTGGTCAAAGTCAGTCTTGTCCGTGGCCACTTACGACAAGACAGAGATAAAGACATCCATGTTTATTCCAATATTTTTTTCAGTACAGAAGGTAGACCTATTTGCACCTAGCAAGACTATTAAGATTCAAAGACTAGCCTCTAGGCACTTATGTACATACATGTACAAAGGAGAAGGTTTATTCCTGAAAAAAAATCACTATTACAATGCAAAAGAGTGGCACTAAAATGTAATCATCTCTGAAAGAAAAAGGACAGTGCTGCTCCCTGTCAGGCTAAGGAAGGAGGAGAAGGACTGGGCCCCATTTCATTATATGACCTGGAATCAGCAATCCAATATCTTTGTGGGCAAAGGTATCTCTTATGTGGAAATCTATAAACATCTCCTTTTCCACCTTTGTGACAGAAAGAAGAATTGAACTGATTTCAGTTTTCCTCTTCTTTAAAATGAGGATATGGTTGCTTTATGTCAGTTAAAGACTTAATCTTTTCCAAATGTATTTGGGATATTAAAAGTCTAGTACAAAAATATTGGCTTCAGATTTGTATTTTCATCTAGCACCCAGTACAGAGTGATGCATTTGTGTCGCTGGAAGCCTAAAGGGTCACACCATCCAAATAATGATTGCTCATCAGAGTGCTGCTAATGTTGCTTTGCATATACAATTTAAATAAACTGTATTGAATTAACAGCTCCTTGGTAGAACCACTGATTTTAGGGGTTGGGTTTTTTTCTGTTGCAATTATATCACTGAAGTGTAAACGACTAAACATTTTGAGACACAAGCCAGACTTCAGAGGTTTTGCAAATTCAAGTGAATTTTGAAAGATACTTTAATGAAGTCAAATGATAAGCATTTACTATTATGACTACAACAAGAATATTTCTTCATATTTGGCTTAGTATAGTATCTAAACAAAGGTTCAGGAATATGTCTTGGGGACCAAATTCCTCTGGAAGGAACCAGTGAGATTCCTTCCTCATTTTTCGCTCTGTCACGCTTCTACTGAGCTGGTTGAAGAACCTACCAATGCCCTTGTGTCATTTTGAACTTTCCAGCTCCCACTGGCACCACTTTATATAGCACAAAGCAATTTGTTTTCATTACAAAGGACATTAAGGTGGTGTAGCTGAAATTGTTCTGTGCCCTAAATCTGTATAATTTGTTGCTCTTGAGCAATTCAGCTCAGCTTCCATTAGCACAGACTGACATCAACAAACCATTTCATCTTCCAGGCCTGTCACATCAAGTATTTTTTACAATACTGTTATAACTTCATTTCAGAAAGTGACTGTGACAAAGAAGGGGTTGCATTAGACTCAGTGTCAATAGCAATCTGATTTGCTTTTCAGAAACTTCATTAGCCAAAAATACATTAGAAAGTGATGTGCACAGCATAGGCAGTTCAAAACCACTGAGAAATGAAGTTCTCTCACACAGCAGTGTATGCCCCAGCAGCTGCACCCTTGGCCACAGATGATTCCTTAGCAATGCCATGAACACTGCTGGTCCCATTCTGTCTCCTCTTATCACCAGCCAGGAAAACACTTGTTTCCAAACCAGTATTGTCTAGAGTTGCTTACATTCCTGTCACATGCCTGCTTTTCAAGTGATTGGGCATATTCAGGTTTTACAAACAGGAGGTTAAAATCCAAGGAAAGCAGTGTCGTGGAGTAAGATGGGTGCAGGCTTTGGTGGGAGGGGTGTGGGCAAGAGCCTCAGCAACCAGTACAGTACAAGGGCTGCTGGTGTTTTCTATGGTCTGGAGGCACTGGAAAAGTTGAGACAAAAATATCCATTTTTTTTATACTTTTCTTAACATAATGCATTATGTCTATTGCCTCTCTGCTCACGAGACAGTTCCTTTGCATGTTTCAAGTCCACTGAATGCTCGTGGTGCATTGCACTGGTTGCTCCAAAGTCACTTCTAAGATGCAGCTCTTCTTAGAGCTGGCCTGCCTTGTGTGGGCCAGAACAGCTTTGAATTTGGCTTCCTTTAAATGCCTCATGTTTTAGAAGTCTCAGTTTGCTACCTGTTCCAGATCTTTCTCCCCCCTCAAGCATTGCTGCATTTGAAATTTTACCAACAGTGATTTTGTGTCTTATGGGTAATGGATAAAAATTTTGGAGAGGTACCAAGATCCTGCTGGTCTTCATAAGATCCCATGGGTAACAAATCTGTTTGATGAAGAAAATAGGTTTTTGAGCTGTTTATTAGTCACTTCCTTATTCACATAATGCTTTATTAATTTTGTATATTGACAATTTCTAATCAGAATGCCAATATGGTGCTTAGAAAGAAACCTTGCAAAAATCTATCATGTCTTTGCAGTTATAAATCAAACACATAATCTCCTCAAAGAATTAAATATTCTCTTATCTTCCGTAATTATATTTCTACTCTTGTACTTTGGCAGCTTTTTTACTTTTTTGTCTAATACTCCAACTCACTGTCCTTCAGTTTTTGAGGGGTGCTACCCTGCTATTTTTGAACTTGCTACTACAACAGCCCTCTCCTAGGGTTCAGAACCTGCTCAGGAAGATGATGTTTATCCAACAGTCAGCACCAGCAAAGTGGACATCTGTCTTTTCCTTGTCACCTGTCCTGCCACCTATGACCTTTTCTTTTAGACACTTTGTTTTCTTTACAAATTTCCTGCATTATACATTATTGGATTTTGGTGCCACCAAAGGCATTAAATAGAGCAGGGTAAATAGCTGACTGATGTCTTCCTTAAATTGTTCACTGACATTTAAAGGGTGTTTCAGCTGTGCCCATGTAGTGACACAGTGTTGGCAGGAGCATCCATGGGACAGGAGTGTATCTCTTAGGACACTGCACAGCCCCACAGCAGATCAGACCCTGCTTACACTGGTTTTACTGCCAATAGAGTCCATCCAAATCAATAGTTCTCAAACTTGTTGAAAGTACATCTTATTTTGGCTCCTTCACCTAGCCAGGACTTCTCTGAGCACAGATTCCCCCCCAGATTAGGAGCCAAACTCGACATGAACTGCAGCAGAGCTGCACTAAGCTGATCGATTTAAAGTTAATAACCTTACTTAATGCATAGCTTGCATTCACACACTGCAGATGCTCCAAAATCATGTCTAACACCTGCTCACCCATTCTCAGATGAGGCAGCAGTAGTTTGGAACAAGAAATGTCTCTCATTTCTCTATGAAGTGTCTGTACTGACAACTACCTTCATCTTCTAGCAGATGCTCAGCACACCCACGGTGAGGATGAAGTGTTTGTACCTGCAGAAAGTAAAGGCTACCTGTATTTTTTCCCAGATTCTGGAAGGTCCAGAGACTGCCTTTCCCATGAAGAGATTTATATTGTGCACCCTGCAGAGAAACCCTGGCAAGTGTAAGGGTTGGCTGAGGCTCATGCTAGGAGCTGTGCTCGTAGCTCACTTTTGCACTATTCTGGGCATCATGACGTAAAGGAAGTCTGTAAAAAGGTCATCCACAGCAGCCCTCAGTAGTGCTTTTGCTGATTATCCCTAAGTGCACAGAGGCTGTCATGTGGCAATTTAGTCAGGAGTGAGAAGGAATACACAGGAGAAAGCTGCGAAGTTCTTTACAAGTTCAAGTACAAGCTCAAATACAAAATAAAGACCATTTCCCCCCCAATGTATAAGAAACAAATCTTGTCTTGTTATTAGCTTCACAGTTAATAATCTATATCATCTTTTTTTGGTATTATTTTGTTCACTTAATCCTCTACTGTATTAAGCACAATACAAACACTGCTTGAAACCAACATTTTTATTAAGATCCCTGCCAGCCAGAAAGCATGCACTGTTGGAGACTGGATGGTTGGATGGTCAGCAGGTTGTCTCTGCCCATGTTCAGAAAGAGAAAGGAACATTGTGCAAGCCAGAGGCTGCTGCAGATCAAAAGATGTGAAGACAAGCAAGATCATAATTTTTCACTGTTGCCATAGAAATCCTCTGATTCAGGAAGCAATTGTTCTTTCTGTGACCTGGGTTAGCACACCCTGGTGTCATTTAGTCCCCTGTGAGCTTGACTTCTATTTCTACTAGGTTTCACTGCCACATTCTCACACCTCTGATGGGACTGCAGAATGTTATTTAGAACTGTGAGGAAGTTAATGCACATGAAAAATAAGGTGATTGATAGTGGATGCTTAGAAACATGCACAAAAGTGTGAAAGCTGTAGGAGAACTTCCCCAGGAGACTTTGCCAAGGAACTCCTGAGTCAAGTATGATATCTTTGTGATTAATAATACTTGATATATTCTGTCTTCCATCAACTATTTCCATTCACTGTTTGAACACCTATAGTTGTGACATCCACCAGTATCATATTTCAGTGAGCTCCCCAGTTTAACAACACACTGCGTGCACCTCTTGTTTTTGAATCTGCCACTAGAAAATCTTAGGTGAGGTTGCCTAGCTTTTTTTTCTATTATTATGAGAAGTTGAATCATTATTCCCTGTTAACCTATCCTATGTGTCTTGAGATTTCATAAAGCCTAACATATGTTCCTCATGGTCCTCTATTCCTTAGGTTGAAGACTCCTTATCTCTCTCAGGTTCTTCCCTGTATCCCCCTTGCTTTGTGCTTTTCTGCTACTACTATGTTGCTTTGGGAAGAGATGCCAATGCTCACTGTAGAAATGTATGGTAACATGCAGGCATACAATCATTGCAATATTTTCTTGTTTTTCTCTCAATTTGTTTTCTGTAATTGCCTAATATTAATATTAAAATTAACCTTCTCAAACTGCTCCTGAGCTTTAAGTAGGCAGTTTAACAAACCTTTCTAAGATCTCTTTCCTGAGTGGTAGCAACCCAGTCAGAGCCTATCATGGTGTGCATGGAGTTAAAGTTGTCTTTCCAGTATGCATTATTCCACATTTACCAATATTACATTTCACCTGGCTTTTTATCATCCAGCCACTTATTGCAAGGTTGCACTACAACTCTGTACAGTCAGCTTTCAGCTTCACTGCTTTGAATCAGTTCATACCATCATCAATCTCTGTTTCTCACTCTGTCAAATCATTTATGACAATGTCATCATATGATCCGTACGGTTCATATGATCTAAACTCTGGAAGAGATTTCTGTGGGACTTCTCTGGTAATCATCCATGTCCAAGAACACTGCCTGCCTATTCCTACCCTCTTTTTTCTATCTTTTAATGGTGATTTGCTCAATCAAGGCCCTTTCTTCTCAGGAGGTTTAAGAGGATACAAGCTTGCAGACTTACCCAAAGTTAGTGAGCATGAGACAAAATGCACCTTGTCTGCTCTCCACAGGACACATGGGTCAGCCACTCGTGTCTTACACTGGCCATGCTTCCTGTAACAAAAGACTACCATGGGATGAGAGAGCAAAGTGTACAAAAGTTTTGGTATTTAATTATGTAAGCAAAAATGGATGACTATGAGGTGTTTGCACCTGCTTGCTTAGGTTCTTCTGACCCCATTCTTGAAAACCCGTTCTAATCTAATGGCAGCTAACAGAAGAAGATTTGAATGTACATTAGACTCCTGAGGGCTGATTCCTGAGTATGTGTTTGATCAACAAAGGGCCAGATGCCTGGGAAATCATGGGGACACTGCTGTTCTCAATGCTGGCAGTGCTGCACAGCACACACCTTTTGCCATGAGAAGGGAAAAATTTCATCAGGACAGGTTGAAGATGTTGCTGGTTTATGGGTCTGCTGTGGAGAATTTGGAAGTGCTTTCAGAAGAGCAAAGGAAAGAGGCAGTGCTACCCACACCCATGCCTTGCTGACATGAACCAGCAATGAAGTGAGGCAACACCAGCTCAAAGTCACAGAAGCACTTAAACCACCACGGCTGCTGTTTTTTATTCTGCATGGTTGTTTGGGGCTGAGTGAAGAGCAGGCATCTGCCCAGGGCCACTCTCATCCCTCAAGCCTGAGTGTTGGTTCAAGCCCTCTCTGCACATTCTAGTGGCAGTAGGAAGAAGAGCAAGTTTACACTGTTTCCCTCTGAAGCCAAAATTGAAGAGGTTAAGTCCTTTTATTTTTTCTTGATGTGTCTAATTTTCTTTACACAGGCTGACGCACACTGTAGTGCCCTTATGACCTCTTGAGAATGTGGAGAAGCCGTCTCATGCAAATACTTGTTAATAAACGTAATACCTCACCTTCAG
Source organism: Climacteris rufus (assembly GCA_013398175.1). Classification (NCBI taxonomy): domain Eukaryota; kingdom Metazoa; phylum Chordata; class Aves; order Passeriformes; family Climacteridae; genus Climacteris; species Climacteris rufus. Next base: position 3,578,008 of record VZRZ01008555.1, read on the forward strand.
TGAATGCTGAACAGTTCAGAGGTCTTTGAATAGGTAATTCTGTTATCTGCTGATGGTGATGAATCATACTTGCTTGTGAAATCCTATTTGTCTGTACGACACTCTAAGCTCCGGCCAGCATCCTATAAGAAATTTGCTAATGAGCACAGAAATAAAGCAATCATGGCTAAGAAAAGGTGGTTGTGGTATTTTTCCTGTAAAGATAACAATATTATTTAAAAGAATATAATAATGCAATAAATACCAAACGTTGCATTCAGTGATAATCTGTAGGACTTTTGTTCCTGTAGTGAGTATTGGGTTATTGCTTAGGTACCCTGAGGCTGTTGTGCAACAGGTAATGCAGTGCCTCTGCTCTGGGTGATCTGGTGGCCTGTGCACTGTGTCTGTCTCACTAGATTCAAGGGCTTTCTGCTCCAGAGCTGGTCTGTGGATCCACAACTGGAACGAAGCACAGCCAAAAGTACAGGCGATGTGACAGAAATCAGAATCACCATCACTTTCCTTCTGTAGGCCTGGTCAGAGGAGTTTAAGATTACAAACTCCTAACCACCTTGCCTCACAAGAAGCTCATCAGAAAGAGAAGGGTTTCACTTTTAACTAAACTCTGGTGAAATAGGAGCTTGAGGTGATGTGATTGGGTGATACCCAGTCCCCATTTGGACAATTCTGCCTGTGACCTTGAGGAATAGAAAACTCATTCATTAAAAAACCAGAAAAATGTAAAGCATAAATGCTGCTCTACCTGAAGAGGACTCAATTGAGCTGTGCAGGCATTGCAGATCCACACCCTGCTGTTCAGTGGGTCTGGTGTTTACAAATGCAAACAGTGAAGGTGCTCCCTGAGGTGAAGCTGGTTTCATGAAGGCTGGAGAGACAGCCCAGTGCAGGCCAGCTCTCATGAGCACATTGGATTTAAGGGTTCCTGTGGGTGTATTACCTTGAAGGGGGAATGCTAAGAAATTAAAATAATTTCATAATCTAATGCTGACAAATCTAAAAACTTTCCAGTAGAAAATAGCCCTGGTGAGACAGTATAAACTTACGCTTCTCCCCACTCTTGGCTTGTTGTACATAAGTATTTCAAAAAATGAGGTATTTTTTCCGATCCTGTTAATGTAGCCTACTAATTCTGCAGATGATACCAAGATTAAAATAAACCTGGATTTTAGAGGGGGAAAGGCATCAAGGAATAGATGCTCTTTCATGAACAAAGCATCTTATATTCAGGTAAATATCTGCAGTAATATAAAAGGAGCGAACTGATCCATGAGCTGATCTGTCTCTGCTTGCTGAAGCCTTCCATAAGACAGTAGTAGCTCCTTAGCATGCAGGATTTGAAAACTGCTTTAAAAATGGTGCTTGGCTGATATCAAGTCAGTATTTATATCTCTGAAAATGGGGACCTCAATGCAAGTGCTGACATACAGACAGTACCCATGGGCTCTGACTCGGACTTCAGAAGATGTGCTCTGCTGTCAGGCAAGTGCAGTGATCTTTGACCAAACTAAAAAACCCCAGAATATAGAGAAATAAAAAGCTTTCATTTGAGTACTAAGGCAGAGTCAGTAAGAAATGGAACCTGCAGTTCAAACCCTCCAAAGGATAACTTTATATAAACATTTTTTTATCGAACATGTCTTATAGCGAAAAGAATTTGGATTTGGCAGCTGAGTTTGCTTAAAGCAAACTAAATTTCCTTCTGTAGGATGGTTCGTGTTCCTTGGCATTCAGTACATTATTCAAGGGAGGTAGCTTTGCCTGATGACAGTGTTTCAGTGTCGAGGTAGCAAGACGCCAAGCATACAGAATGGTTTCAAGCTGCAGAAGGAGGGCTGGGCAGAAATGTGCTCTGCAGGCTGAGAGGTGCTTGGTTTCCAAATGGCAGCAAACATGCAGGGCTAATCTTCACATCCTGGCACACCTGGTAACCGTGAAGGTTTTTGTCAGTCAGTGGGTGAACAGTTTTCCACACCAGGAACACCACAGACACTGTGCCATGGAGCAGCCTCTGGGAAGGAGCTGGGGACAAGCCCTCCCTGGCATGGACTGGTTCCCTCATGAGCTGGTCTAAGCAGATGAAGTGAATTCCCATCTCAAAACTTTCACCTGTCTTTTCTTAGGGCAAGGTGGCTACTCCCTCTCTAACCTTCATTACACAAGCATTCAGTTAATGCAGACTTTTAAGTGCAGCCTTAGCTTTTCATATCCTGTCTTGGAAAATACCTTGGGAATATGTAAAAGGTCCCAGATTTTTATTTCTTTACAATGAGCTGTTTTTTATTTTAAAGAGCAAGAAGGTCTTTGTGCATGAAAAATTTGTTCAGCAATTACCAATACCAGCTAGTTCTGAGGAACCAGATACCAGTTCTGAGGAAATTATGTTCTGTATAAAGCCACAGGGCAAGTGGGTGTGAATTATCCTGTAGCTGCTTTGTTTCTCTGAAAGCAAATGGTAGTAACTTGTGGTCAACACTGCTGGATATGCTGGCAATGAATTTACACCCAGTGCTACTTTGCATCTCCCTCTGACTTTGGCATAACTGACTGCTGTTGGACATGGGCTTCTAGTTTACATGGCTCATTGGTTTGTGAAAGAAAGCAGTTTTAGTGTTCTTCCACAGCTTTTGATGAATATCTCACACAACTGGATCTCTGGGTATTCCCTGCACTGCAGAAGTATCAGAGCAGTTTGTTCTGCTTCATAAGCTCTAACAGTTCAAAAATGATGCTATGGATTTGATTTTAACCAGGACAAGTTCCACAAAAAAATAGATCTTGAAGCAATTTTGGGATGCTTTCTGGTCCACCTTCCTGCTTCAAAACAGAACCATCTCTGCCTGACAAAATGCTGGCAAATATTTCAAAAGAAAAGATCATTTGGGGCCAACTGTGCCCAATAAGGTAAAGAAACCTGGTTTGGATATGCCATCACCCATGTTTATTTTGTGAGTACAGCTGAAGCATTTGTGTGTCACTGTAGTCTAGTACAGACACATTCATGAAGTGAACTCTTAAATCTTTCCTTGGGAAGCACTGCTCTAGTCTGAGCTGGTCTCCTCTGGGTGAGAAGGGTGCAGCCATTCTGCAAGTGCTCTTTGATGCCCAGTGCAGCTGGCTGCTGGTCTGGTGGCTGATGAGACACTGCTCTGCCTCCCCATCCCTCCTCCTAAGGCACAAGGGTCACTTTACTACTGTATTTAGAGAAGGGTGTCCTATGGTGGCTAAGATATTCCAGACAGCATTTTAAAGCTATTTATGCAAACATTATTTCCTGGGCCAGTGATGTTGACATGTGAATATAAATGTCCCACGGGTGTCTCTGAATGTTGTCACTGAAAGGCTGAAGCTCAGACATGATGTGACCCTCCCATCTAGGAGGTGCCAGCAGCATCTGCTGTAATGGCAGCAGAACAACCTATACTATTAGGCAGGGTCTGTGTCAAATGGAGCCTGGAAACAAGATCTATTTCCAGTTCTGCTGTGTCTATCTCACCTTGGCTCCTATTTACATTCTGTCCTTGTCCCTTCTCTTGTAAGATGAGAATAACAATGCAAGTCAGCCATTAAAGGCTGGTGCCAGGGGTAAGAAAATGAAATATATAAAACATCAGATGTAAAGCCACAAGGAAAAACTCCCTACAAATGCTGTCACTTTATCACTGCATTGCTCTGATAACAGTGGTACAAGTGATGTTTGGTTCTCAGAGATATTCTTATGTAGGTTAAAGTAAATGCCCCAAATTGCACATGGATTTATTTTCCATTTATCTACTTGTCTGGGTGGTGGCCCATCAATGTTCAGCTGAGTAGCGTGAGAGGACCCTGCAGATAACCTTCCTACACCAGAGATCAGCTTGTTTTCAAAGTGATTGCAGACTAAAATCTGAGACAAAACATATGATTGATACTCCATGGTTTAAAGAGTCCAACTAATGCCTTATGATTCATCTATGCTTTATAAATAAGTACTTGTGCTGATACAATGATGGGATCACTGGATGACTCATGCATGATTTAACGTGTCTGCAAAGTTCGGGCATATGTCACTCAACAAAACTTCATACTGAGCCCATGGATTCACTGCCTTGGCCATGCCCCCAGGCAGGTTCCCCCAAACTCCTGCTGAAGAGCAGCAGGGAGGCCAAAGGTGCCATCTTCCCCCATGCAACCTGTCTTTTCTGAAGTCAGATGGGGCTGATGCAAAAGGTAGAGTCACAGTGACATGTTCTCCAGGGTTTAGTTGTTGTGATTTCTCTTCTTCAACAAACAATTGCTATGGCAACCTTACTGCTGCTCAAGTCTTCTCACTTCCTATTTATTCTAAAACACAGCTACAAACTGTGACTTCTCCAAACACTTACATATGTAAGCCATTAAAATCTTCAGGTGAGAAAGAGTGGGCAGGGAAATGTGATCAGCCCAGAGAATAATATGACCCTTGAAGGCTTCATATCCGTGCAGATTTAGTATCTGAATTTTAGCCAGGAAGTTGTAGTTTTCATTGGTATTATGGTTTCTGGTCAAATAGGGAAGGCTTTTCTAGCCACAGTCAGCTGAAACCTGATGGTGCAGCTCAGGGAGGAAGAATGCTGAGCATTTGGTCTTCCTCTTGGATGCCACAGCCTGATGAGGGCTGGGGGAGGTGGATCTGCTAAAATGAAAAATTTATCAAAAGGCAGTTCACTGTAAACTTTTGCAAGATACAAGATGTTCATGTGTCACGTGAGGGGATGCCTAAGAGAAGGCAAAGAGACAATAAAATCCAGGACAAGGCATGACCTCATCTCCCATTCCTAGGAGGTTTTGCCACCACACCCTCCCACCCCTGGGCACCTGTGGGTCCACCAGACTGCTGAGCTCTTACAAGACACTTTCTCCTTCCCCTTATTTTTTAAAGACTTACAATGATTACTAAGATTCTAGCTTTTTGTTTTCTGTTTTTTAAAGACCAGTTTATGTGGGAAGTTGAAGGAAAGATTCACCACAAGGATCTTCTGCAAAAGGTCCTTGGACCTTATGAATGGACCCTGTTTTAGGGTGCCCAGTCCCATCAGGCTGTGCAACATGGTGTCTGCTTGCTTCCTGAATCAATGGGTTTCATCTTCTACATGAAAGAACAGTTTCTTATTGTAGAGAAAGCAACTACTGCATTGCTGAGACAAAGGTTTGTGTCTCCTCTGTGCTCTGAGGGTTCCTGCCCTACTTCATCTCCTGATACAATCTAAGTAAGGCACTGAGAAGGGACATCTCAGACCAGCTTCTGACCTGATCTTGACTGAAAACCCTCTCTTCCAGCTTTGGCTGCCTACAAATGTCTAGGTCTAAAATTTATTCTTGGGCCTGGGTTTACGAGATTTGGTGTAATCACGCTTTGGGATCTCATTAACAGGATAGAGTTCAAGCATTTGTTGTTTTCTTTGGCTCAGATCTCTACCTGTAAAAACAGTCACAGTGGTCATGCTCTAAAACTGTTTGTGTGTAAGATTTGGTACAAACCCTTAGAAGGAAATCAGGAGCCGTGGAAGGAAAACACAGACAACTGCATGGGGCGGGAAGAGGCTTTCCTGCAGAGGTGAGTCAGTTCCAGGGGAGAAGGGTGGCTGTGTCCAAAAATAACAATGCAGAAAACAAGCACACACCACTGCCCCAACAGCATCATCCACTTGAGGAAGAGGTTTGGTTTAATCTGCAAGTTTCTTCTCTTTATTAATCAAGCAGGTTTCCCATCGGCACTGAACACTACCAGATCTGTGTCTATATTTTTGGAGTCCATGTTAATCTGGTCTTTGGAAAATACCCTGGCCACATTCTTCTTTGGGTCCAGAGGCACGTCAAAGTGACCCTGAGGAGAAATTTATGTCCAATTTATTTTCTGTTTCCTTACATTTTTTGAAGGTAGGTTGATTAACGTGGTTAGTATTCTTATTCTTGTAGCTCTCACTAATCACTCTGTTGTGTTCAGGCTGATTGTACCAAGCTCAGGATATTCTGGACTGTGTTACTGTTTGGATAATGCTGGTAACAAGCATCTGTTCTTCAGTGTTCCTATAGTGGCATTGCTACTGAAGAGCTGCTTCATCCTCTGTGACTCTGTAAGTGCTGCTGGGCATAACAGAAATATTATCCTGAATGCTTAACTCCAACTCCTAGCGTGTTTAAAGCAAAATCTAAACTATTTGGTGTGGCTTTTAAGTAGAGGAAAAGATCACTCTTTCTTTAGAACAGGATAACAAGATATTCACATTCAGAAGCTGGCAGGTAAATTACTCTGTATGAAATGAAGTCTGGTAATACCCACGACTGCCACTTACATGGGAGTCTGGAATCAGAAGTCAGACAGAAATTATCCCCCCTGCAGAGAACAGGCCCTGGAATTTTACATGCTTTTGTCTGTCTCAAGAAGGGAGACAGGAAGGAAGGAGAAGATCTTCAGACAAGAGAAAGCAGTGCTTGTCTCGCCTGCAAGATGCCTAAACCCCTCATGCCTCTGCTGGCCTGCAGGGAGCTGGCTGGTCAGCCTTCCTCCAGCATCCTCCCACAGACCAGGGTACATGCAAACCTACCTGCAGCATCTTCCCACGGACCTGGGTACATGCCAGCCTTCCTCCAGCATCCTCCCATGCGTCAGGGTACATGCCAGCCTTCCTCCAGCATCCTCCCACGGGTCAGGGTACATGCCAGCCTTCCTGCAGCATCCTCCCACAGACCAGGGTACATGCCAGCCTCCCTCCAGCATCCTCCCATGCGTCAGGGTACATGCCAGCCTTCCTCCAGCATCCTCCCACGGGTCAGGGTACATGCCAGCCTTCCTGCAGCATCCTCCCACAGACCAGGGNGGGTACATGCCAGCCTTCTTCCAGCATCCTCCCACAGACCAGGGTACATGCAAACCTACCTGCAGCATCTTCCCACAGACCAGGGTACATGCCAGCCTTCCTCCAGCATCCTCCCACAGACCAGGGTACATGCCAGCCTCCCTCCAGCATCTTCCCAGGGCCCAGGAGGAGTTCCCAGGAAATAACAGCTTCATGTGCCACAACAGTGTGGTCTAACTCATACAAATGGCAGGATACATGAGCCAGGGCCATTCCATTTTTGGCCAGACTTGAGCCTGGTATGTCCCAAGTACTACAGTGAAGGAAGGCGGGAGGGGCCAGGAAGTGGAAACTTCTGTTTCAGCTAACTATAAATAATCAAACTTAGAAGGAAACAGAGCCTTCTCCAGGTTTTCTCAACTCTTCTCCTCGTTCTTGCTCATGTCAGAGTGAAATACCGGGAGCATCACTGTACCATTCAGCATCTCTCTGCTCATTTGTTTTCAGTTACAGGCCATATTTTCTACATCAGGACCAAATTTAAATCAATTCCACTTGCTTTTGTACTTAAAACACAGGTTGGTATAAGTATTTTTTCTCCTTTACCATGTAATGCTTGTTAATACTGTTAGTGGGAACATGGCACAGACACCTCATTTATCAGACCACAGTAGTCTGTTCAGCCCAACCTGATGGTTTTGTGTTGTGTGGTTGCTTATGGGCAGCTATTGCTCACCCAGTGCCCCATCACAGGGTTTGCCCAGTCTATTGCAAATGTCCATTTGAAGAAAGACTGTATCAGATGATCATCATAGTAAGTGTAAACATGCTTCATAACACATCCAAATTTTAGAAGCAGTTGAGAAAAACAGATGCTAAATACTTCCAGGCATTTGTTGATAGAAAATCTGTGTGTTTGGAGCTTTGCTGCAGATTATTTTAATATCATCCCATTTTAATGAGGTATTTGTCAACTGAGCACAGCTACTAATGACTCCAATGGAAACAAGCGTTGGTTTTGATACAACTTAGGGTTTAATGTTGAAACACAAGCTCTACCTGATCGCCAAGATAAGTGCTGCTCTCTACCCAAGACCTGTTTGTGGACTCCATTGATTTCATTTTTATTAAGCTTATCTTCCCTATGCTTTAAGAGGGCCTGACAGGAAGCTTTTCTCATTTAAAGAAAGAAAAAATAAAACTAATGTGTTGCTACTGACTTAGGTAGATGCACAGTCTTTAATACACATCTTCAGATGTTTTATCAGATAATAGTAATAAATGAAAAGGCAGTATACCTAGAGAAAAAAAGAGGTTGTTCATGAAAAAACTGTATCAATGTGGGTCCACACCAATGGACAGGGAGGTGGATTTGTAGCAGCTGGAAGATGCAGGGCACTGGCATCACAACACAGCACTCATTCCAGTGCTACTGGTGTGAACCCAGTTTGTGCTCATTCCTCCAGGTGCAGTTTCCCCAGGCAGCCCAGTGCCTGGTGGGTGAGTGTTCAAATGCCAAACCAACTGCAGAAGGGACTGACTTGTTAGCAGAGTGGAACACTGCATGGAAAGGGCTGTGAGCACCCCGTGGGCAGAGCAGACCCTGACAGTGGGTGCAAAGGGGGCATGGGAGATGCAGAGGATGGGCAGGGATCTCACTGCCACTCACCATCTCCCTCCCACCCTCTCACGGACAAATTCAATCCCATCTTCAAACTCATAGGTGTTTATTGTCACTCTGCTTCCTTGGGGAGCCTTTCCAGACCCTGCCTCCTCTAACTGGCCACAATCACCATCTCATTTTCAGTCTGAAGCTGTTCCTGAGCAGAGCAGCCCATTTGCTCTGACAGAGCAACTGCTCACACCAGCTGTGCCATTCCCCAGCTTAATCATCACCACTAATGTTTGCTGCACTAATGGAGATCACTGCCATCCCCACTCTTCCCCAGTTTACTAGGCTGAATTAAACTTATTTGCTTTGCATGGGCCTGGCTTGGCCTTCCAGTCATCCCCAGAGGCTGGTCTACTTTGGACTGCTGTAGGACAGCCTTTCCCCACAATGGGCAGCACTGCCTCTTCACAAATATCCTTAGATCACTCCTTCATTTCATGTCAAGGTAATTCCTTAATACAGTAATAACTTTGGCTCTTAAAATCACAGTAAAATCAAAGAAACACCATTGCTTGAACTGGAAAGTTTTGTAGTCTAAACATGGATGGAGTCAGCCTTCATGCTATGAATCCAAATAACCTCATTGATTTCAGTAGGTTTATACTGGTTTAAATCCGTGACATTTCATCGAATTTACACATTGCATTTTAAGGACAAACATGAATTGGGATCTTCATGCAAAAATTGTCTGGACGTCTGTCGATATTAAACTCACCTCCACCCATAAGCTCTCAGGAGCTGGATGTTGTAGGTCAGACTGCACTGGTAGGGACAAATCATTTCTCAGGCAGCAAACAGGGACTGCAACAGTCACCATCTTTCCGTGGCGAAAATCAAGGCAATCTGCTGTGGCTGAGGACACCATATACAGCTCTTGGCTTTTACTTTGAGGTTAAAGCCAACTGTACAAAAAGTATTGAAGTGAAATGAGGAAAAATTATAAAGAACATATCTATAAAGTGACAGTACAAGCTAACCTAGGATATTGCCCAGGAAACCAGTCTGAAAGTCTATATGGGGAAGTTTGTCTGTGCTGCTGTTCTGGTGATACTGGATTGGGAGGGGCTGTTGACTCCCTCAAAGGCAGACAGGCCCTGCAGGGAGACCTTGACAAATCAGAGGACTGGGCAATGACCAACCATGTGAAGTTCAACAGGGGCAAGTGCATTTGATCCTGCACCTGGGATGGGGCAAGCCTGGATGTACAGACAGGCTGGTGAATGAGAGGCTGGAAAGCAGCGCTGCAGAAGGAGAGCTGGGGGTCCTTGTCGACAGAAAGTTGAACATGAGCCAGCAGTGCCCTGGCAGCCAAGAGGGCCAACCCTGCCCCGGGGAGGGTCAGGCACAGCATCATGAGCCAGGCAAGGGAGGGGATTGTCCCGTCCTGCCCTGCACTGGGATGGCCTCACCTCGAGTCCTGGGGGCAGTATTGGGCGCCACAATACAAAAAAGTTATTAAACTATTAGAGAGTGTCCAAAGGAAGACAAAGGAAGATGGTGAAGGGCCTTGAGGGGAAGCCGTATGAGGAGCGGCTGAGGGCACTTGATCTGTTCAGCCTGGAGGAGACTGAGGTGAGACCTCATTGCAGTTACAACTTCCTGTGAGAGGAAGAGGAGGAGGAGACACTGATCTCTGTGGTGAGCACTGACAAGACCTGAGAGAATGGCCTGAAGTTGTGTCAGAGGATGTTTACGTTGGATATTAGAAAAAGGTTCTTCACCCAGATGCTGGTTGGGCGCTGGAACAGGCTCCCCAGGGAAATGGTCACAGCACCGAGCCTGACAGAGTTCAAGAAGCATTTGGATAATGCTGTCATGCACATGGTTTGATTCTTGGGGTTGTCCTGTGCAGGGCCTGGAGTTGGACTCAGTGTTTCTTATGGGTCTCTTCCAACTCAGGTCTTTCTGGTTCTGTTATTTTATGAAAGAGCTTTGCAGTTTAAAACCCCTGTAAAATAAAAAAAGAAGAAAAGAACCGTTCCATAATTAGAAATTCTTAAGGTGCAGAGTGGGAAGGTCAAGTAAAGACCCTGCTGTGCTTCTTCCTCAAAAGAAAACAGTTAAGCATACTGTAGAATCAATTATAGGCTGCACTCACCTTCCATATTTTAGTGATTGATTTCCTAATGCAAGCAAATGTGGAATTTTCCAGGCACGTCACAACAGCACAAGCCTTTCTCAGGAATTTCTGGCAAATAAGTCTGAAAGAGGTGAGGCCACGTTCTGAGACAAAAAATCTGGGGTAGGATGGTTTGCAGAGTAGATATCCCCATTTGGGTTTGCCTGCCTTAAAACCTCACTCATGCACTGACAGCTGTGATCCGTTGTGATATTCCTGGTGACTCTCAGTTCTATGTGCTTTTCCTAGCTTTAATACCCTGAAAAATAAATGCAGCCAAAAGGCAGAGAATACCCTCAATGAGGAAGAGGCCATGATGCAAACTTCTCTCATATGAGATAACCAAGAATCACAGCAAGGTTGATTTTAGTGGGGAACACAGTGCAGCCCTTGGGGACCTAATGTTCTCCAGGAGGTGACTGCACTGCTTGGTTTGCACTTGTGTCTCATGATGCCACCTTTTGCCTGGGGCATGGGAATGTGTATACACCTGTGCTGAGCTCTCCTCTGATGCTGCCCGTTGCTCATCTCAGTCGTGATAAACACCTTCCTTTGACTTTGATAGTCCAGCTGCATCATGGACACCAGTGTTGTTAGCAGAAATCAGAACAGGAAAGAAAGAAGGTGTTGTGAAACTGGGTCTCAAAGGCTGTTAGCCAAAGTTCTCTAAACTTGCCATTTTGGATTGTCTCAAGGTGGTTTATTGCTGTGTTTAACCCAGACAGCTCTCACAGGTTTCTGCGGAGCATCAGAGAGAGACAATCTCTGCCTCATGCCATAAAGCCAGGTCACCAACAAAAAAGCCTTTTGGAGGGGCTATAACCCCTAATTCAGCACTGAGTCAGCACAGCAGTGCTAACAAAGACAAAAATGAGCGTTAAATCTGTGCTTGTATTACACTGTGTACTGAATCAGTGCCCAAAGTTACTCTGGGCTTTCCCTGGGAAACCTTTCATAGACTCATAGAAACACCTATTGGAGAAGTTATTGAGGTCCAGCTACACAGAGGAACCCCTTCCCCATGGTGCTGCCTGGTGCTGAGCCTTGCAAGGTCTATGGATGGTGAATGGAGTCTGTGCAAGGGCTGGGGTGGGGCTGGTGCATGGGCTGCATCCTGCAGCACTCACATCTGCCCTCAACTGTGTGCAACACCTCTAGGTCCTTTTCTGCCAGGCAGTTTTCCAGCCACTCTGCTCCCAGCCTGTCATTGCAGGGGGTTGTTGTGACCCAAGGGCAGGACCTGGCACTTGGCCTTGTTGAACCTCATACAACTGCCCTCAGCCCATTGATCCAGCCTATCCATATCCCTCTGCAGAGCCTTCCTGCCCTCCAGCAGATCCACACTCCCACCAGAATTGGTGTCATCTGCAAACTGACTGAGGGTGTCCTCGATCGCTTCATCCAGATCATTGATAAATATATTAATCAGGACTGGCCCCACCACCGAGCCTGGGGAACACCCTTGTGACCAGCCAGAAGCTGGAGTGACTGCATTCATCACCACTCTCTGGGCCTGCCCAGCCAGCCAGTGTTTTACCCAGTGAAGAGCACATCAGTCCAAGCCACAAGCTACCAGTTTCTCCAGGAGAATGCTGTGGCAAGCAGTGTTAAAGGCTTTAATAAAGTCCAGGTAACCCAAATCCACAGCCTTTGTCTCATCCAGTAAGCCTTCTCTGAAGTTTCTTAAAGAGGATTTAATTTTCTTTCCCTACAGAAGTTTCTTTGAGTAGGTTGTCTCCCCTCTTGTCAGGAGAGCACAGGCCACCACTGAGCTCAGACACAGAAAATAATGGCTAAAACCATCACTTCAAATTGCAAGTTTCAAAAAGGATTCTTGGAAGTATGTCATCCTGATATTGTGAAACCATAAGACACACAGGGCTCTGCTTATGTGGGGATGGTCACACTGGAAATTTCGCAGATGTGTTATTATGAGTCGTGCCCAGCATTCTATTTAGAGAGGGTGGGAGAAAAGCTAAATACTTCAAGTGATATCTCAAAAGCAGAGAAAGAATAAAGGCACACCACAATGGCATGAACAATTCTGATATTAGACTTGGTTGAACTACTGATTATAAAATGTATTCAGCTTGCATTCACTTCCGTTCTGGCCAACATATAGCCCATGAATCAACTCTAATCTTCCCTAATTGTATTCACCCTTGTTTAGTAGATTGAATGAATGAGAAATTTTTAGCCTCCTGGCTTTCCAGAGTGTTAGCCTCAATTACATCTGATAGAAGGCCATTCCCCAGCACAGCAGCGTATTTACCTGCAATTTGGCACCTGGCCCTGGTATCTTTACAGCTAGAGCAAGAAGATAAACCCTTAATAAGCAGAAAATGTTATTCTGCTAAAATCAGTGGAACACCAGGACTTGCAAATGTGACATTAATACCTAGCAATTGTTTGAAACAGCTCTAAGCAGTTTTTCTCAAAATCCCTTAAACCCTCTCTACATTAAAACTACTCTATATGAGTAGTGTACATCAAATGCATAGATTATTCATGCTGATTGTTTACTTGCAAAGCCTTGACAGCAGCCAGGGAGGGAACTAGAAATGCTCTGCATCTCTCCAAGCCAAGAATGTGGATTTTCTTGTTGTTCATCCCCAATTCTCCCACTTTATCTCATGACTCAGCTGCCTGATGCTAGGATTTGCAATTACAGCTTTGCTGATTAGCTTCCTAAATTGTGTGCTGTGGTTTCTAGACTTTGCATGCAATTTTGACAAATGTATGGATTTTATAAATTCATTTTCGAGAAGCACTTTGCTGTCCTATTTTGTGGGTTTTCCTGCTGATAAACTTCAATGAACTGAACATTTAAGCCACTTGGAGGCCAAGATGCAAGAGACAGTAATAGGGCAGGCCAAGACTCAGTTCTCCTCTTACAAAAACACTGAGTTGTTTGTTTATCCCAGGTGATAACTTCGGTGCAGAAAAGATGCCTCAAGCAAGCTACTTCCGAGTGCTGATGAGACACCATTGATCCAGCCCTTGGGTTTTCACCAGCCGGGTTCAGAGACAGATTGCAAGTAGGCATTGCCTCCGGTCAGGGGCTTAGTGCTCCACAGACAAAGCTCTAACTAAAGAGCAAAGTTCCTCCTGTTTGTGCCTGCAACCAAAATAATCTCTGCTGGACCAGTCAGCTCAGCTGGAGGAAAGGCCCCGGGGCTGACATGGTCTCTGCTTCCTGTTTTTCTCTGCAGAGTAAATGGGTTTCTGAGGTCTCCAGAGATGTGCCTGAACCAGAACCTCAGATGTGAGCATTCTTGAACTTTTGGCAAGTTTGGATTCAGTTTGGGATGTGGAGATTTCAGTTCAGATGTATTTTTAATAACATTTATCCTCAGAAGGCTCTGCTCATCCTCCTGCACTGCACTGCACAAGGCCCACAGGAGTGCTGCTGTCCCCGTGAGCCAACCTGTTTAAAGGGAGGATGAACCCCAGCCTGTGAGCAGCTGGGCAGGTTTTCTTTGCCTTTGTGAGTTATATGAACTACAAAAGTGTGTCTGTGTAAGGGAGCTCTCTCGTTGGCAAACCCTGGTTACCCTGTGGGGATGACTCGGGGAGGGAGCAGCTCTTTTGTGCCTCCCCTTCCCAGCTGTGGGTGAAACATCAGTAACACATTTTAGCATTCAAAAAATGTAATTTCCCCTAAAAGTATTGGTTTTATTAAATTTCCATTAGCCTTCTCTTTATGTTTAGATGTTTGATTTAGGGAATACAATCTTTATGAATGTCGATGTCAAAATTAGTGGTCTGGTCTGAGACATAAAATGGGACTAAACTATCAGGTTTTTGTGGTAGTATTTGCTGCTCTCCCAAGAGATAGTGCACGTCAGTGGAACCATGTCAGCCTCAGACCATAACTTTTCAGCCACAATTAATAAAATTTTCAGTTAGCCTTTTGCTCCATGTGGTCATTAAATGCTGATTATTAAAACATGAACTTAGAATTAAGATCATTGTAATTATCCTTGGAACCTCATGAAGAAGGGCCACCTTGATAAATCCATTTTTCAAATTCTTTAGCCTGAGAAGGAGCATTTTTCCTCTTAGAAAATAAGGTCTGGATAGCCATTTTAAATTTATGCTCTTTTATTTTATTAGTAGTTTTGTGGGCTGAGATGAGGAGGTTGATGTCTGGTGTGTGTCCTCACTTGTTGCATTGGGTGTCACTGGTTCAGGCAGGAACATGAAGCCTGCAATGGGCGGTGTGGGCAATTGGGCTACCTGGTGTTTTGTCCACCCCAGGTAATGTGCTGGGAAAACTCCTTCCATTTATGATTTTGGCCACACATCCCCTGGAAATGTTCAATGTGATGCTGCCAAATGGTGCTTGCAAGTGCTTTGGCAAGGCTACGTGTCAAATCCAGGTTTCTAGCCAGGAGTGCTGGGGTCAGATGATGCTAGCTTAAGGTTTCCTCACACTTCTCCAATTACAGCCCTAAAGTGTGCAGGTGAGATTTAGGCATCCCCTTGGCTCTGTATGCACAGTGCCACTCAGTCTTTCAGTAAACTACAGCTGCAGGGTAGCCAAAAGTATGTGCAAGTTCCTGGGTGCAATCCAGCAGTATTTGTGTTTTCAAGCTCTTGTGACGTCTTCCCACTGAGTTCAGGGAGAAAGTACTTCTGAGATGAGGGAAAACAAGGAGCTGGAGCCTCCCTCTGCAGCTTTCCTGGGTAAGTGGGACTTTCTACCTATTAAAACACCAATATTATTCTATTAAAGTAGGAAAGAGTTCCTCCACCAGCTAATGTGCTATTACTTATTAATGTAAACCCACCACTGCACTTGTTAGTGAATTATCTATCTTCCTGCAACCAGTTTTTTCATCTCTTAGTCTCATAGGATTTACTTGCACTTTAGGATTTGTTGCCTGGGACTGAAAGCAAGGTCCTCGCTTCTGGGCAGGACCATGTGCAGCACAACCCCCAAGCACAAGGCCTGGGGTATGGACGGTGCAGGACCGAGTCTGGACATCTCACCACTACAAACACTTCTCCAGGGGTGATCTGCAGAGCCTGCAGAGGACACATGAGTACAGACACAGAAAATCACTTGTGGAAACCCCAGACCAAGACATCTGGATCTTTTGAAGGAAACGTGCCTTTCCTATGACTGCTTGCACTGTGTTGGGTTTGAGTGTCCTAAGACAATTTCACTCCTGGTGAACTCATTGTGGAGATCTAAGGCTGAAGAGATGGATGGTGCAGAGAGCATGGTCATGGCTCAAAATCCTCCACTGACAGCTGCCACAATTCAGCCTGCTCCTTTTAGCTACTTACATGTCCTTATTAATTTTAACTCAAATATTACCTTTCCCCACCAAATCTGCACATTCCTATATGTCACATCTTATCAACTGCCAGCAAAAGCTAGCCAAGCTAGTTTCTGTATTAATGCAAAGAGCATTAAAGAAAAAACCAGAAACAGAAAAAATATTGGTTTATTAATGAAGAAAAGACTTCTAGTTACCACTACCAAATCTGCCCTCCGATCCAAGGTGGCATTTCCTTCTGGGCAAAGAGAAAGCAGAGATTTTGTGTGTAGATTTGTGTTTTTTCCCATGCTTTGTGTCCTTTCTCATGCTTATTTGGGTATTCTGAATAATTACCCCACATGAACAGGGATTTCCTCCCCCCAGTGTTACGTGGAAGCTAATAGCATCGGAAGAAGGGAAACTGCCTCCTGAGTAAAGGCATTAGGCATGTAGATAATGGCTTTTAGCTTTCTGCTTCCCAAGTACTCTCTCTCCCTGTGGGGGTTTCATAAATCACCCTCTCCAGAGCTGCTTTCAGGCTCGTCCTTGCCATCAGAGGTGCACAGTGCTTTTGAAAGCCATCACGTGCAGAATGAGTCTGTCTCACTCTTAGGAGAGACAACATTGTGGCTTCTTGCTGGATTGGGAAGGTTTGTGCCTCCAGCTCAATGCAGAATCCATAGTCTGGGAAATCCTCTCCTGAAGCCCACAACAGCCAATGCTTTTCTGAGCTCAGGAAGCATTGGTGCACATGAAGGACAAAGCCATTGCTGGACGTGAATTCTGCTTTTGCCAGCAAAGGCCATCTTGCCAAGGAGGAGCACTGGCATGACAGGGAGTGTGTGAATGCTTTGGTGCTCCCAAAAGGTTCCAAAGAAGCCATAGTGTTAATGAACTTTTCAGAATTAATTAACTGAATCTCTTCTCTTTGTTACCTACCTTAACCTCTCATCAGCTAAAGTGAAGGGAGACCTAGGTCTGCTCCTGTCTCCTACCTCATTAAAGGTCTTCTGCTGGAAATGCTCCTGCCCATGTCAGAGGGCAGAGGACCAGTCCACATCCTCCATCTTCAGGTCATCTCCTCCCACACACTGTTCAGCCACTGCCTGACCTGTGACACCCTGAACACGTTCTTGCCTCACCCAGGTGGTGCTGCTGCTTCAGCACAGCTGTACTGTCCCAGTTTGGCGGTCTGGATCATGATCAGTTCTGCGCTCAATCCCGTGTGGGTTGTGTGGAATTGTCTGGTGTTGTTTTTCTTACATAGTGGCCTATTGATCCAGGAAACACCCTGCTGGTGTCCCTGGTAGGAAGGTCTTTGAGAAGTTAGCAAAAACTAAAAATCCCTCCTGAAGAATTCTGTGGGGCAGCTCAAAAATCATCCATCATGACATTGGAACTTTCCCACACTGTGAGGTGTTTCTTTGTGTATAAGCTGCTAGTACTGCCCTTCTTCAGCCTCTTGGAACGTGCTTATTTGAGTAATCCTCCACTGTTCCGAGGAAGACAGCAAAAACTTGGGCAGGTTTTGATGTTGATACTGACCTTTGCAAAACTTGATGTCAGGAAGTGCCCAGAACAAGTCTCCCTTGGTGCTGAAGACTGTGGGCATTCTCCACAGTGGGCTTGGTGCTGGAGATATAAAGGGAGGGCGAGGAGGAGAGCAGCAGGGGCACAGAAAGGGAGGCAGATGACATGCCATGTCCATTTACTGCCATCTCCTATGGCAAGCAGCAGTCTTTCAACATGCCACGTATTTCAAGAACTGGTAGGATGGACAAAATGGATTCGCTGTCTGGTAGCATCAGGGAATAGGTGATGTTAGATACAGGCTGTACTCCATTCGTAACAACCTTATTGTCTTTCTTAGGTGAAATTTCTTGAGTGACCATAATGGTTCCAGATTTGAAGGTGGCATTTTGGCAGCTGTGACATATGCCAGAGCAGATGATGTGTGATTGAAAACTCCCAAGACCACACTTGCTCTTGCTCATGCCTCTTTCACTGAAAATAACACTTTCAGGAAAAACACTTTTGAAATAAAATATTCCAGCCATCACAACATGGAAAGGAAGTGACACAGCAGGCTGAACAATAAATAGGAAAGCAGATAAATCCAGGGCCAAATTTATGAAGCAACTGTTTTCAACAGTCTAAAAGTAGTGAAAAGCATACACTAATCAGAGCAACAATATGTCATTTTGTATTGTGCAATCTGCCATGCAGTGGCTGGGGAGATAAAAACTGGGCTCAGCATGGCCAAACACTTAAGAGCACAGCCACACTAAGGGGTGGTGTTGTCCTCCATACCTTTTGCAATACCCCTGGTTCCTCCTGGGGCTACTGGTCCACAGGGCTGCTGGGGTCCTGTTGCAGCTGCAGCTTCGAGGATGCACACAAGCACATGGCTGTAAGCAGCCTGATGAGGAACAAACATTGAGGCTAGGGCAGGTACACGTGTAATGGAGTTGGGCACCTATACAGGATTTTTTCAGGAAGGGCACAGTGATGCATGTGGCATGGGAAGCCCTGACAGTCTTATTTCAACTGCTGTGATTTCTAATTACAATTTTCTTTTCCTCTAAATGCTCTCTGCTACTCCTCATTGATCATAATTATTTATCTTGCAAAGGCTATCCAAGGGTTGATTAGCCCAAACGTGCAATTTGTTTGGGAAATGGGGAATGTTTCTTCCTACAGGAGCTAGATATCATTAGCTCTAGTAACTGGAAGATACCAATTTCTTTCAACTAATCAAAATAAACAGGAGATTATTCCTTTGACTATTGATGTAGCTCACAATTCTAAAGGGATTAAATTATAGATGGCTTTGAATGCCACCCCCAAGTTCTTCTCAGCAGGGCTGCTCTTGATCTGTTCAGCCCCCAGCCTGGATTGATACCAGAGGCTGCCCTGACCGAGGCACAGCACCTTGCACTTGGTCTTGTTAGACCTCATGAGATTCCCATGGGCCCAATTCTCAAGCTTGTCCAAGTCCCTCTGGATGGCATCCCATCATTCAGGTGTGTCAACTGCACCACTCAACTTGGTGTCATCTGCAAACTTGCTGAGTGTGCACTCGATCCCTTTGTCTACATCATTAACGAAGGTATTGAATAACACTGGTCTCAGTATGGACCCCTGAAGGACACCATTCATCACTGGTGTCCATCACAAGTCTGAGCCATCGACCAGAACCCTCTGGATGTGACTGTTCAACCAATTTCTTATCCACCTAACAGCCTACCCATTGAATCCATCTCTCTACAGCCAGAGAGGGATGTTGTGGGGGACCATGTCAAAGGCTTTTTATCCATGTAAAATCCAGGCTGGTATTGTTACTGCTAACAGGGCTGTACAGCTGTGTGGGTATGACCCTGACAGCACTCCAGGCCAGGAGTGCATGGACTTACAAAAAGCTGGAAATAGATGTGAAAATCAGTATGTGCTCCTTCCACAGTGTCTGCTCTTCCTAAAGCCATTTACAGGATAGACTCACATCCCTTATCTAGTCACTAATAAAACAGTCTGATGAAATACATAATTGAAAATATGGGTTTCCCTGTCCCCCTCTTTGCTACTGTTACAAGTGTGACAGCACCCCATTCCCATGGATTCTTTTCCCATCTACTGTCCCATTTCCGGGGACACCCAGGGCATGGACCTATGTGCTCATCCCCTAAGAGAGGCTGCAGGGAGTTGGAGGAATCAAATCCTGAACACTCTTGAATGGAGTCAGAAATACCCATTTCACATCCTTATTTAAACATTAAATCGCCAAATGCATCCTCTCTCAGTTCCTTCCTCTCTTTGGGTGATTTTCAGACAGAGGAGATGCAAAGCTGTAAACAACATTTTTTTTCAGCATCATCTCGCTCCATAAATGGTTATTCTGGCTTCACTGTGGCAGGTTTTACTATGTGATTAGGCTGACAGTGTGCTGATGCTATGCCCTAGACCTTCCACATTCCTTAGACAGAATTTACACATTGAGAAAAAAACAAAACAAAACCAACCACAAACTGAGGAAGCCCTTTCTGTACTGGAAATTTTGACCCATCTCCATGCCTTGGTTTGCAAGGTCACTTTCTGAACATTGCAGCCTTGGTCAGCTGCTGTTCCAGCACCTCCTAAGCCATTTATTTGACTCTGAAGGTCGTTTGCTTCCCCCAATGCCTGCAGCCCCAGGTGGTGAAAGCAGAGGAGGGCTGTCACTGGAGCAAGGTGAATGTGAAATGCAGCCCCCCTGTTGCAATGTGAGTGCAGGCACAGTGGCTTTGCACCTCTCACCAGTGGCAGTGCTTCAAAGGCAGAGGTGGGTGATCTCACTGTGAACTGGTCTGAGTCTGTGTTCCACTTTGCATTCACAAGTTTTTCCAGCTATTGCAGAAGCTGAGAGGTCCACCACCAACACAATACATAAAATACAGATGTGGTTTATTTAAGCACAGTGATTCTCCTTTTGATATCTTATCCTAATATTTCAGTGCACTGGGGGAAGCATGTCCATGCTTGGAGGATGAATGCTATTCAGTCCACTGATGTGGTTAAGGCAGTGCAGTTCCTTATGTAGACAAGTCCAGATTGTCCTTCTCCAGCTGGACAAGGTCAGACCACCCCTGGGTGTCACTGAAAAACCTTGGCTGTGAAAGAGCTGTTTAGACCTATCTTGTCTCAGCAAAAGATGAGGTTCGGATAGAAGGAATACCGACACAAAATGAGTAACAAAACTTCTCAAAAAAGTGAGAAAGACTTTTTCTCCCATCTTTTGCCAGTGCAGGAGAGAACATACCAAGGTTTTTTAGAAAAACCATCCCTACTCTCCCTTGCAGTTTCCCCTTTGGGGCAAACCTCCTGCATGGCGTTTCCCCTGCTTTTTCTGCTATGGTTATCATCTGCTGGGTGGGTTTTTGCAGCTGCCAGGTTTGGGGAACCTGTGGGGTGTCCTATGACCACAGGTTCCAGCAAGTCTCAGGGCAGGGGAGACCCTTCCCCTCAGCCCACACCAACTGTGGACTGGCATAATTTACCATTGAGAAGACTGATACAAACATTTATCTCCCCAGTAGCCTGCAGCTGCTTGTGTGGCAAGCATCTCATTTCCAGCTGATGATCCTTGTGAGGTTATTTTTTTAGCAATGCTAATTGACAGTTTCCTGTTTCTGATTCCCCTTTCACAATTTCCATGGGGAAGGGAAAAGCAGGGGAAGCACCAGGGAGACCCATAAAAATGTGCAGAGATGCACCTGCTAGGATGTGACTGGTACTGGGTAGGGAGTGAGTGGATGTGTGTTTGGTGTCAGGTAGAAAAGAGCTGAGGGACCTTAGTGAAGAGGAAAGTGGGGGTTATCTTTTTCATCATTAAAATGATAAAGCTGCACCTCCTTTCTTGAAGAGCATCTTGCAGTCTGGGGTGGTTGCTCAAACCCTGGATGCTGTAATGAAATTTCTGGTTCATTGAGTTGGAAATCTCTCATGATATTCCTAACCAGCCCTCAATACAGGACTTTCCCCCAGCTCTCTCAAGTCTGGACATGGACCTATCCATGCCTGAGACAGGATACTGCACATCTTCCTCCAACACTGTGTACCCAGCTGAGGGGGTTGGTGCCTCTGCAGACAAAAGGGGAATCCACAGATGAAGGTTGACATTACATGTTAAGAGCAAGTGGTTTTGACTTATCCACGATTTAATCATGGCTCTGTGTTGGGACCCAATCTAGTAGGAGACAGCTTATGGACTCTTATTGCTGCTTCCTTACACACTTTGGACTTTCCCAACAGTTTATATTTACCTACACAAATGCACTCAAGGGAGTCATATCCCTGTACCACCCCAGCTTTTGGAAAGGAGATATCACCTTGACAACCAGGGACATGGGTAGGCTGTGAGCACGCAGGGTGCTGCCCCAGACCCCAGGCTCCCAACCTCAGTGATGGGATGTTCTCCATGTGCACCAGCACAGAGGACAAAATCTCCCTGTTGTCTGTGGCACAGAGAGCAGCCAAGCACGTTGTGAAGGTTTCTCTATGCCTATAAAATTTAATAATTTTCTGAGGTGGAAGGTGCTAAGCCTTTCCAAGGAGAAGTCAGCACAAAACAACAGCTCAGAGTTGTATAAAAATCCCAAGCCTTCCTCAGCTAAAGCCAGATTTGAGCTTCCTCACATGAGAAGAGAAAAAGGCAAATACACTGTTGCAATGAAGCTAAGGAAAAAGAAAGGCATAATATTTCAGCTTTGCAACTATTTCTACTTCTGTGAAAATATGTAGAAAATTTTTCTAACCTCAAATATATGAAATTTTTATTCAAAATGTTATTAAATGTTAGTAAACCCACTTAATATGTGAGACAATGGCAATTTTATTTGTGCTGCCCATATTTTCAGTTGGTTTTTTTCCCCCCAAACATGTGTGAGTGCATATGAGCACAGTTATGGCTCTGCAGGTGTTAATGGCCATCACTGAGAGGGGAAGGGTCCATAAAATTGCTGGTCTCATGAAGGCAGCAATGGGTCCAAGCCAGCAAAAAGAGCAGCCAACTGCCTTTAAGGATTAAAAGCAGCTGCATTGAAGGACCTAATGAAAGCATTGATCTACCTGGCTGGAGCAGAGATACATCAGGTGGCTTAACCAGAGTTTTCTGATTACAAAAGCAGAGCAGGGGCTGGAGCAGTCCTGCCTGCAGACATGAGACTGAGCAGCCCAGAGGGAAGCAGAGCAATAGGACTTCTTGCAGTGCTCCCTCGTGCTCAGAGGGACAAAAGGAAAATGTTTGTTTTCAGGTTGGAAGGATACATCCAATTTACACAGGCTGCTCACCTGTCTGAATAGTCTCTTTCCAGGCAGGGTTGTGAGGATGAACCACGGTGCCTGTGTGGGGCAGGGCAGGCTGAGCGCCCGGAGAGTGGGATCCACTGCCAAGGCAGGGGAGGAATAAATAACCCTGACCACAGCGCTGGCCTGCAGCCAGCAAGTCACCACAGCCTGCCGAGCCCCAAGCCAGCCCAGAGAAACACTATTGCAGAGACAACCCTGTCCACCTGCCAGCTTCTTCCTTCTCCTCCTCATCCTGTTCTGCTCTGTCATTTGGCATTCTACTCTCTATCTCCATTGCTCCTGGTCAGAGAAGTTTGGTCAATATCAGCTATATGTAAAAAAAATACTAAAAAAGGAATTCTGCTGTTTGGCTGGAAAAGGAGAGCTTATCCAGTAGGAGTGGGGCAATGTGCAACTTTCCAGCACACAGTGGAGACCTTAGGGGTTTTGCATGAGTTGAGGACAGAGGACCTGAAACCACCCGGTTGCAGATTCAGTCTTTGTGCCTTTTACCATTTCCCTCTGAAACCTGCAAAACTGCCCTCCAGGTAACTAGGTAGCTAATGCACCAGAGATTATAAAGTGCTGTGTTTAAAACATTCCAAAATTAGCTTTCCTGCAGTCCAGATGGCGCATCATGAATGCTTAATGTCATGGTATAAAGACTTTATTGGCACTCGTGAGGGATGATCTGAACAGCTGACTTGTGCCTCTTCCCTCCGTGCATAACGCATCTGTGGAAGCCCATGCCAAAAACCACATCCCACCTCTTTGTGTTTCATGTGTGCCTGTGTGTACATACAATCACCAAATGACAGCAGATAATATTGAAAGAAATCTCAGCAAGCTACACTTTACATTTGTTATCTTGAATATTCAGTTAACTCTCTGTCTCCCTCCCTTGTGCTGACTTTTGCTCATTAAGTGTTTCCATGTCCCACAAGTCCAGGTCCAGCCCTGGGGCAAAGCAGTGTGGTGGTTGTGTTGTGGGGTCTGTTCCTTGCTGTGTTTCCCATTTCCCAAGGGATTCTCAGACTGAAACCCTGGGGTGGGCTGCCAAGCTTGGAACAGAAACCATGGCTGGAACCAGGGCTCAAGCTCCACCAGGTCCTCCTACCTCCTCACAATGCTTCTTCCCATCCACCAGAACAATCAAAACTCCTTCCAACAAAATAGCTGCTTCCAAGAACTGTTGAAGGGCTCTCATAGCATCAATATTCACGTCTCCTTTTTGAACACTAGTATACCTCTTCTTTTCTCATTTTATTTTCCAAATAGCAATAACAGATGACGAAGACAGGGCACAGCAGTACTGGGAATCAGAACAGAGCAGGTTTAACCCCGGCCAGCAGCTGGCACAACAGAAACCTGGACTTCTACAGTTCTCTGAACACTGCCTTGAGACACGCACTGATGAACAAGACATGACTGTCTGGTAAATACAGCAACATTGCTGCAAGAAATATCTCTGGGATGAAGTCTGCACAAGACCCCTGAAGCATAAAAGAGCCAACCCTCTCTTTGCTGTACCCATCAGCATCAAGGTTGCGGCAGCACAGGTGGAGCATCTTCTTGATACTCGGCATCTTCCTGAAGGAGAAGAGAAAGAGCAGCAGAGAAGCCTGGCACAGAACAACAGGGCAGAGCATGGCTTCTTAAAAGTGTGTGTCGTGCTTGGGAATGGGAAGAGAGCAAGAACAAAGGTGTGTAAAGCGGGGAATGTTGGATGTCGGCCGCTTCCAGTGAGTAAAGAGCTGGATTTTTGCATCTCTGGTGAAAGAAGAAGCTCAGAGCTGAGCTGGACTCACAAGTGCTTTGGGGCCACGAGGTCCTGCCTGCAGCAGGGTAGCAGGAGATGTGATTCACCACAGTTGGTGCCACGGTGATGGGTCACGCAGAGCCCAACTGCTGCAGATTTATGTCACTGGCAACAGAGGGAACATCACCAGTTGTGTGATGCCCACAAAGTGTTATCTGTTTTCTTTATGTTTATTGAGGGATTTTTTCAATATACCACATAAGATTGACATTTATGGAGAGAAGACATAAAATCTATTTGATCAAATTGCTTCTCAAGGTCATATATAAACACGTATTCAACCAGATTTAGTTGGGAGGGGAGAAAGAGCCCTGCACTGCTCATCCTCCTTGGGGTTTCCATTCAATGAGAAGATGCCTTGACAAACCTTCCAGTCCTGGTCAGCCACAAATGTGGATCTTTTCACATGGGCATGGCCCCCTCATGCTGCAGAGGCTGTTTGTCCCTTCGCTGTGCACGAGGACACGGGGAGGCTCAGGGAACCATATAGAAAAGTACAGCTTCAGCTTTGTTTTCAGTCCTGTTACATGGTATCCATGGAAACGAGGATGACTTTCCAATCCTTTTCTGGGGAAGGCATGTCATTCACTGCAATACAGCCTCTTCTAAAATTTTGCAAAATAGCTCCACAGGGTGACTGTTTTTAATCCAAAGAGCCTGCAGTACAGTTGGCTGGAGCAAGCAGGGCCCTTTTAACCCCCCCCATGAAACCTGGCATTTCTCAGCAGGTCTGTGCATCCTGCCTTCCAGCTGGATTTCACGGGAGAGGAGGGCAGCCAGAACTCTGCACTGACACCAAACCCCTTCCCAAAGTGCTGGGAATGGAGGGAGGTGGTGGTGGAGAAGTGGGCAGGGGTCCGTGGATGCCATGGGGCAAGGGGGTGCTGGGGGAAGACAACCAGATGAAATACTCAGCTGGCTCCATGAGCAGGGCTGTTTTGGGGCTGTCAGTGCTAAAGACATCATGGCTGGCATGTGGCAACATGTGATGCCAGGGGCCTGACAGGGAAAACTTGTTCTGCCTACAGATGGAAAATTTCTGGAAGTCTGAAGGCTTAAAAGGAAAAATATTTTTAAAAAACCCCACCAAATTTGGGAATATGAAAATCATTTCAGTAGTTATGCGGCTTATCAGAATGATGTTTTTCTGAATTCTGTAAGGGTAAAAATATGTTTTATGTGGTTAGCACACCAAAGGAGCTGATGGATACATTTACAAAGTTGAGTTTCAGGGTTTTATTTTCAAACGATGACAGACATCACCACTACATGCTGAGGTACTTACACATGTGTTGCCTACTAATATATTTCTAACTTGAGGAAAACAAAATGCTGAAAATTAAAAGGAGCCATCTAGCTGTTTTTTAAGCAAGAAGAAAAGCTGTATCCTACAGCTCAGCAACAAGACATCAACAGTGACTTAAGAGAATAGAACTAAAGCTTGAAAAATGAACATTTGCTCTCTCTCTCCGTAGTCTCTGTGAGGTAGCTGACACAACACTGCAGTCCAGACCAGCATTAAATCAGGCTCACAGTATTGAAGCCTAGAGTCTGTAAACATTTTAATTCCTTAATACCATTCAGTTCTGAAATAAAGGACCTTAATTTGAAATACTTAGTTATTGAAAGCATTCTGAAGAGCTGAGAATGGCAGAAGTCATGTCATGTTAAACATCTCTCTAAACTTACTTCACTGTTCACTCTGAGCAAAATTAATTTATCAGGATGTTTCTTCTACATTTCTTCTCCAAGCATTCAGTTTTCCATATCAGAAAAAAAAAATTAAGCAGGATGTTTTTTTCTACCAAGTCCTGCATTTTCCCCAAAATATGCTGCATCTCAATTGCCTCCTGATCTTCCCACGTAAGAGATCCTGCACTGGATTTTCCTGTTGATCGAGGGAATAGGGTCTTGGAAGCAGACATATCATAGCCCACATTTTCAAAGCCATCCATCACTTTGCTCCCATTGAAAACAAAAGAGATTCATGTACCCAAACAACTTGGAGAGATTTGGCCCCACTGTGTCGTTCTGTGTCTTTGTACCATTACTGAATAAAGGAGAGGGATTTGATTTGGCTTGTTTGCTTTCCTAACAATTTGTTGCTCTGGTTTCCTGTGGACATCTGTCACTCTACCTGCAGGTCCCCCTAACTCACCTGCCACACCTGGTGATGACTTTCTCCAGTACTCAGCACCTGGGGTCTGGTGGGCAGTGGGGACACAGGGCAGACAGGGGATGGTTTTGGGCATGTGGTGACTCTATGGGCTGGGGCTTGATGCCCTTGACCTCACCTTATGAGAGAAGGGTGGGATGGAAAGGACAGAAAACTTCATGACTCCAAAGCAGAATGTGACCCGGGGGGTCTGGGTGCCTGAGCCTCTGCCATCCCCATTTGCAGCACTCTTGCCAGAGCAAACAGATTATAATGCAATCCCTCCCATTGGGAATGTGCTTTTCTGTGAGGAATCATGCCCATTAGTCACGCACAAATAAAGATGCTTTAAAAGAGATCATGTTCTCGGGCTTCTGTGAAATCACATCTGATGGCAAGTTTCTAGGTGGGTCTTTCTTCTCTGAGCCACTGCATTATTAAACTTGAACCACACTGCCCCCTGACCAGGCTCTCTGAAAACAAAAGACAGGCTGCCTGGGTGTGCACTGCCCTGCTCTGCAAAGGCAGCCTTGTGCCAGCCCTGTGCAGCCTCTGTGCAGCCTTGTGCCAGTCCCACTCCCAGCTCCAGCAGCACAGCAGGGACCCCCAGTGCTCACCAGCATCTTCCTCTGCCCAGCCCCTCAGTCACAGCAGGGGAGAGACCTGGGGAAGAGATTCACCATTTCTGGTGCTCTTTGTTGGCAGGGCCATCCCCAGTACACAACATTACACCACAAACCCAGCTGTAAAGTTTTGCCCCACCTGAAGAAGATTATTTTCCTTCTCTGCAGGTCGTTTTGGTGGACCTGGTGGCTCAGAACAACAAAACAAAGCAAGGAATGGGAGCACCAAAACCACTAAAATGACCACTGCTCTCCAAAGCAGACCATCTTTTGCAGGCTTTCTTCTGCACAAAACTCCCTTCATTGCATCTGATGTGGGATTCAGCAGCCAGACAGCAGTACAAAGAGGCTAGACTTGATGTTTATTTGGTGGCTGCACAGAGCCCATGGAAACGTGTCTGAGGTTTTTTTTTCCCTCCTATTCAAAGCTTTACCTCCTGGTGAGTCACCGGAGGGCTGGCTGAAGGAGTGTATCATGCATAATTATTTGGAAAAGCAATCTGACATGCTAACTCCTGTCACAAAACGTGGGATTTGTAATATAGAGAAGAACAAAAAGCAACATTAATGCTTTAGAAGATTCCTTGCCTCATTTAATTCCCTCACTGCAGATTTACCAAGAGGCCAGGAAGATATGGGACTCAACAGGCCCTTCCAAAGTACAGTCCCTGGTGCTTTATGAGCACCCTAGGAGCAGTGGTGCAGTGACTGGGAGGAAGCAGCTGCTTCAGTCCTTCCTCCTCCCAGCAGCAAGCACCAGGAGGTGTGAAATGACAGCCATGGAGATTTGGCATCAAAGGTGCTCTGTCTCCCTTGATAACCCAGAATGTAAATGCAGAAGCTGCCTTCTCTCTCTCCCGAGGAGCTGCAGGAAGGCAGTGTATCAGTGGAAGATGTGCTGACTCACCCACATTTCCCTGTGCCCAGGGCAACTCTACGGCACAAAGCGAATGTTCCTTTGGTTTCCTCTGGCCAGGAGATTTGTTCCTGCCAGGGCAACAGGGCAGGACAGTGTACCTCAGTAAACTCTCCTTGGCCAGACATTTGCTGCTGTGGTGGTGCCGGTGCTCTAATGAGGGCTAATCCTGCAGGAAATAAATGGCATTTTGATTTTGACTGGCAGCAGGGAAATACAGGCAGACAGTAATATTTAAATATAAAAGTTAAATAAAATGTCAGCCTTTTGGATGGCCTTATCTGGCCATTCTCTGATGCCTCTTTTCCCCACACAGGAATCCAGCTCTCTTATGGTGTAGCATCTGTTGGGCTGTGGGTGCTCATACACTACCTTCTCCAGTGGGAATGTGGTCAGAGTGATAAAGGACCTGATGCAAATTTGCCTGTTCCTCTCTCCCCTGATTTAAACAATTTACCAAGACTCCTCCATCCTGAGGCCAGAGGTGCTTTTCCCTCCCTTCCACTCAGGGAAAGTCTCTGGTTATCTGAAAACCAAGAGCAAGATTGGTGGCAGACTGAAAACCAAGAAGGGAGAAGGCAAAAGAAAAGTGGAGGCTGCAGCTCTGGTGCAGCACAGGCTGGGAAGGTGAAGGCCCAGGACACCACAGAGCTTGGTGCAGTTTATGATGGTTTTGCATTTCAGGGACTTTGTTGATGAATGTGAAGATGCAAGTGAAAAGCATTGCTTCCAGGACAAGACAATTTGCTGATTAAAATGCCCATTTTTCTAAAATGGGTGCCTTAAATGTCCTGAGATGAGAACAGATTGATAGAATGGTGGGATCTCTCCCTGTCGCACATGGTTTGTTTGCAGAACACCACTCCAGGGCAGCTCTCTCCTGGATGCAGTGGTGGGAAGGGCTGGGAGTCAACACTTGCATTTCAGACAGAAAGCTGGTTGTCACCAGCTTGACATTAAAAAAGAAGAAAAGAAAGCAAAAGTCCACTTGTGACAAGGGTTGCTTACCGGTGGGTTGTGGTGCAGGATGGCTGCGGAAGAACAAGGATGTGCGGCAGGAAGTTTGGACAGCATTTGATGGGGAGTCGATGGATAACCCACACATTATCATTTCTCCCAGATCCCATCACTGAAACGAGGGAGGCTTTTTCCTAAGTCTCCCAAGAAAATACAATCCCTGCACATCAGCTCCACATTACTTGCTGCAGTGCAACACACGGTGACACAACACACTGCTGACTAAAGTGCTGCCAGACGCCACTCGTGTGATTCACGGGTGAGCAAACCCTCAGAGGCTCTTCCCAGAGTCCAAGGTCCCGATTTGGGCAACCTCCCTCCTTTGTGAGGAGCCTCATGGCATGCAGAGAAGTACCATTCAGGAGAGCCCCCCTCCAGACAGCAGGGTCCTGCACATCCCCAGCAAGCAAAACATCAGTGGGGTTTGCTTCCCTTATGGCCATGCAGAGTTTTCATTGCTCATTAAGGCAGGTCTGGTTAAAGAAACCATTTATGTTGTTCACTCACTGTTTTCATAAATAGCTTCAAGTGGCCTTTTGGCAGGCTGGTGCTGCTCTACATTCATTGGGAAACAGCTCAGTCCACCTGGTAGTGTTCTCCTACAGCCCAGCATCCCTGGGAGGAGGTCAAAGCCCCTGCCCACGTGCTGCAGGGGGGATGTGCACCAGCCAGCATTGCTCTGGGGCTTTGGGGATGCCCATGGTGTGGCTTGCCAGCCTGCCCAGTAGTGGATGGCATTAGATGTGCCAAGTTGTGCTCTCAGCCTCTGAGCTCCTCCAAAACTCACCTTACCCAATGGCATCTCCAGTCAAATTAAAGGGCAACTCAACCTGCCACCAGCTGCTGGCTGCCAATTGGCAAGGTGTGCTGGGACAAAAGGCTGTAGCCTAAAGCCATTTAAGAGAAATTATGGTGTCTCTGGTTATTTACTGTAATAGTAATGGTAGAAGAGTGAGAGTGGGTGCTGCAGCAGCAGCTCAAGTTTTGCCACTGCTTGTCTGTCAGAGCCTGACTGGATGGTAGCAGCACAATGCATTGAGTAAAATACCAATCCGTGGGGCTCCCCTGAGCCCTGGGAAGCAAAGTAAACCCCTGCAAGTGCAGAGCAATGCCCACGCTGTGATGAACAGCTGTGAATGAGAAAAGAGCTTTGAGCAAGGATGTCTGGCCACAGCGTCGGGGCTGCCCCAGCTGACCAAAGAGCTGCTGCCAGCTTGGCAGGCTGGAGCTAATAGCTGTGAGGATTGCTCCCAGGAATAGCAGGGCACTGACAGCAGGGAAGGGTATCATCAGTGCCTCGAGGCAGAGGACTGAGTGGAGATTTCCCTCGCAGTTTCAATGTGTGAAAAACCACTCCCCATCCATATCACACACACCTTTGCAGCCCTTGGTACCCATGGGGCAGTAGTGACTGTGTTCTTCTTATGATGAAGAGTTCAAGGACAATCTTCAGGTGGGCTCCCGCCACTGCTTTCCAGCAAACTGTGTCCTGCAATTTGAGAGGCATAGGAGTTTTGATTGATAGAAAACACAGCAGGTCAGCTGTCGTCTTTGGAAAGGAGCAGAAAAATGAAGAGGCAAGGCATTATTTTTCTGCTTTTATCTTCTTTTACATTTGGCATCATGGCTTGTATTGGAAGTAGTGTGGCCAGCAGAACCAGGGCAGTGATCATTCCCCTGTACTCGGCACTGGTGAGGCCACACCTCGAGTGCCATGTGCAGTTCTGGGCTCCTCACTTCAAAAAAGATATTTGGGTGCTGGAGTGGGTCCAGAGAAGAGCAACAAAGGGTGAAGGGTCTAGAAAACATCTCTTATGAGGAGTGGTTGAGGGAACTGAGGTTGTTTAGCCTGAAGAAAAGGACTATCAGGGGAGACTTTATTGCTCTCCACAATTACCTGGAAAGAGGTTGTAGCCAGGTGAGGGTCAGTCTCTTCTCACAAGTAACAGGTGATAGGGTGAGAGGACATGGCCTCAATTTGTGCCAGAGGAGGTTTAAATCAGATATTAGAAAAATGTCTTCACTGAAAGAGTTGCAAAGCATTGGAACACACTGTCCAGGGAAGTGGTGGAGTCACCATCCCTGGAAGTATTCAAAAAGTGTATGGTACTTGAGGACGTGGTTTAATTGTGAACATGGTGATGGTGTTGGGTTAATGGTTGGACTTGGAGGTCTTTCCCAACAATTCTATGATTATATGGTTTTGGTTTATGTTTCTCTTGCTACAGAGGTGGAGTGCAGGTGCATGTGCTGATACTCATGTGACAGGCATCTGTTGCCCACACACTGGGCTGTCTGAATCCCCTACTTGCATTCTGTGCATCATACTCAGTCTCTCTTCATCGTTTTTGCTACCATGAGCTTTTTTGCACCTTTCCCTCCATTCATTCAAGGAGCTTTCTCTCCTTGGACTTTGAAGGTGACTAGACTATTTTGTAAATCTTGAAAAATCAGTAGAGACCCCTTCCACTCAATAGAGACCACTTCCACTCAAAGAAAGCCAGGTATCAGAGGGGTTCCTATTGGGGAGAACCCACACAAAGCCTTTCTAGGGATCCCAGATGGTTCCCTGGGGGCTGCTGACTGACCTACACTCAGGATTTTCTTTAGCTCTTGCTCTGCACAGCCCATGTAGCCAGGCAAGGGAGTGGGTTGTGCAGGAGAGGGCAGGGCCCTACCACTCCCCAAATGTCTCCAACTGAGCTGTGCCAGCTCATGCCACTTTGTGAGTCACCTGGGAATCACTGATGTGCAGGGAACGCGGTGCAAAGTGCTCTAATCGTGGGGTCACTGCTGATTCAGAGGCAACATTTAAGGATCAGGAGTCAAGCCTGCCATGCACCAGTACCCCCTGAAGGCAGCAGGCAGGCTGTCAGCTCCCGTCCTTGGGATCGAGAGGGTAGGGACATGCAAATAAGGGAATCATGGAGATAGCACCTGCACTGATGTCAGGGGGCTATGTCATGATGTGTGAGGGAAAGTTGCCTAGGTGACACCAACAAAAAACATCCTCCCTGTCAGATAACACAGGCCTGAGCTTAGATCACAGAGATGCTGCTCTGCTTTATTGAATTGGTCAAGCAATTAACCTAATTTTTCATTTTCAAGACCTCACATGTCCCATAAGAATTTTAAGTACTGCCAAAGAGCTAATACCATATGTGATGCTTAAATAGAACATCCTGGTAGCTGATAAGAAAGTAAAGGAAATAAATAAATTTAAAAGGCATGTGTTAGTGAAGAAATTTTTAGAAGACTTAAAACTAAAAATTGTCCATGAGCAAAATTAACCTGGAGTGTCTGATCCTGGACTGAGGAGCTCATAGAGGAAAACAAACGTTTTGGTCTGTACAAAGTAAACTCAGTTATAAGCTGGACCAGAGCAAACCTCGCTGTACAGCCCTCAGCCCTGTGTCTGTGCTGTGAGCACCCCTGTGGTTAACTGAGCATCAGCTGAGTGGGGCCTGGTACCCAGCACTGCCAACTCTCTGCATTCAGTGGGATGATCCCATACCTGTCAATATTTCCTAAATCTCCAGCAGCAGGCTGTCAGGACCCCAGTGTCCCCAGAGCTGCTACTCCTGAGCTCCCAGTTAAAAAGTCAGCACACCAAAGCAGCCCAACCTCAGGTCTGTGCAGCAGCAAGTCCTTACAACTAGACCCATTTTTCCTGAGTTTTAACCAAGGTCTAATGTTCTCAGAGTCAGCTTTTCCACTTCCCTGGCTGCTCCTAGGCATCTAGCTCCAGTCATATCAGATCATGCCTCCCCTCCACATTTCTGACCAGCCAGGACTTCACACAATGATTTTTCCAGCTGCATTATTCTGCAGAGACAACAAGTAGACGCTTCCTGCCAAGTGTAGGAGCTCCCATCTGCACTCCCAACAGTTACCCAACAGCTTTGTTGGTCACTTGAGGACAAGAGATAGTCCTAATGCCCTTGTTTCTAAAAATGCTCCTGTCTTTCTGCAGCTTTTTTTTTCTGCCACACCACTGTTGTTAGCAGGAGTTCACTGTGATATTCCCAACACACCTCTCTCAGCCAGCCTCTTTCCCTAGCAGCACTTTATTTGCTGAAGGTGAGGGACACATGGACAAGTGTGAGGGACACAGTGGAAACAGCCAGAGGGGCAGCAGGTGGTAACTTTCCACATCCCCCAAATCAGTGCTCATCTCTCTGTTTACAGGGAGAAAATAAGGATTTTGGCTTTAAATGTATTTCAGGGTAGAATTTAGGTTCAAAGCTGACGCAGTTTACTGAAATGTCAGCATCTAGAGTGCTGTTATGGTTGGTGGTTGCTAGAAATCTTGGGGGATCACACAGCATTCCCGCAAACTACAAGTGGAAAATGGAAAACATGTCTTGGCTGTAGGTAAGAACCAGCATGGCAGAGCTGGTGTGGGCTTGAGGGATGCATCACATGGGCCTTCTCTGTTGTGGATTTTCAGTGTTGGATTTGAGGACTGGCTCTGGCTGCTTTCAGTTGGCATGGAGAGCCTTTAAGCAAATCAAGAATTGTATTTCATATTTCATGATGCTGAAAATAAAATCTCTCTCAAAATGACATCCCCCCCTCAAATCTTTCCAATGGGCTCTGCAGAGGCAAGAAACCCAGAAGGTTTTCCTAATTCTGACAGGGGCTCTTGAGTGGATTAGAGTGCTTTGTTTTCCTTTTTGGCAAGGAGGAGGCACCGACCCTGATGCAGCTTTGCAGAGATGCTTGAACTCTAGAAATGAAAAGTGTTATTTTGCCTCTGTTTTGACTCTTTGTTGTATTCACTTGCAGGACTCCTGTAATTATTTTGCTTTGTTTGTTTTGTTTTCAAACAAAGAAGCATCTCTTCAACCTAAATTTTGTGCCCCCGTGTTTGTGAGTAATTTGCCATTAGCAAACAATACAGCTGTGGATTGGGGGTTGTGGGAAAGGACCATGTTAGTACAGTGGGTGATGGGTTTTTCTCCCAAATAAGCAACATGTAGGAAAATACAGTTAAACCCATGCATTCCTGCCTGTTTCTTTCCAGATGCAAACGTGGATATTGATGATAATGCTATTGATAGAGGTTATTTCTGAACTGATTCACAGATTTCAGAAATGTGCTCCCCAGCTCGCTCCTCACACATGGCCCCCACAATGGTCCATCTGCATCCGGTACCCTGCACCTCTCTCCCACCTACTTAGAAGGCATTTGCAGGCTTTGCTGGCTGCTACACTGATATTTAAATCAGAAAATGAAAGCATTGCATATCAACAGCATCCTTTTAAATTACAGTAAATCCCCCTTCAATCTAATTGCTGCAACCCCCATGATCCCTGCTTAACTGGAATTTTTTTATTGATCTACACCACTGCTTGAATTTTCTCCCTTGCCATGTCTGCTACAGGTTGGATACACCTCTGTCTCTCCCTCTCCCCTTCTCTCTGCCCTTTCTTGAGGCTGTTGCTGGCAGTGTATGTGAGTTTTATTATGAGAGTGGTTATTATCCAGAGCAGTAGCTTGGAAAGGGCCGGAATTTGCATTTTAGCATGGAGGAAGGAGATTTGCTGCCATCTGCACCTGGTGAAAGAAAGAGCTCCACAGCTGGAGGCAGCTGCCAAACTTCTGCCAAGCAGCCTGCCTGTGAAATAAAACAGGCTGCTCAGTTCTGCACCCAGTACAAGTGTTAAGTCTACAAATACATTATCAGGCAAAGTGCTTTTAATCACAGAATATTTGGATTGTGTACAGCTGGATCTTGGCATGACAGGAAATGACCATACAGATGCAGAAAGAGGGATTTTTTTTTTTTTTATTTCCATAGTCTAAGCAGTGAGATCCAAAGGGCTAATATCCTGGTACTCATGTAAGTGAGTACTAAACACAATTCATGTCTGTCATACGCATGCACTGCAGAGTAAAATGAAACTCCTGGAAATTTTGCATCAGATACAACCAACCTGTTGTCAGCCCATTACATGAGGCTGCTAAGAAAAAAGGGGAAAACGAGGAAAACAAAATCACAATGCTATTTCCTTATTGCATGGGCAAATGCCCTGTATTAGGCACAGAAATTTCCAAGAGCAAAGTCCAGGACTGGGAGAGATATGGTAGATAGGGGTTGGTGCAGTAGATGATGATATTGTGGGTTAACCATGCCATCGTACTGATTCATGTAATCTATCTAGGTAGTTAAATGTATGTAGAATTGATTTTTCTAATGATGAATGCTTTTGGGTTGCAGCCCAACAGCTGCCACAGATGAGGGCTGTGCAGGGGTTGCAGGTGAGTGTTGGGGCCAGTGCTGTGCTGCCCCACAGGGCCCTGCCACAAGCAAACTCTGCAGCCCCGGGAGTTCTCCAAGTGGTGACTCGTGGGGCACTTCTGCCCTCCTGGCAAAGGGAGGTGGCTTCCAGCTTGAATTCAGGGGTGTTGTGGGGCTGCATCCTGCCCCAGCTCTGCAAAAGCCTCCATCCTCACCACCGCCCTGCACCGAAGGGGCCTCTGGCTTGGGGGCAGAGTTCACATCTCAAGGACGAGGTGGTCCCTTCCAGGCTGCCTCTGAGGGAATGTGGCCCCTGGCCAGGTGTGGACATCTGCCTGCCAGTATCTGGGCTGGGGCCCTGGCCCCAGTTAATGCACCAGTACCGAGACAGCATTTCTAGGTGCTTGGGGCATAAGCTGGGACTGCTATTTAACGATGTTCATCTGGGTAGTTCACTTAATAGAGGAGCTGTGGGGCAGACCAGCCTCATGCTGCCTGTCTGCAGGGACTGCCCTGCTTTCAGAGTGCTGGAGCCTGGTGCCTGGGTTTCTCACCCTAGGGGTTACTAACTCAGTTGCAGAAAAACTGAGAACACTTCATTCCCTTGCCTCCTTTTTTGTTTTTCCTGAGTCACTCCATAAATAACTGCCCATGTTAAACGCTCAGCTGGTAAGGTTTTGCTGTGGGACCTACCAATACTGTGTTGCTGGTACTGAATGGCAGCTCTCCACTGGGAAGCCTGTCATCATGAGCTAATGATCAACCTGCAGGTAGCCTTTGAATACCACCAGAAATACAGATGTTTGATTCCTTGGGCAAATACAAATTGAAAAGGTAGTGGTTAATCAGCATTTAAGTAAGCAATATAATCGCACACAATTCACTCAAACTTGTTTGTTCTAGCCCAGCACCGACCAACACTCTGAGGACTCTACTGTGCTGCTCCCAGTCACATCTTTGTCTCCATGTCTTGCTTTCCAGGAGGCTGTGCTGCAATCACATGGCTCTGCTTTGTGAGTTTCACATACTGCTGTTCCTGTCATGCTGCTGTAGTAAATCAGGGGGAACCTCCCTGGCATCCATGGCACCAGCATAAAAGCAATAAGAACCACATCCAGCGTAGCAGGGTGATTCATTGCCTTACTATTTGCAGGCTGTGCTTGCATGGCTGTTGTAGATGCAAAGACAAGAGAATAACCACAGCTTGCCATTCCTCTTCCCCTGCATGCCTCTAGTGCCATCCTTTTATCTATCTTAATGAGGAGGTTTAATGTGACAGTGGGAAGGAGATGGGCTTACAGGAACCATGCTGAATTCCTAGTGCCTTGTACTTCCACGATTGTGGATGGTGCACACCAGTTGGTAAAATCACGCAGGATTCTTCCATCCACCCCCAAATTTTTTGGTGTCATACAGATCCTTCCAGTACTGACTGTGCAGGTGGACCTGGGGAGAGGCGGGAGGCAGGGAGCGCAGTGGCTGCGTGGGGAAACCACACCGGGTGATGGATGGATGGATGGATGGATGGAGGGATGGATGGATGCGTGGATGCGTGGATGCATGGATGCCTGCATGGATGGATGGATCCTGGCAGCGGGACCATGTCCAGACCCGCGTGCCAGAGCAGCAGGACGCGCCAGGCTGAGGCAGGAGGAGCAGCGGGAGAGGATGGGTGAGCACCGGGCTCCCACCTCTGCCTTCCTCCCTGACCTCTTCCTCTTTGTTTTCTTCCTGTTGCTCAGAGCAAGCTGCTGAGTCAGAGCAGCAGGAGCAGGAAATTCTCTGTTTGGAGGGTGAGATCAGTGTTGTTCCTGCTAAGCAAAAGCAATTTATTTTGCTTTGCTGGCAATTTCAGCGGGGCCAGGAGGCCGGGCAGTGTGCTTGGTGGCCACCGTGCTAGCAGGCTGCTTGCTTTCCTCACACCATCACGATAGCACAGATTGCAAACACAATTACACTGATTTCACAAATTAAGTATTGCGTGTACTGTAATGAAGTGTGAGTTGGATTATTAAAAACAGGTCATAAGACTTTTTTGCCACGCCCATTTTCACAATAAGCAATTATAATTATTTCATCCCATCCCAAGGACTTACATTTTAATTATATTGTAAATTGTTGTGAAATGCTTAATCTAACACAAGAGAAAACACAAAGGCGAAAAAGAAGCATCTTTTCATCTAGGGATGTTACAATAGTTAACAGGATGCTTTTTCAAGTCTATTTTGTTTTAGAGGTTTTATTAGCTAGGAAAGTGCGACTATATATTGATGGATATGAGATTTGAATTTAATTGTTTTCAACTCTGGAGGCTTACAAAGAAATACTTTCATTGGGCTGCAAATGATATTCCCTTACAATGCAGAGGACTTTTCTCTGTCTAAATGAAAAGCACAATTCTGTTGCTTTACTTCATAAATGGTCTTTTCAGTTAGAGAGTTTGCATGGTGAAGCCCGCAAAAGAGGGAGCAAAATCTGTTTCTCTGAGAGCCTCTCTCATAGAGCACAGTCAGGATTTTCTTTCAAAATTTTTAGTGCAACAAGAAAAAAACCTCTTAATAACTTATGGCAACACTGCTTTGGCAGTGCTCATTTTGACCAACACTACATTGGTTTGAAATTATACTGGAGTCCCAGATGCACATTAATCTCCCTGCTCCCGTGGGTCACAGCAACAGACCCAAAGCCCTCACAATCCACAGTGCCCACATGTTAATTTATATTCTTAAATCATAGCTAAAATCATCCTCCTGTTTCTCCCTCTCCAAAAGTATTTAGATGAGGTACCCACAATTTTGATGGCTGAAATCAAGGCATGTGCATCTTGCCTTATATGAATATGTGGAGACAAAACTGAAGAACTCCTATTTTAATAGGGAAAAGATTTCGAGTTGGGTTTCTTTGTCCCCTCTGAATTGGTTTTGTGGCTTGGGTAGCACAAAGCTGTTCATAATTTTTCAGGTTACCGGTCTTCCTCCACACAAAAAGCATCTTATGCTCTCCCCAGCTTCCCCTTCTGTTCAGAAAGCTGATGACACTGGAGTCAGGGAAACATGGAAAACTGCTGGGCTCTCCCAGATCCTCCAAGTGCAGCACATCAAAAGATCTGGCCCATGTCTCCTGACTCAGACTCTTCCATGTTCCTTGAACTGAGGCAGATCTTGTTTGCTTACAAAAATGCCACCTTATTATTTCAGAGTTGTAAGGGGAGGAATGAGCACACTTTGAGCTGCTGCTTTTTCCAAAGGCTATTTCTCAATTCAGAAAAAAAAGGACAGTTTTTTCCCAGTGTGAAACACTGCAGAATCTTCTTCTGGTGCCATCCAAGCACAAACCCTTTTGGGTGAAGAGACTATTTACTGGTGATCTCCTCAAAAAATGGAAACTCCTGGGGTTACCCGCTCTACCCCACACGTGCTCTGCTTGAACTCCCAAGGTTTCACTGCACCTTATGCAAGAGGTGAGGGGTGAGCTGGTCCAGGGAGAAAGGAGCTTTGCACTGCTGAGGAGCAGCTACTGCAACTGGAGGCTCTTTGGTGGGGTCCACCTGCACATGGCTGGAGCTGCTCAATATATTGGCCACTTTCACACTTCCATGGAGGTGTAGAGCAGGAACTGATCTTGGGCAAAGCCTTTCTGTGCACGAGAAGAAAGGGCTTAACTAATGGACAGCATAATTAAATAGTGGGTAATTGCCATCTTCATTTCCTGTACCCTGCCCTGGGAGGATAATAACAGGTTAGGCCATATCAAAATGTTCTTGAATACTTTAGTGACACAACAGAAGTTAACTGCAAAAATTTCTAGAAAATCACGAAGTCAGCAAGGTCTCTTGGCACTTGACAGTTCAGGCCTTGCTCTAGTGAGGCATCTCCTTGAAAGTGCTCACGAGCAGTGGTTTGGTACTAGATAGTTGCCATGCCATCTTTCTTCCATTTGCTTCCAAAAAGATTGTGAAACCTTCTGTCCCTCTCCATTAACAATGGTTACATGAGTGATCCCACTCATACAATGTCTCCTTCTGTGAAGAAGCACTTGGAAAGAGGAGTATGGGGTAAACAACAAGCTTTTCATGGGCAATGCAGAACAAATAAAAATAGGATTGTCATCTCTATCAGCCCTCTAGTGATAAAATAGGGCTGTGAGTAGCAGAACTGGTCAGTGAGACAGCTATTATTCACACAGCACTGTAGACAAGATCATGCTTCTCAAGGGCTGAATTTGTTATGGAAATTGGAATTCATTCCCTAAAGAAATCACATCCCAGAGCAATCCTATTACAAATGCCTGGCCAGCAGGTGGAAGACAGCAGCCCTTGGCCATGGCAAACACAATGAGTGTGGTCACTCTAGCTGTTTGCTTGTTCTCCTTTAGCCTGGGCCATTTCCCATCACTGCGATGCCGAGGTGGATCTGTGTTGCTGTTGTGCCCACAGGCCAGTGATCCTCACAGCCAGGCACTGCACAACAAGTTAATGGAGAAGCTCTCCTATGGCTATGGGCTAGCAGTTTGGTGTTTTCTACTCCACTGCTTTGTCCTTCCATCATATTATCCCAGCTCAGCAAGCAAAACAAAACCAATTTTTAATTCAGGAGCATGGCCGAGACATTTCCCTTCTTATAGGTAAAATAAACACAAATGTTGGCTGTAGGTTGTCACCAACTCCTACTCACTTTCATCCTGCTGCACTGGGAATTAGAGAACAGTTTAATAACACATAAGGACAGGAATGCATTGAGGGCTTCCAACTGATTTTAGTCCTCATAGGTTACTTTACCACAGAACAGTGCAGCACTGGGGTGCTGTGTGTTTATGGTTACAGCAAAGAATGTGCCTCCTTTGGAGTGAAAATGGATGAGTTTGTAATATAAATGGGGTGTTTACGATGTGCAAGTGCTGTGCAGGACTGGTACATGTCACACACAAGTCAGTGGCTAAAGCAATGTGCCCTAACAGTGGGGGGTGTGATCAGACTGCCTTTCTTACCCCTCCAGCCCAACTCAGTGGCACTGTTGCACGCTCAGCTTCTCTGGCTCTGATAGCAGCAACCAAAACAAAGGTGTACCCTGATTTTTTCCAGGGGGATGAGGCCCTGCACTTTGCACTTGCTGCCATGAAAACCCAAGTGGTTACTCTATGTGCTTGGATCCCAGGAGACCTCATAAACAAACATGCACAGTAAACGGTTGCTTCTATTAAGATGTCCAAAACTGATTTTCTGCACTGACCACAGCTTAATGAATAATATTCCCAGCAAAGCTTGAAGGTATAGGTTTGGAAAGTATTGTTGCTACAGATGTCCTCAATGACGCTAAATCCTCCTTTTCATCGTGCTCCAGCGCTTTTGCATGGAAGCTCTGTACTGCACATGCCCTCACAGCTCTGACCAGTGCTCACATATAATTTGCTGCTGCTGCTAAGGGAGTTTGTATTGTGTTCATGCTGAAAGCTGCATCAACAAGATCACTGCAGGAGCAGGTCTGAAAAGATGACTGCAGAACTGGAAACAGCTGGGAGGGGAGGCTGGCTGTATGACCTGGCCACTGCTGCTGACTGCTGACCGCTGCTCTGGGCAGCCAGAAATCAAGGCAGGTTTTGACCAAGAGTGCGTTAAAACACTTGGGGCCCTTGTGCTCAGGTTTGGGCCAGTCCAAGTGTGATTCCAGGTGTTTTATCTCACAGAAAAGCCACCTGTCAGCAATGGCCAGGTGACTGCCTTGTTTTTCCTGCCCATCTGTGAAGCTCCAAGCTGTGATGATCTTGTGGAGCACTGGCAGCAGTAAAACACGCTGACTGCTGGATCCCCACCTCCCTCTTGGTGTCTCCCCTTCCCTGCATCCCAGTCTGAATGGGTCTCTGGGATGGTGAGTGGGACAAACAGGAGAAGTTATCTGTGAAAAATCTATTAAAATAATGTTCTTGATACTGTATTTGCATGTGTAATGGCTGAGGTGCTTTCCCTGGATTATGCCATCCCAAATTTGGGAATGGCCTTAAGGCATGTGTGCTCGAAGCTACAGTGAGCAATACTGGAAAGTGCTGGGTGGAACAGGGAGGGGGACAGCTATTATGTGCACATGGTCATTACACATGTAAAAATGGTATTAAAAATAGAGCTGGCTGAATATTGCCA
Organism: Climacteris rufus; assembly: GCA_013398175.1. Classification (NCBI taxonomy): domain Eukaryota; kingdom Metazoa; phylum Chordata; class Aves; order Passeriformes; family Climacteridae; genus Climacteris; species Climacteris rufus. Next base: position 3,619,614 of record VZRZ01008555.1, read on the forward strand.
AGCATTTCTCTGGCTACCCATTGGAATTAAAGACAGACATGGGTTTGGCTGGAATCCCTGCCATTTCTTTCACCGCTCCTATGACCATTTCAGTGTCAGAGAAAAATGCTTGCAGAAAATGGATAATAAACTCATGTGTGTTGGTATTTAAATGGGAAAGTTTTGTTCTGTATGGAGTGGAACACCGTTCAACACAGCAGTGGCAGAACAGGATTTCTGAAACCTGCTGCCAAGGATTTGCATCCCTCCCTCGAGGTGCAGAGGCTGTTGAGATGCAGTAAGAGAACACTAATCATGCTGGAGAGCACTCAAGAGATAGGGCTCCTGGGGGATTGATTCACACCAGGAGAAGAGTGAAGATCAGCATGGTCACTCCAAAGGAAAGCAGGGCCCTGTAATTTCACCCATTGTCATAAGAAGCTTCTCATCACAGAGATGACATGGAAAAAGTGAGAACCTTTGGACCAAGACTTAGCAAATTGGGACAGAATGCGAAACAAAATCTAAACCCAAAGACCCTCAGGCTGAAAGGCTGAAACTGATCCTGAATATTCAGAAGAGGTGAAGAGCCAGTAAAATTACTTGAAGGCTTGGAAAAAAGTCCTTACTCATGAACACTTCACTCTGTTTAGTGTATGATAAAAAGAGAGATTAAGAGGTGATGTGATCAGGGTGCAAAGACACTTTCCTAGGGATAAAGCAGAGCATACTTAAATGGTTCTATAAGCAATACTGCCTCCTTGTTTCCTTATATTTTCCCATCTGTCTGTCAAGTAATGTATCAGGAAGAAAGAGATGACAGAGCTGGGACAAAATTTCCATAAATTAATTTGACTTCAATGTCTGACATGCAATTCCAGCCACCATATTTTGCACACAAGTTGTTATATACCAGATAGGTGCCCCTCAAGGATAAAGAGGGGATTCCATTTTCACCGTCCAAAATATGGAACCAGGTGAGTCTCCTAGAAGCTCTCACCTGCTCACATCCTTGCTTGCCCTTCGTGTAGGGAGGGTCTGGAACAAATGACAAGTTCTCCCAGGGTTTGGAGGCAAGGGAAGAGTCCTGGCACATGCTGAATCTCCTCCAGGTCTCCAGCAGACAAACCAGACCTGTGCTGCTTGGAATGCTGGTGGGAAGTGCACTCTGGAGTAGTTAATGGGGTCATTCTCAGACTTCTGGAAACCTTGAGTGGTTTTTAAAAGTAATAACCTGTTCCAGAAGCTAACTTTCTTTGAAGGAAATTAGAGCAGTAGAAAGAAAAAGCAATACAACCTCCAGCTGTCAACTCTGCTCCTTGTCTCTACCTGAGGGATTAAGCTGTTAAAACCAAACGTGAAACAAATATTTTTCAGGCAAGCAACGGCAAGATGAAAACTTACTTTTCTTGTTGCTAGAATTGACAAAACCAAAATGAAACCCAAGCCCTCCACACTTGCACGCACATAAAAGAGAAGTAATTTAGTCCTGGTATGAGATATAACCTAGAAGGTGTTTCTATTATTAGAAACCAGCATCCACACTGGGAATAAACCATACAGATTGGTAAAGGAAGTAGCAGGTCAGCCAGGATGGGGACCGCAGAGGGAGGGTGGTTCCCATGGTGATGGAGAACAGCCGTGATGGGAGGTATCGTGTGTAGGCGGCGGCGAACGGCAGCTTCGCTCCCAGCAAAAGTGCTTAGTTGCTTTGGAGACAGGTGCACGCTCCGAAAACAAGCACCTCCAAGGGAATAGGACAGAGACAAAAGGGGTTGCAGGAAAGCAGCTATGCCATGGGCTAGCCAGGAGGTGAACAAATGAGGCGGCATCAAATGGGATGCATTTTGGTTGTTATAAATGCTCTTCTGTCCTTAAACACCACAACCACGAGCACACAGTTTGGAAACAGCATGTCTGGAGGCATAGCATCCAGGTGACAGTGGAAAGAGCAGTGAAGAAGTCTACAAATTAAACAGTAAATAAAAGCACAGCTGGTGGGAGGAATAAAAATGACATTTCAGAATGAATGTGCATGCCTCACTGAAGCTGCCACTGCAGCATATGAGCTGATCAGGACTCCAGAAATTGCTTGTTGGTCTCCCATGCTAGCAGGAGAGGCCCACAGGAAGATACCAGCAGGGAGGTAGTTAGTGGGATGGTTTCTCTCCTCTTCCATACAGTCCCAGGCTGGGAAAACACACAATTTATTATTCAACCTAGAGTTTTTCCTTCTACCTGAAGAGGGTAGCTTCACATGGTGGAAATCATTAAAGGTGAATACAATGACGTAGCTCATAAAGTGGAGGAGTCTTGCTTGGTGGATAGCACATATACAGTTGATGTTTGGGGACATGGTGGGACCATCTCTCTTCAAGAGGATGCTCTAGTTTTCCCCCAACCTGTCCAAACCTGAAGAGATCCTGCCTTGTCTCTGTTCTGGCTGGGTTGGCGCTAAAGAAGGAACTTTGCCAGGTCCAGACCCGTGAGACACACCTGACCTGCAGTGCATGGAGACTCATGTTTATGGATCCTCTCATCAGTGTCTGTATGGCCCTTGTGACAGCTACAGGTGATAAGGAGGTGGAGGTGGTTAATCCTCATGGCACACATATGAGGTGTCAACACTTGACATTTGTAGAGGCACAGACATGGACAGGAGTGAGGAAGGATGGCACCCCTGCATTGGCACTGCCTGGCCATGGGGACAGGACTCACATCGGGCTGGGGTGAGGGATGGACACAGGGGGTGCTCCATGCTGGTGTCCAACAGGATGGAGCAGAGCCTGGAGGCACCCAAGTGGAGCAGCCAGACCCGATCCTGAGCTCCCGCCGTGCTCCTCAGGGATGCAGGATGGGAGTGTGGGAGCTGTTCATGGCCCATTCCCAGGCAATGAAGCACCGACACCCATCAGCAGTGGCAATGCTGACACTAATCCAAAGCTTCCCCAAATTAGTGTCCTGTTGCTCTCCAGCACCATTAGCACCACTGCACTAGGATAGATGGGTAACCTCACATCCTCCTCCTGACCCTCAGGCCTGAACAGCAAGACCAAAGCTAAAGGATTACTATCTACCATAATGGGACCAAAAGAAGTTCTTCCTTCATCCATCCTGGAACATAGCATGCTGATCATATATCCGCACTAGCCCATTAGTAACAGGGCTTTAAGAAGCTGAAAAATACTTTAAAAAGCAATTCAATTTTGAGAACTACATCTACAAAGTTTATTGTGCTCATGGGAATATAATTCATATTCTTCGATATATTGATTAATATCATGTATTTTGCAGAGAAAATTGATAATTTTTTACTGGAAAAGTAATTGCTTAATAGAAAAATGAGGATTTATATAGATTCTTGATTTAACCAATTTAAACTTAGTAAATTCTTGGAACAATGCCTTGTATGTGCAAAGTTATGCTCCTTTTTGTCTCCCCCAGAGTCATACCCTTTTGCTGCTCAACACCATTTTTATTGGAAAGGATTTACCAGCTGTGCAATAGCAAGACTGAAATGGTGTGTTTGTCCCACTCCCAGAGCTGCTTCCTGCCCCACAAAGGACGTGGATTTCAATGCACCAGACTGGTCTCCCTGGCAGGTCCTTGTCCTGAAGAACAGCAAGCAAGAAAATCTTAATGAATGAAGATAAATCCTAACTCTGTCCCCTTTCACACAATTTCAGCCACATTCCCTTTATTTTGGAGCCAGTTTCTCAGCAAACTTTCTCCCAGATGTGTTGTTGAAGGCAGTTCATGTATCTTTGTACAGCTACTAACACTTGTTTTTCTCCTTCAGTTACACTGGAGTGGAAAAGGATTTTTGAAATAGCTAGGCCCTCTGTTTGGACCATTTTCCTTAAAGTTTTTAAAGCAGCCATTGCGAATGAGTCCTTTCTACAGCAAATTCTCTCAGGGTCCTGAAATGTAATCACTTGAGTGTGATACCTTCCAGGTGAATTTGTTACAGCATTTGCAGGGCAACTTCTTTCCCAACCCCAACAAGAAACTTCCTTGGAAAATAAATATCAGATAATACTGCTCATGCTCCTAAAAAGTTTTTGAGAGGAAATGAAAGATAAATTCAACTTCATGAACAGTCATGGCTATTAGTCATTAATCATTACTGTTTGTGACTGAGAGTGATTATGTTTCTGCTTTATTTTGTGCTGTGTGTTCATAACATCTTTCTGTTGTTCCTTGCAGGAGAGCATGGATTTTTTAAACTGATAATGTGTCTTCAATGTTTCTGAATCTCAAGACTGAAGGTTTTTTTAAACTTCAGTTTAGAAAGGAATTTGATGCTGTATAACCCTGCCTATATGTCATTCTGACTGACTTAAGTCACATTTGGTCTCGTGAACTACAAGACAGTGTGCAGATGAAATAATGAGAACAGCCCTGGCTACATGCAATATAAATACAGAGTTGGCCTTTTCTGGGGATAGCACAGCAGTAGTAGGAAATACTTACACCAAGGAAATTTGCGGTAAGAAGCAAATGTCTATTTTCAGGTTTTTACCCAAAGGAAGATACTTGTCATTGCACTGGAATGGGATTAATTAAAGGCAATTTAAAAACTAATTTTCTCTGAGATTTATAGAAATTGTTATCCATCAGAGCAAAATGTGTTCCATGAGCACCGTAAACTCATGCCTGTAGACAACAGGAGATCATGAGCTACTTGTGGAAGAGTGTAAACACTTGAGACAGCTCCACAGAAGCAAAATTTTTCCCCCAGGAAAAACAGGAGAGATCCTCCTGCTGTGGGGCACAGATGAACTCTCCTGCTCACTTCCAAGGCTTCCTTGAAACCTCCCACACACACGTCCACAGATCCTACTCTGTCCTTGACATTTAACAGAGTCACAGAATAAAGTGATTGACAGAAAGCTCCCTGTTCTGGCCCAGTAACGAGTGTATATGGTTTTAGAGCATTTTTCCATGTAGCTATGCTGAAGTCTTCTAAAAATGCATGTGCAGAAAGCTCATTCTACAAATTCTATGGCAACAGTTTGCACCATGGATGGTTGGCTGAATTCAAATGTGCAAGGCATATACATTGAGGAATGTTATATTCGAATGGAGAAAACTTTCTAGAAATATTATTCACCCTTCTCTATCAAGAGATCATAGCAATCCAACAAGATCGGACTGCTTTGAATTATTATTCATGTACCATGGAATATGTATTTTTTAAGTAGCATTGTAAATTAATATTAGCAAAATGTAATTTGTAATTTAAATGTAAATCAGAATTGACTAAGAATATAATTAAGCTTTGAATGCTTAGGTAGTATCTGCAAACCAGACTATTTTGTGGTGGGTTTTTTACTACGATTTTAAAGCATTTTATTTGCTCTGTATACCTCAATGCATATAATCTGTACATGTGTGCTATAAAAATGCAAATAATAATAAGAGATTAGGTTACACACTGTGGAATTCTAGATTGATACATTTCTGTGAAACTGAAAACTGCTTTATGCAGAGTTTTATGCGATTCTTTATCGGTGCATAGAGGCTGATTCAGCCAGGTGCATGTTAGGAAGAACCAGTCCCCCCATAACTATTGCTTCTGCTGCTTGAGTTTAATATTGTAACAGAATTAAAAGCCACAATGACTTCTATTTTATTTAACAACACAGTCATGTAGCTCTAAGTAATACACACTTTTATATTAACATTTGCTTCAGTGCAAGGCAATAGTAAGTATATATAGAATATATCTATCAGTCTATCCTCTTATTGAAACCACTGTGTGGTTGCATAAACATTTTGGTGCTGGCCAAGCTGGCGTGCAGAGTTGTCACCGCTCGCCTGGCCCACTGCTACCCCCTCAGCACGGGTATTTCCCCACTGATGCAACCACCTCTGGGCTGTGCTGTCATGTGGGACCACAGGTATTAGCGAAATTATCTCAGTTGAAAAAAAAAGACACAAACCCATGTAGAGACAACTAGCTGTGAGGTTGAAATGTAATTCAGATTTTAGAATAAAAAAATATTTTCTTACAGAAACAGGGGCTTAGTAGCAATGAGCAATTGCCAAGACTCTGTGTTGAGAAATCCAGGGCATTGTCTTTAAGACAAAGATGAAGGACTGATCAAGGCCAGGACATACCTACATTTTTTAAAACAGATGAGATGATTTTAAAATGCCCCTCTTGATCTCTGCATTGGGAGCAGCTATCAAATTGCTGCCATTGTCTTCCAGAAGGCAATAGGGCCTCTTCATTTCCTACTGGCGCCGCTGTAGCCCGACAGCACACGCGCCCAGTTCATCGGTGCTCCTGAGGGCTTCCAGCATTGAAGTTCAGCTGTGCTTCCCCACACTGCCTTGGCCTTCACTGTGGAAGGGTCTGGAACCCCAACAGGCAATGGCTGTGGACTGCTCCTGAATATCAAATGCATAGACCTCTTCTTGTTCTTCAGCGGCCAACTATACAGATGTTGAAAGGAGACGAGAACAAAGAGAAAGGGCACACAGGAAGGACAGGCCCAGGCTTTGAGAACCAAGTGCAAGGGCCTCCCCGTGCTCCAGCAGTCTCCCTGGAGAGGACCAGCATTCTTCTCTAATGTGCAGTTAGACTGCATGTGGCTGGATGATCCCAGCTGGATGCCAGGTGCCTACCAAAGCCACTCTATCACTGCCCTCCTCAGCCGGGCAAGGGGAAAAAAAGAGAACAAAAGGCTCATAAGTCAAGATAAGGGCAGGAAGAGACCACTTGCTAATGACTGTCATGGGCAAAATAGACTCTGCTTGGGGAAATTAGTTTAATTTATTAGCAATTAAATCAGAGTAGAGTCATAAGAAACAAAACCAAATCCTGAAACACCTTCCCTTCCATCTCTCCCTGCTTTCTGGGCTCAACTTTACACCTTAATTCCCTCCCTTCTCCTGCCAGTGGTGCTGGGGGATGGGAAATTGGGACTACAGTTAGTTCATCACACCTTGTCTCTGCTGCTCCTTCCTCCTCAGGGGGAGGACTCCTCACTCTTCCCCTGCTCCAGCGTGGGGTCCAATCCTCTTTGACAGGCAGAAGTGAAATTATTACTGACAGCTAAAATGAAGATTTTAATAATTACCTGAGCTCTTCTTCGCATAGACCCAGCAGGAGAACATCCTACGATGTACAGTGTGTCAGCCACTTATCTTGAAGTAAATGAAAGCTGAGGCTTTGCTGTTGCCTTAGGTTTTAACCCTTATATTTTTCAAATTCTGCATTGTCTGGCGTGTATGCTTTATAGCTTGTTAGTTGCTGTTCTCTGTAGACATAACAGTGCCACTCTGTACTTACCCTTCAAGGACATTCAGGCTGCCCAGACCCAAGCCAAGGTGCGGGGGAGTGAGCTAAGCAAGCTAGGGGGAAATTGTAAAGTCTTAATTGGTGAATTTATGCTGATATGCGAAAGGACCAAATCTATAAAGGTGTGGAGAACTCATGACTCGTCGTCCATTTTGGGTGATGCCCCAAGGAGGGGGCTTTGTCTGCCCTAAATGTACCTTTGAAGGCCTTTCGAACAAATACCCACCTTTTATTTCCTTACTCCTGACTGGCCTCAGTTTTTGGGCTAGCCTTTTAGGCAACATTGCAGCACTGGAAAGATGTTCAGCAACTTTCAGCATTATGCTCAAGAGTGTTTTCTTAGTATGAACAGTGGCTATAAGTTCAGTGGGAAATTCACTTTGTATGAGGTGAGGACAGACAAATAGTACTCAGAGAGTAAATGATGTTAAACATTGCTTAAGTGGAAGAGGGGGCGAAAACAGAAAGGGAACAAACTATTATAGAAGATTAAGAGGTGAATTAAGATGATGCCTTCTCACTTCCCACACTTGGCTACTGATTTCACACCCTTTCAGGGGCTTTTTTTTTCACGGAGTCTTTCAGCATTGCTTTGATTCGTCTGTTCAGTAAAGAAATGGTCCATCCTCTGCACACGGACAAGACCTAAGTATGGCTCTTGTATGCTGTAAGGGTTGTTCAAGCAAAAACTTGATTGTCTGGTCCTTGATGTAAACAGATCAGGTCCTGTTCCAAGGGAAAAGCTGTCTGCTTTGAAAATTACAAAACAATGGTTTTGGTTAGGAAATTCTGATGCTGCAGGGGTGACCAAAGGTGACCGAGGATGTACAGCCAAGGGACTCTGGAGAGATGGTCTCCCATGTTGACAACCCTTTCCTCTTCCTTGAGGAAGGGGTGTGAAAGGTCTCTGGATCAAGGCCCATCTGCTATTTTGTGGCACCTGCTTGTCTTTTCTCCTTCATCACTTCTGTGATTTGACCTGGTGATTTGGGGTTATGAGCCTCAAACTTTAGTTTCTGCAGTTGCTTCAAGAAAGCCTTGTTTGGCCTGACCTGGGATTTCCTAAAGATGTTCCCTAACCTCTGTTATTTTGCAGAATTAGTGTCTCATGGAGAGGTGGGCTGGTTACAGTGAGGGTGTGTGTATGTCTCTACTCCAAGCTGCTGCCCAAAGCAGTAGAGCAAGTCAGCCACCACCTTCCCTCCCTAGCTCTGTGCTACCCTCCTGGTAAAACAAGTTTCCTTCTGTCCAGTCCAAACCTCCCCAATGGTCTGTCTAACAAGGGGACAGCTGCCATGGCTTGAGGAGGGTTTAACACCACTGGCCTCTCTGAGGTGAAGGTCAGTTGGCTGGTGTATGATCTGCTTCAGCCATCATTGAGGAAGAGGAGTTCTTAAAACTGCAGAATGGTTTGGGTTGAAAGGGATCTTATAGATCATCCAGTTCCAACCCCCTAGCCATGGGCAGGGACACCTTCCACAAGACCAGGTTGTTCAGAGCCCCATCCAACCTGGCTTTGAACACTTTCAGGAATGAGGCATTTACAACTTTTCTGGGCAATTCCAGTGTCTCACCACGCTCACAGTAAAGAATTTCTTCCTAAAATCTAATCTAAATCTACTCTCTTTCAAATTATATCTATTCCCTCTTATCCTGTCACTACATACTCTTATAAACAGTCCTTCTAAAGCTTTCTGTAGCCCCACTTTGGGCACTGGAAGGTCACTCTGGAGGCTTCTCTTTCCCAGACTGAATAACCCCAACTCTTTGGCCTGTCTTCATATGAGAGGTTCTCCAGCCTTCAGAGCATCTTTGTGGCCTCCTCTGGACTTGCTCCAACAGGTCAAGGAGGGCCCCAGAGCTGGATGCAGTATGCCAGGTGCAGTCTTATGAGAGTGGAGTAGAGGGGGATAATCACCTCCCTTGACCTGTGGGTGGACCTTCCTCTAAGATAACCCATCTGTGGCCACACATCACTGCATCAGGTACAAGTTGTCTTCATCAAATCTGCTGGTTATTAATTGCTTTCCCACAGGTTTCAACTCATTGCAGCACATCTTGTAATTTCTAAGGGGTTGTGACTTTGTGATCTTCCCTGCTCAGAAAAACTGGTGATTAGTTACATTTCCCTTGATAACTTAGAAGTGTAGGTGGATGCTTAGCCAAATAGCGAAGGGTATTGCAGAAAGGGTAGCACACCAGAAGCCTGATTTTTGTTTTCAGTGAAAATCTTAAAGAAACTTACAGTATCTACAGTACACAGTATCTAAATCTAGAAGTCACATATTTGAATGCATAAAGTGTTATTGTTCATATGCAGGAATGTTTATATGCAAATTCTAAATCATTCATCACCATAACAATCTCATCAGCTTATCTTAAAACCTTAATTTAGGTCTACTCACTTTCAAATAGTTTGTTTTCCTGCTGAAACTATCCTTCACACTTTGCTACTTGTAGTCCGCTACTAGCCCTGTCTTCTGAGCACTCAGCTCCCTGCAGGGAGTGGAAATGCTATTGCTGCTTTTCTGTAGCTTCAAGAAACACAGTGACTGAGAGGCACCAGCCACACCACTGACTCTGTCATGTAAATCAGAGCACGTCACGTGCAGAGGCTGAGATCAGAAAAAAGTCAGCAAGCCTTCAGCTAACAGAGCAAGAGCAAGGAGAGAACACCACAGTACTTCAAATGCTTTTCCAACTAAGACCTCTTCTTCCTTTCCATCGAAAACCTCTTCTTCTTTCCCTTGGCTTGTGATTGATTATTTTGTTTTCCCCTTTTCAGTGTCACTGACTTGAAGAAGGCAGGGCAGAGGCAGAAAGAACTAATTTTTTCCACATCAGTGAAACATGTGACAAGAACTTTCCTTCTCCATCCAATACAATCACCATTGTGCAGGTCCTGCCATAGGGAAAAAGTGCAGGGGGTACTCCTAAGGCTTCCTTATACAGCAGGCACTGTCAGAACAAAATACACCTTCACTGTACCTCCTGAGATTCTTCTCGAGAAGAATCAGCCCTGGAAGGGAGAGAGACAGTGTGCTGCAAGGCAGTCATTTCCTCTCTGATTTCTATTATACCTGTACTTTTTCATAGTCACTTTTTTATTTTTGCACCCTGCGTCCTCTGGAGACAGAAAGGATTCTGAAACCCACAAAGGAAGAGGGGAAGTAAAATGACACTCAGCAACACTCACATATCTTTTTCTCTCTGACTCCTAGGGAGTTAAATTGTGGATGCACTGAACTAGTTTGTAATTGAATTGGGTCTTGAGGACGAATGTGCTCTGGTTCACTGGCTCCTTCTCACAGAACACAGGCTGTAGGCTGAAGATCATTGGCATCTTCACATGTGGGATCTGTGGTTTGCAGTGCACCAGCAAATTGGAGTATTTCAACTTTGTTAACTGTTTTCACGTGTGAATAGTATTTTTCTTGTTTGAGAGGCAGCCTGTCTGAACCATCCAGCCTTCTCAAGTTTGGTACCACCTGGTGCAGACACACAAGGAGAAGGAAAAAAAGGCTGAATGGACAGGAAAATCTTATGAGGACACAAGAGTTTTGGCACAGAAACACATCTTCTTTCAAGCACAGCATCTTCCCCCTCTTTATTAGGGTGTGATCTTTCACAGCCTCATTTCTAAAGAGGTCATGGTTTCTGCTTTTCAGCTTGTATGGGGGAGCAGATCCTTAGAGTGGGCAGAGATGCCCAGCAAAATCCACCCTTGAACCTACTGTTTTGTTGGAATGTGTTCCAGTCAGACAGACCAGGGATGGGAAGGAGGCACAGGGGAACAGTGTTATCTGTGAGAGCTTCTCCATTTGGAATAATTCTTCTGGCAAGAGGAATCTGCCCAGAGGGAATATCAGTCACTGTACTGCCACATCAGTCATCTCTAGCTTAGTTTTTAAGTGCTAACAGTATTCTTGGTGGAGCAGAAAACATAAACTGAGTCCATCCAAAAGGAGAGGAAACAGAAAACAGAGAAGACATGGCCAAAATCCTGCAGGATGAATCACAAGGAATTAAAAAGTGCAATTTATCAAGTGGTGCACACAACAATCCCACTGAAGGAATGATTCTCAGCAAGGTGTGAGTGAAGGCAGAGATGCCTCACAGTCTCTGAAGGACATGGGCCCTTTTGTCCTTGGTCTGCAGTAGCAGAGGACTAATGTGGGGGGGTCTCGTGACAATCTCAGTAAGAGTGGGCTGACATCAGATTGGACATTGTACAACCAAGGTCAAACACATCACAGTGTGGGGAAGAGAAAATCTTCAAGTTTTGTCTCTGCTAGAGTGTCATCAGATACCAAATTTATAATAACTTGAGACACTTTGCATTTACTCCATTTATAACATTTGTAAATAAATTGCAAACAAATATTTGTAATATTACAGTTCAAAAACATAAGTAATAATTCACAAATGCTGAAAATTATATTTCACAACAATCACCAATGACTTAACCTCTTTCATACAATGAGTGAAAGAAGGCTGAACTGTTCCATGGAAAACAGTGCACATTTTGGGGTGGCAACACTTTTAGGTCTGTTCTGCTTCATCTCTAAGTGGTGTTAGCAAAAGAGAGAAAGGTGAAATTATTGAGGGGAAAGATAATTTCTGCGTTTACAGAGAAACTGTAGTGCTTAGGCTCAGTTTGCTTAATAGCTAGAAGGTAGAGAGGGAGAGTTATATGGATTTCAAAATTGTGCTGATCAGAGAGAAAGGAAATTGCATGTTGCCATCACTACTGAAGGAGACAGGTGACTTTCAGACTGAAGCCACCAAACCCATTTTCTACAACTTTTATCCATAGTGGTGGTATTTTGTGAACAACCCATCTGGTTAATGATACCTGTGCTTTTATTTTTTTATCCCAAAGATGCTGTGAGGATAAATATAGTGAAATTCAAAGTCCTGCACTGAGTCCTCAGCCCCTCTGGGCTATATCTCTATTTCATCCAGAGATTAGCACCTGTGTGGCAACACTGACAGCTGGATTAAGAAACTAATACAGCTGAAAGTCAAAGCTAACAGATTTTGGCTGAAAGTTACTATTGTTTTAGCAGCTGTGGCCACAGTAGTTATGAAGCCAAGAAGCTAATGGAAATATTAGATTCCTAATTATATCTTTTCTTAGAAGTTTGCATATGGATATCTGATAACTTCACAGCAAATCATTAGGGCCCTGAGAAAGGTATTTAAATGGAATATAACACACTGAGATGGGGAAAGACCTTTGCTTAGAAATACACACTGCTCAGGCTCCCTAAGGATATTCCTGCTTTCTTTTTCCTCTCCAATTGCACAATATCAAATAGTCCCTAATCTCACTGTGCATACAGTGTGCAATAATATACCTCCATAACAAGCAGCACTTAGAGTGCTTGACATCTTCAAAGGTCTCTACAAACCCTAGCTAATTAATCTGTTTCAACACCCCTGTGGGCTAAGCATAATTATTCTGAAGAAGCTGAAACAGAGAGGTTAAATAAGTTACTGCAGGCCACAGAAAGCGAGGGGCAGAGGGGGCTGAGAGTGCAGCTGCTGGCACTCTCTGACCCTGTCCCTCTCCTCTTCATGCCCTTACATGCCACAGACACTCAAATGTATGGAAAACCGACAAAAAATAAGCAAAATGCACGATATTATTAAGGTTTTTATGTGGCATTTGTTTGGAACAACCTGCCACTAATGAGAGTTTTGTCTCTTGGAAGCAAGGTGACCCTGAAGTCACATACTGCATAAAGTCACACACTGACATAAAGTCACATCCCACTGCTCGATACCATCATTAATATTGCACATGGGAATCAGGACATTAAGCCTCAGAGTTCAAACCAAACTTGAAATCCAGCATCCTGATTTGGATTTGGTGCCTGGGTTTGCAGTATTAGATAAGCTTTGAGCCTATTTCCAAAGCTTGCCAGGGGAGTTTTGCAGCATCTCTCTTTCTGGAAGCATGTCCATGCCTCTACAGATATATTTATCTGTTGTGTTTGGTAAAAAATTGGGGTTTGATGCTTTTTAGCCCAATTTTTTTGATTAATGTAGATATAAAAATTCAAGATCATATTCTGTAGCACATGCATATTTTTTTGATGAATTGCTTTAGAAGAATTAGATATAAGATTTATTATCCATACATTTTTAATAGAACATTTGGAATTTCCAATCTGAATGATTTTATCTAAAATTTCTCTTCATATTTATGTTTAAATAAACATGTCAAAGAACTGCTTTGCAGTGACATTTTTCACAACCATGGATGTGTTTAGAGGGGCATTTCTGAACCACCTGAAGTAACCTTCCCTTTGCAGAAGGCAGATCTGCCCTGGTGATCTCAGCAATGCAGATGAGATCCTCATGTCACAGCTCCAGCACGTTTTTAAGCCCATGCTTATACATCATCCAGTACCCTGATTTTCAAGAGTGCTTCATGCCTTGCCATCAGTAAGTCAAGGGTGCTCAGCTTCTGCAGAAAATAAGCACAAAAGTGTACAACAAAAGTGTAATTAGCGAATGAGTCATTAATTCTCATTATTCTGCAGCAGAATCAGAGCTGTTCCATCAGGGGGTAGCAGGTAGCTCTAACTGACTGTTAGCAATGTAAAACACATCCATCACAGTCACTTCACTCCCTCAGGGGAGCACCAAGGAAAGAAAGATAAGGATGCTGGGGTAGATAAGGACTCTAAGGCCCTCCTTCTGCAAAACACCAAAACATGGGCATTTTGATCATGCTGACTTCAGCAGTTAGGGGATAAAAAGCATGACCTTAGATACTCAGCATCAGCAAAATGCCAATTTATTAAGACAACCAGGCCTACGGGAAAAAAACCTCCAAATTTCTTTAACTTATTACATATATAATCCCTGCTGCCTTTTGGTGGTGACTGTGGTCACACACCAGGTTTACAGTGTCGTAATCCTGTGGGTTTTAATGGAGCTGGTCCTCATCCACCACGGGTGAGGTCAGGGTTAACCCGTGAATGCAACTCTGTGCCAACACCAGAGCTTTTGCATATGGTTTCATAATCAGCTCTTTATTAATTCCTGCTTCAAGGTGCCTAGTTTAAAATAAAATGATTTTTCATTTTCTGACCCAGCACATCGAACATCAGAAGGACGAGAGGTGGTTTTCTGCTTAATGCCTGGTACTGTGAGCTGATCCAGCCCACGTGCTGGCTCTGGGCATCTTCAAAGACTTCAAAAATCTTTAGAAAATACTGTATCACACTCCTGTTGGTTTGAGTACACGTTGACTCTAGGAAATCATATTAATCCCTGGAGTTACTTCGGCCCTGTCAGTGGATTAATTCCCAGAATTGCTTTAATCTGTCACCTTCGCTTTCATTTTCTATTAAACATTTGTAAAAAAAAGATCAATAGGGAAAAAACTATGCACAGATTAAGCAGACACGGAAGCAGAACTAAGAATAACCCGGAGAATTGCTCTCACTGGACAGTATAAATATTTATTTCAGGTTAAAAATATTTATTTGAGGATACAGAGCCCTTGAACACTAGAATAGATTTCGGACAATGACACTTCCTCACAACCAAGGGAGTAACACGTTTTTGCCAGTAAAGGATATGCTCTGCTTTGCAGAGGAAACTCCTGTTGGCTGATTTCACCATGGAAACTCCAAGTCTGACTATAAAAAGACCACCTTATCTCCTGACAAATATCCTTATGCTGGGAATAGCAAAATCGAAGGGCAGCTGTGAACCCCAAGCACAGGGGTAGTGGCCGGTGGGGAGGAGCCTTGGGGGCAGCCTGGATTAGGCTGGTCTGGCTGGAAGCCAGCTCGGAGCACACAGACATCTCCAGGTCAACAACAAAGCCCAGGCTAACACCAGCCTTAGCGTCCTTCTGCCCAAATACCCTGTCCCAAAAGTTACCAATGCATTTCCTTTCCACTTCTGGGACAAACATGTATTGCCCAGATGTGAGAAGATGGCCCAGAGCTTTCAGCTTCAAAGGAATTTCTGACCCAGAGTTTCTCACATTGCTCCCTTGGTTGGTGACTGTCTAAGGCTGCTTTGTGTGGGGTGCTGGCCACTGTGTGAGGGGATGAGCCGTGTGCTGGAGGTGCTCTGATTTCTTTAGATTGGTTTGCAGAGACTTCGAGGTTGCTGTTTGCTCCTGCACAGCTGCCTGCTTTGATGCATCTTTAACACAGACGTTTTCAATTCCCCCAAAGGAGCAAAAATAGAATTATAGAATAGAAATATATTACTATTAATTCTAATACAATTTTAAACAATAAATGCATATATAACATAAATGATCAAATACTCTTGCTGACGGTGGATGAAGAGGACCAATGTGGTCAATAGAATCCTTATGATGAATCCTCTTACAGATGTAATGGTTTTCAGGTGTAATTATGATCCCTGCCCTGCTGTCTCTGTCAGACAGAACACTATTGAGGCACTGTGGGTGACAGACTGATGGCTGATGGCTAGACACCCAGCTAAAATGCACACACAGGTTAGGGAAAGGCCAGTCCAAATAATCAGAAGGCAGACAAATTTGTGATAAAGGAGTAACCAAAAAGAAATCATCATTTTTCCTGTGTAATCCCAAACACCAAAGTAACTTACAGCAACCAAAGGCAGTTTTACATAGGTTTTATCTTTCTTCTCTATAGGTATAAAATTTACATTGGAAATAGCCATGATTTTACTTCTTATTGCTCTAGATACTGCCACAAGGTCTCTGGATTGCCTGAACAGTGCCAGGATGACCAACAGGGCTAATTGGTCTCCATCACTCCCCAGTGAATGAACAGGAAGCATTTAGTAAGAGGGTGACCTGTAGTCCACAGTACCAAGCACTACTAAGCAGAGAGATGCATTGTAGCTCTTGTTTTTATATTTCAGAGAATCCAGAAGAAAAGATGTATTTTTTACTACAAATTTAAAAACCCAAACAATCCCAAACCAAACAAAACAAATGATTTGCAAGTGTTCAGGAGTGTTGAAAATTATTTTGGAAAGTGCTTTAGGCTGGTTTTGTTAACCACAAACAGAGCTGTAGCGGGTAGAAGCACACTTTCATCTTATTTATTTCTCTCCATCTTTAAATGCTGGGTTTGTTAGGATAAGTTTCTCTTTCAAATCTGCTCAGCATGACAGATACTTTCTTGGTTATGAAGTGTCTGGCCACACAGGTACAGACACAGACATGCTCAAGAGCTTATGATCTTTCTGTCCCATATTCACATCGGGCCAAATTCGGCTTCGCTTTTCCGCCAAGCTTTTCCCTTCCAGCTGTGCAAAAACCAACAGGGCTGATTTTCCCTACACCGGGGACTGCATTTTTCTTTGTGGCTGTAGCAAGACGAGTTAATTCACGACAAAATCAGGAGGGCTGTGCTGCAATGTGCTGTATCCAGCACGGAGGCTGCCGGGCACATGGAGTGACACAGCCGTCTTTGAAAGCACATGAAACTCCACTTCATGCACCTTTGGGTCTCTAATCTCAGCCCCCACCTCTCTTGTCACCACCTCCAGTGTCTCCTGGGAGTCCTGGAGTACAAACAGGGGCTGCTCACAGGGACTTGGATACCTTCGAGGTCTCAGCCATTGTACGATTTTGTGACCAAAACTGTCCAGCAGTTTTAGAAACCCCAGCCTTTCTCCTCCTGTCCTCATCACCCTCCCTGCTCAGAGAATTTCTGGGAATTTCCGCTGGCTTGTGCCTGTAGCAGGGCGTGCAGGCTGCAGAGGTGAGCTCCTCCAGAGGGAGCATTCGCCTCATGGAAAACACCATCCGCTCAAGGGCAGGAACCTCCTCCCGCAATTTTAGCTGGTTGAAAACCCACGAAATGCGTCTCACCCGAGCTTATAAGCGCCAATGCTTCGGCTGGCTTTTGCATGTCAGAGCGTGTAGAGTCGGGGGTGAGAAATAGCTCTTTCCATACTGCCCGAAGGTAAAGCAGCCCAGGAGGGACTGGAGGGACGTGGATGCATTTACAGGCCAGTGACAAAAGCAGAGTCGCTGCTCACCAGTGGCAGATTCCTCATTGTATAACACGAGTGGGGTTTCGAGGAGTAACCAAGTCCTGAGGTGGAGTGTGAAACACTTGATATCTGGTTGTGTTGTGTTGTGTAGCTGCTGAAGCACATACAGACTTGAGAAGATTTGCAGGTCCAAGAGACAAAGTACCACCTCCACAGGAGGCACTGAGCTGCCCCACATCATTTCTCGGCGTTTTGGGGTGACCTGCAGCTGGGCTGCAGACAGCAGAACCCTGGGAGGCAGCTGCAGGAGGGCAGAGAAGTTCTGCCATATGTGAAAGTAGTTTGCCCTCAGCTGGTGCTTGTCTATATGTGGCACTCAGTCCTTGATACCAGTGACACACTGTTAAATTTACAGTGATGTCTTACAGTCCTGCAAAACATGAACTGCTCACTTGGGATTGATTTGTGTTCCGGGCATTTTGTACATTATGGAAAGTACATCAGGAAATTGTGTTATTTTACTGTTTGGTCTCCATTTGATATTGTTTCTTAATTTTTGTATATTTATTTATGAGGAAACAAAGAAAGACAAGACTGAGCCTGAGTTCTTCTGCAGTGTGAAATGTTATTTAATAAGTAGAAGAAAGCAGGTGAACTGGGATTCTGCAATTGCCTTTTCAGCAAATTAACTAGTGTAATGGCAGGAGCATTCACTTAAAAAAGAGGAGGAAGTTCAACGTTATGCAGTAAATTGTCCTTTGCTTTTCAATAATTGGGATCATGTGTACAAAGAAAAAAATTACAAACTTTTATTGTTTTTCCCAAATAAATAAGGAAATTGTGCTATGCTCTTAAATGTAACAAGGAAAATATAAGACTTGGACTGTTTTGTTACCAAAAAAAAGGGGAAGATTTAATAATACCTGAAGACCCACGAATTTGGTGATACACAACTAGTGCTACATCACTGAACTCCTTGATTAAACAAGACAGACAGAAGATCCAAAGAAAGCCTTTCCCTGTGTAGCATTTATATCTCTGCTCAACATTCTCAAGATTCTCTCTTCGGGGATGTCTACAAAATGTGAGACCATGTTAACTGTCAAACAGGTATGAAACAAATGTGTAAAACCTTCTGGAAGTATATAGCCTAAAACTGAGTAATTGTGACACCTTCTAGTCTTCCCTGACTTTGTCCCTCCCCTGTTGTCCATCACCTCTTTGGCTCAGACAAGAAGTTGCCCTGTGGATGTGTGGTGGTTTCTCTGGCTGCTGTAGAAATGGCTTGCTGAGATGCAGGTCTGGGGATGTCCGATCTCTGGCTGCATTTATTTGCAAAGCAGCTAAAAGCAATGAACAAAGCAGCCAAATTCTGAAGGATTCTTCTTGGACTCAGCAAGAATTTTCAGGCTGGATCCTGCAGCCGCCATTCAGGGTTCACAAATGAGAAATCCACTGAAAATCCAAACGCAGGAGTTCACTGATATTTTTATTCCGGAGTAAGAAGTGCAAACTGAGGGTAATGATAGTTGCTAAAGGTCTCATTTTGGACAGAAGAGTTTGGGGGCGTGTGCTGGGCAAGGGGGCAGGAGAGGCAGAGGAGCTGGGCAGGGAGTGCTATGGGGGGCTTGATCCCTTGTAGGAAGAGAGGGCAGGGAGAAGGGTGATGGGGGATATAAAGTGAAAGGCAAGCCCAGATTCCCCCTCCTCAGCCCAGGGAGAGGAGGGGGAGAAGGGAATGACTGAAACCACAAATGTCTCTGGCTACAGAGGAAGGAGGCAGGGTTGCAGTGCTGGGCTCAGCACGATGAGCTCCAGCTCTCACAAGGGCAAAGGAGGAGTGGGATGTCATGGAGCATCCCCATCACTCAAAGCTTTGACTGAAAATCAGTTGGGGGCAGAGATGGCATCTCTCTTTCTTTAGGGGGAGGCTGTGAGATGCAGCTCTTCCCCTCTAAAAGCAGAACCACAAGGTGCTTTGCTGGGCTCAGTGCATGCTCAGGAATCTTTGCACACTAATACCTTCTTTGTCAGACCACATGCTTTGCTAAGAGATTTCCATGTGAGAGATGGGCACCTGCACAGGGCAGCAGTACATCTTTTGTAAGAGCCCTGTGAAACTCTTTGGGAGAAATGTATTAAGACATCCCTGGGGTGCTGTCACAGAAATAATAGCACCCCCTTCCTTCCTTTTCCCATCATCTGCCAATCCACAAACATTTTATCATTAAAAAAAGATAGGTCCTCCTTACGGTTTCTGATTATGTTTTAAAACTTAATTGGAAGCAATATCCTTCTCCTAATAGTATCTGTTATAACAGGCTTGTTCAAAAATATCAACCCCAGAAATGTTCTACAGAAATTACTATAAAAATTCTGTGGCTTCTTCAATCAGTTTTTAAAGAAATCCTGAAGTTCCTGTGGAGTGGGCCCTTCCAGAGAACTATGAAAAAATAATCATGATCTTGTAATTGAAAGTCAAAACGCTCACACATGCTCATGAAACTCAGTTCTGCCTCTACAGATGGTGTGATTTCTGGGAACTTGGCTGGAAGGAGGCAGGATAGTCCTTATAGTAGGACAGGGCCAGGAAATACATAACTTTGGAAATTTATCAATTAACTTACATTTTTACAGAAACTGGTTCTGATCATGTTGGCATTCTTTTTAAATCCCATTCTAATGCATTAGAATATACTGATTTGCCTGCAGATTTGACCACATGTCCACTACACAGACAACATATAAGTAAATTATAATCTACTTTCCCATCAACTCTGCTTCTACTTAGATTACTTCTTTCTCACCCATGCTGCACGCAATAATTTTCAAAACAAAGTGAATAAACTAGCATAAGCATTTAAGTGTGTTTCCACTGATTCCCATACTTAAATTAAACATGCAAATGAAAACATTAAAAGGAATGACTTATTCATGTTCTTAGGCAAAGCATACATATTAAATTAATGTGCATGTATCAAAGAAGACACTAAGTGCTGACTCTTGGAAAGCCTGTGTAAGAAACTGTACTACACACTGTTCATTTAATATTTTTTTATTGCTTAATATGAAACTTAGAAAGACTGACTGTATTGATTCTATCTTAAATATTTGTCAATATATTCTCATTTAGAGCAACCTCTTCAGTTCCAAATATATATTTAATGAAGCACATGCCATTTTAGGCAGGCATTTACAGTACAAGTTTCATCTCTTTAACATTTTAAGAGTATATGTCACATTAACAACTGTACAAGGGAACAACTTTGACATAGCATGTCAGATGGGAACTTATAAATAATACAAAGCAGCTATGTAGGATTGCATGTAAAAGATCCAGCAATACAGAAAAACATATCTTTAAGAATGACAGATTGGTTTTAATTTGCACCTTTTCTTTGAATGTTGTTTTTATCTGTTGCTCTGGTGAAAATTACATGTACATGCATTTTTAGATCTCTTTATGCCACAAGAGAAGACTGGGAGGGGAAATCATCCAGTGATGTTTTTTGTGAAGTTACCTCTTCTGTCTGCCAAAGAGGTAAAGGCTTAAGTGATCTGCAGTTTAAGTCTCAGAGTTTCTACCAAGAAAATGTGAAAGATTGTCAAGCTTACAAAACCAACAAATAGCTCAAGGACAGAGCTGGAAAGGATGGTTTTGGCACATTCAATTACTGGAAAGCTTTCACAGGAGGAAAATTGTCTTCAGTAGCTGAACTGCCTTTGTACATGGAGAATCAAAGTGCCAAGGTTAAGGCTGGAACAGACTCAAGTTATCTCACCCAGGTTAATAGGTAGGAAACGCAAAATGGAATAAGCGAAGAAGAAGGAAAAAACCAACATAGCTGAGATAGGAATCTGCAAAGCAAGGAGAAAACACAAAGTTATATTCACAACATAGGTGGCCAGGTAAGCAAAAGACTGTGGAACAACTTCACTTGCAAGGAAATTGAGAGTTGTCGGGGTGCAAGAACTGATTGCTCGGACACTGCACAACGAGCCCATGCAGTGAGATGTAGGAACCAAATCTTCTGGTGCAGGACCTGAAACCAGGCATTTACAGCATGGTAGGAAGCTCCCTCTGGCTGGAGTACAGCATTGAGAGCAAGGCAGAACTCAGGACAGACAGGCAGGGAGGTAGGGGTGACAGAAAAGCACTGTACACCACTGATGTGGTAGCATGTAGAAAAGGAAAAGCACGATACAACAAAATTAGTCAAGGTCCATCGCCTTCTTGAAAAGCACTATAAATCTACACATTACTACAGCAGGAGCAAAGACCCACAAAAACCCTCTAGATAAAATCTGCCTGTGGTTATGGGACAGTGGAATAATATTAGACCGTCAACAGAACTCATGGCAGATCTGCTTCTGGAGATAGATCAGAGCAGAATGACACCCATAATAAAACTGAGGGTACAGGTGATGACAGAGCTCCGTTATTCCTGATTCTGGACTGCTGACAGACATTTTTCAGAATATACTTATTGAGCTTTCAGGAGGTAGTGCTAATTCAAACATAGCAAGGATGTTAGAGAAGAGGTGGCTGTAGAAAATAGCCCTGATCAAGCAGATCACAGAGCTTTCTGATTAAAATGAATGGAAAGATAAAACCCTCTGTGCTTTTCTGGGTTCTTATGCTTGGCTTTTTTTTAATCTCAAAAGAGTGAAGGAACTTTGAGACTTGGCTGCAAAGGAGATTCTTGAAGTCAAAGATATATAACTAAGTCTCATGAAGAACTCCAGACCCAACTGGTGACAATCCAAGTAGAAAGGGATATGAGGAATAGGCAAAGAGCCTACAAGAATGGGAAAAAAAGGAGCTGACTAATATGGAAAATTGTATCTTATAGGACAGAAAGTGTGGGGAGAAAGTGTGATCTGTCAAAAACTGGGCTGTGTTACACCTTGCAAAGGAAATTAAAAACACATTGTAAAATGTTCTTTAGTCATATAAACAAATAGAGAGCAAAAAGAGGAATTTGAGGCTGCTATGCAGTAAAGATTGGGGGTTGGGGTCAAAGATAACTTAAGCATGGGCCAAAAACGCAATGAAAGCTTTGTTTCAATGAGAGTCAGCACAGTGACATGCAGAGCCACGATGGTGTGACACAGGTGAATGAGAGGGCATCTGGAGCAGATGAAAGATCTAAGGGCTTAATATTTTCAGACAAAGATACAGCAGTCCCATCTCTATCCAAAATCCTGAAAGAACCAACACAGGAACCTGTCAAAACTAAATTGATATGTTAGCTCAGGAAATTTAATCGATTCTTAGCAGGGAAAATCCACAATTCTTTTCTCACCTTATTTTAAGTAAAGTATTTCATATGATGTCACTTTGGAAACAACTAAATGAGGAACAAATCCAAGGTGGGGGAAGAACTGGCTAATATGCAAATAGGAGCTAAATAAATATTGGGGTAGAAGACAACTATTTAAGGAACTATTAAAAAACTGATCTTGGAATCAACTTCCTATTTTTATTAGTAAGCTCAACAAAAAACATGACAATGCTAATGACATTTGTCACCGACAAAGACAGAAAAATCAAAACACATCTCAGGAAAACCTGAAAAGGCTATCAGGATTACAAGAATAAATAAATTATGGACTTCTAAGGACAGAGACATGCACTAAAAATTTTTTGTGGTTTTGCTGAAAGCTTGGAATTAATCTATTGGTGGGCAAGAAACCTTAGTGGATTAGCTGGCCACTGGTGTGTTTTAGCCAAGTAACTATGGTGAAGAAAAATGTAAGCTTGGTGTTTTCATCCTTACGTTTCCTTAATAATGAGTGAAAAAAAATAAGACAGTGTGACTTCCTTTTATACCATGAGATGAATGACCTGTATACAGAACTTACCTTAAACTTAGATACAAATTTGGAATGTCTAAAGTTAGGTTAGATGAACATCCCTGAGAAATATTTGGCATGAAAGCCCCGCTTTGTGCAGTATTTCACCCTGTGTGGTGCTGTCGTCTTTTTCTTGAAGCAGTTCACGGGAGGTAAGCAAGGCTATAAATTCAGACACCTGAAGTTTCAATTATTTTTGAAAGGACCAAGTGTCTCAACCCTGCCTTTTGAAACTGGTGGTGGTGAGCTCTGTCCCAGCAAAGTGCTGCTGTAGGTGAGGGCCCTGCTACCATAACACTGGGTAAATGTGACTGCACTGATTCCTGCAGCTGCTGAACGCTCTGCAAACACGTGAAGTTACCTCACCAAGGCTTGGGGTCATCGTTTTGTGCAGCTGGTGACCCTTATTGATGGCTGCATTGCAAAGATGAAGGTGCTGGACTTAGCTGGAAGTCCAGGGAAGTGGGTCGGACACACGGCACAGATGCTCTCAGTTTATTTTGTGTCTTCTTTCCCTTGGTCTACTGGGTTTTTTCCTACGAAAACCAAGGGAAAGAGGATGCAAAACAGGAGTGCTGCCAGCCCTTCTCATCCCCATGCAATAGAATCCACTGGGTGCTGGGAGGTCACTTCGGGTTGCAGGAAAAACGGGTACATCATCCTCCTCTGCCATCAGCAAAGATTCGGGAGCTACAAGAGGAAAGATCTGGGCATTACTGCAAAAGAAAAAAAAATATTTCCAGCAGTAGGTTTATGGATGAGGAATAAACCCCCAGAACACTCCAGTGGAAAGCAATCCTTTGGGACTGCAAGTCAGCCACAGCTACTAGGCTGAGAAGATGGAAAAATTGTTTGGGCTATACCACAGAGACTTGGGAATAAAGTCATCCTGGGCCAAATTCCCTTGACGTGGTGAAAACCCCTCCTAAAGGTTGCTTTGAGGAGAGTTTGGATTTCCACGTGGTGATATGGCCTCTCTCCAAGCACCTGCCCCCTGATGAGGTGCTGAATTCTGCCTTGGATCTCTCATCAGGCCAACTAAGACCAACAGCGGCAATTAAATGCTGGAGGAAAAGATAAGGATCACTCATCAACTTGCAAATCGTCTAATCAAACCACGCTGTTCACATCCCACTGTTCCAGTGGATTTATAACTATAATTATCCTATTTTAATTTTTTCCCAATCAATTTTACATGAGTATTTATTTTTGTGCACTAAACATATTGTCCTCCATAGACTCAAGGAGTTTTTTATAGTCGTGCTTCTTAAACAGCCACCTTGCTTGGCAGCTCTTAACCTTGATGCATATATAGACAGAGACAAAAAATATTTCTAAGGTATTGCTCTTTGCCAAACTTCAGCATTTTATGGTGTGTATATATATATGTTTTGCTTACATATATATTTACTTTTCAGTAGGGATTTTGTGAAAAATCGGAATATTAATAGATGATTTAGCTGCACTATAAAAGATGACAGATTAAAAGATATATTATAAAAGATTGCATTAATTTTTTAGAACAGTTTGATTCTCAGAGCAACTAAAATCCTCATATCTTCAGTGGTTTAGTTAGACTCTGTGCAGGCTGTTCCTTTTCATATCAGGTAGACCTAATATGTTACATATTGCAAGAACAGTGTTAACAAGGAGACCATTAGCATATACTTAGGTTGGTTAATATTTTACATTTTAAAGGTTTCTAAAGGAACTTTTGGAAGAGCTCTTTCCTTTCCACATGGGACATCTC
Source organism: Climacteris rufus (assembly GCA_013398175.1). Classification (NCBI taxonomy): domain Eukaryota; kingdom Metazoa; phylum Chordata; class Aves; order Passeriformes; family Climacteridae; genus Climacteris; species Climacteris rufus. The sequence continues at coordinate 3,644,480 of VZRZ01008555.1, forward strand.
CAATGGCATTGCAGCCATTAATGTGAGGTCTCTCAGACCTCTGAAAAATCTCTTTTGACCTGATGATGTTGAAAAAAACCAAGGACCCTTTCCTTTTCTGTATTCCCCAGGGTAGAATCCTTCATGTCTCAGGAGATGCCATTTCAGGTGGATCCTGCCAGCTGAGATAGGAAGAAATGGATCCCCTTCCTTGACACTTCCACTCCCCAACTGTGAGAGCATATTGGAAATGCAGCAAAAGTCAGGCAGATATAGGTTTGGGCATATATGTCTGCTAACTGGCTTTATTAGTAGCATGGTTTAATGACTTTTGATAGGATCTTGCAGATTACACGAGCTGTTGAATCTGACATGAGTTTTCTTAGGTAAGCAGTGAAATTCTTGGCAAGAAATTAAGAAGATTCACAGTCAAAAATGGGATGCAAGCCACTGAGTTTGTGAATTATCCTTGAAAGGGAAATGGAATGGAATGGAAGTGTAAAGGAAAATGTAGTCCTGTCCATTGTACTGAGCCCATGTGCTAAGGACAAAAATAGAATGAAAATTATTTCTACACTTACAACTTGTCCAAAACAATTTTAATGACAGAACACTTACTGAGTTTGCATTGTGTGTAAAGCCATGGAAAATTTTAGTTGCTCTAAGCATAAAGCTTTGGAGCAAAGAAAGGGAACTATTTTCCACAGCTATAAATGAGTCTTCACCTTTATGGTGCACCATTCAACCTGCTCTGACAAATTCCCCCATGAAAATCCTTGTATTGAGCTAACAGCTTCAAGCCCCAGCTAAGGTTTTCTTCATTGCACTAAGAAGCAAAGCAGGGGTCATCACAGCAAGTATTTGACACACAGGAAATTAGAGAGCTTTAGTAAAATGAAAATAAATCCCACCGTTTAAATCAAGAAGCTTTTGTGACCAAATATGTTTTCCATATGTGGTGATACTGTATGCTGGGCCAAGAACATCTTTACATCCTCAGTCTTAAAGCTGAAGAGGTAGCTGTAACACATCAAGCACAGCTCTGTGTTGCTACTGGAATAAAAGCTTCACCAAGCTGCCAAAAATAAAAATAAAATGAACCCCCACTCTATTATGTATTCCTGTATTCCAAATGGTAGTGAGAGATGACAAATAGTTGGCAAAGGCAGCAGTTCATTTGATCAATAGATAAAGTACACAAATTCCAGAGGCCAGGAGAATGCAATTATTGAAAAATAAAGCACAGTCACTGAGGCAGCTCCTGCAGTCAATCATACCACACATTTAAGGCAATTCTTTTCCTCCTGATTTCAGGGAAAGTTGACTAGAAATAAAAAAAATATGTGGAAGACATAAAAGGAGCAGCCTCTGCAAGCCAGACTTCAGGGCTTGATTGGGGGTTAATCCAGATCAGTGCTTATGGAACACAGTTTTATGGCTGGGCTCCTCTGCTGCTGCTTTACAAGCAGTAAATTCAGAAGTACAAAATAAATGTGGAGACTGTGTAGCCCATAGCTCCCTATCTGACTCAGGGCCAGCAGAGTTCCCTGCTCCATGGGATTTGTCATGTCTGGATTCAGCTGTCAGAGGAGGTTTAATTCATATGGAAGCTGGGAGCAGGTAAACCTCCCCCAGGGACCCTGGGGACCCCCAGGGCTGGCTGCCAGGGTGCTGGGCACACTTGTACTGGTGTCCACTGGCAGCTGCCAGGGTGCTGGGCACACTTGTACTGGTGTCCACTGGCAGCTAAATAACACCGAGCTCCTAGACAGATAATGGGATTAAGTCTGCTCAAACAGTAACAGTGGATAGTTCCGGACACATTTAAGAGATCTACCATTTGTTTCTCTCTCTGAGCTCTATTTAGAAAGAAGGCTTCCAAACCTACCTAGTTTGGCCAAGGTTTTTTCCCTTGGAGAATGCTCATGGTCCCCCCTTGATGTTTGCCTCAAGAAAACTATGTGTAAACTGCAAACTGTCAAAAATCCTAACACTTCCAAACTCACAAAGCAAATCAATACAATCATAAGAACTGGAAATCTCAGACCAATAAAAACACTGGGAAGCCAAATATATTGAAGAAGTGGCTGTTTATAGTCCAGCATTGAAGCAGCAGATACACACCCACAGTATTTAAAATGTGTGACAAATTATCCACTGTCAGTCTCTGTGGTACAATCCAGATAAATCAATGATGTGTTTAATGGGACAGTGGCATGAAAGTAATGTTTGATTTAACTACAGGAAAAAAGCTCAAAATGACAGTAGAGGATTACATTTACATTCATACTTCATTCATCAATGACTGGGATAGCTACCTGCACCCCAGTAGGCCCCTGAGCTATTTATATTCCAGAAAGCTGAAACAAGTGAACCCTTAGACACACATAATTTGAAACCCTTATTCCTACAGAAAGGTCTTTATTAAGGACAAGCTATAAGATTTTCCAGAACAGAGATGTAAAGCTGTACATACACCTCAAGGGAATTTTAAAATATTTTCTCAAGTGCAAGTAACAAATTGTCTAAGGACAATGAGATAAACAGGGTGTTCTGAAGACAGTGGCATTGCATCAGTTAGGAATTGAGCCCAATTTTATTATTTGGAAACATGGCAAATAATTTATTACTGTAACCATTTGCTTAGGGGCTCAATTAATAAATATTTATGCAACTGTTTCTGCTATATGTGGTTTATCAGTAGAACGTCAGTGGGTATGAATGATGTAATTCAAAACCAATATATATTTAATGGTCTGTTCAAGGATAAATTAACTTATATAATGCAATGCATGTTAATAATGAGATTTTGTGATATTTTTACTGGGAGGCATCCAGATACATACATTTATTGGAAATGCAAGAATTTGTTTATTTGATGGTTTAACTGCCTCAGATTAAAAAACAGAATTATTATGCAAAAGCTTTGAAGAACACATTAGTACTCTGACATGTATTATGTGCAAAATTTGAGATGGAAGAAGCATATTTCTAAAAACAATATACCATAAGCATCTCTATTTGCATTGCTTGGAAGCAATATGGTGTCATTTTATATTAAAGGGTGTGCTGGGAGACCTCAGCCTGTATCTCTCTTGCAGGTGCATCTTCCATCTCCAGAAGAGGTTCACTTCTGAGAATAACCCCCATGTTATGGCCCACACAATGTCCAGGGATCTCTCTGAGGAGGTGAGAGATCTGCTTTCTCTCTAGCAGAAAGAAGGACATTGCCTTTTCCATTCCCATCTGCTAGGATGCTGGAAAGGACTTTGGCAAGACCTGGAAAGGAACTGAACCCTGTTTCAAGCAGTCTGATTTGCTTGCCATCCTTACTACCTGAACCAACCAAAGATCTGAAGGGAAGAACTGAAGCTCTCCTCCTGATGCAAATCATACACATCTTCTCCAAATGCTGCTCCTGCCCACCACCCAATATTTCCCTGCTGAATGCTGGAATCTGGCCTTAACAAGACAGTGTGATTTTCTACCTAATTTATTGTCTCACCATAACACAAAAGTGCTTGTCTGCAGCCTGGATCCACGTGGGATGACACAGCTCCAAACAGCAAGAAATGCAGGAGCGGTTGCATGCACATGGCTTAGCCACTCTACCAGTGTTTCAGCAGGACATGTGTTTCTCCACAGTGCTGAAGTCAAAGTTTCCACCATTGCTACTAATCCTGGGGCTGCAACTTTTTTTTCCAGCATGAAGAGAATGATTTATGCATCTTATATTGCTTGTAGGAGTGAAACTAGAAGTAGGTGCCCACATATAGACACTTCCTCACTGCTTCTCATTCTCTGAATTAGTTATTTTTCATTTTTCTTTGGTTTCTTTACAAGGTAAGTCCTCTGAAATCTATTAAGCTTTTCCTTCAAGGGTGTCATCACCAGATCTCACATAACTGTTATTTACTAATAACCCAGAAAACAGTGGATGTGTTTACAGCTCTGATGGCCACCAGCCAGCCTTGCAGCTCTGCTCCAGGGCTGGGCACAGCTGCACAACTTCTGCAAACCAGGGCTACTTGCATTTGTTTCACCATATTTACTTGATTCTAACTTGGCAACCAAGCATGTAAATGTGTAGAAGTATAGACTGTATTGGCAGGCAATCTGTGTTAAACAAGGCAACATAATGATACCAGCCTCACTGCAATGCAGCAGCCAATCCAAACTTCTGTCACAGCACAGAGAGCTTCCTAGCTGTTTTTTCTTGAGAAACATTGAAAAGTGGTTTAAAAGTGTATCATGCTTATCCATACTGATGCTTTAGAAACTGTAATATGAGAAGAGAAACTACCAGTGTAGAGGATGGGAAGGGGGAACAGGGTTTCCTCAGGACAGGTTTGACAGCAGCCACTGCAGCAAAGGAAGCTGCATCAGCAATACCCTGTGTTGTAGCAAACCTCCACAGAACCTGGCTCTCGTCTAGCTAGCACCTAGGGTGCTTAGAAAAGGAAATGGGAACCGAATTGAAAATCTTTTCCACTTTTTCAGACAGGGAACTGCCAACTATAGTATTTTTTGAGGTATCATAGGCCCTACAGTATACACATGCATGCATGGAATTATGGAAGTATGGGAATAGTATTTCAGTGGCTCCTATCACTTTGGGAGCAAGGCATGTTTGTTTATCACACTGCTCACTTCAGGCATGCAACCCAAATATGAACCAAATGATTGAAATTAGGAGCTTGACTTTATTATAGATGTTCCTAATAAGCTGAAATTAGAGGACTGGAATGCACTTCCTGAGTGTGGGTGCTATTGGCAGCACCAAGAGCCTACACTGCAGAAGCCCAAGTACAAGTGAATTTGGACAGAGCTATATCATAGAATAACAGAATGTCCTGAGTTGGAAGGGACCCCCAAGGGTCATCGAAGTCCAACTCCTGGTCCTGCAAAGGAAAAACCCAAGAGTCACACCATGTGCCCAAGAGCATTGTCCAAATGCTTGTTGAACTCTGTCAGGTTTGGTGCTGTGGCGACTTCCCTGGGGAGCCTGTTTCAGTGCTCAACCACCCCTGGATGAAGAACCTTTTCCTAACATCCACCCTAAACCTCCCCTGACACAACTTCATGCTCTTAATCATGTGAGATCCTAAATACACCTGGCACCTGAATGCAGCTGGACAGATGATTTCCTGCCTCAGCAGCCTCCATGCCAGAGCATCCACCAGCTCTTCCCCAGAACTGGGACACCATGGCTGCCACCATTGCTTCTTAACCACGGATGGCTTTTCCATTCAGCAATACCTGGGAAAAGAATACAAGAGAGAAGACAAAGTAGGAAACTTTGCAAAGGGTTCTCAGCTGTTCCCAAAGGGTCCTATACTGAAAATCCTCAGAGTTACGATATTGCCTCTTTCAGGTGCTTCACTTTGTGTGCTTGGGGTTAAAAGGCTACTGATAAGACCCACTAGGAGACAAAAGGAGAGAACACTCCTGAGGAGGGCAGGGAAGGTGAATGGAAAAGAGGACCCAGTTTGTCACATACATTCCACAAACAACACTTTCCCGCCCAATCACTGTGAACTGACCACAGTGACCGCAGCTCCAGTGACCCTCATGCTCTCCTGATGATAAGAATCCCAGACACAAAGAATGTGACATACCTGGGGTTCAGTGACAATCAATTGGTCATTCATAAATTGACAGTTTCAAAAAGAAGTAGCAAACATGAATTTTTCTATATTTTTCTGCCTCAGAAAAAGACTTAGGAACATGTTCTGTATTTTCTGGTTCTAGTGGGAATGTTCTTCATGATACTATCCTGAGTTGGGCCCAGAGAAATATTTAAGTTGTGTGTAAACCATCCTCAAGGCCTGCTTCTTAATACAAGACATTCCCAGAACATGATGTTTGAGTGGAGAGCTGTGACAACTGCAGCTATATATTAAATATTGAGATATATAAATAGTTCTTTGCGCTTCTCCTCAGCTCCTCACATATTACTTTACCTCCCTTAATGATGAAGTCTTTGGAGCCAGGAGTGCACAGCAGCAAAGGACAAACCCAGGGAGCAGCAACCTTGTGGCTCTGCCAGCCCAGCACACCCCAGGAGCCTCTCCCCAGACATTGGGAAGTGCTCTGCAGCAGCTGCTCAGCACCTGTGTGGGACACCCAGACCATCGACATCAGGGTCTGCTGTAAAGACTTGGATCATATTTTTCACCTTGTTTCTTTTTCATAACCAGAATATGTATAAATTCTTTCTCTTGGTAGTTACATCCTATCCAAGGAGTGATGGAGACATAAGGATGGAGTGTTCAGACATGAGTGCAGGTCTCTGATCTGTTTGCCAGGTTGAAAGCTCTCTGCTACCCAGCAAAGTGCACTTTTTCCTTCACAAGGATAATTCTGGGCTAGACTGTTTTATTTCCTTGTGTGCTACAGAGCTACTCCACCATGTATGTTCTCCTGTGTGGGTGGAGATAATCTCTGTGCCTTTGCCAGCACATTCTTAACTCTTTTGAAGCTAAGGGTCACATATGAGTACTTTCTGTCATCGTCAGCCCATGCTTCAAAGTTACTTCAGACTTGCTTTGTGAATGGATTATTTTAACATACTTTACTGTACAATTTTGTTGAAAGGACCTTCCTGCAAGTTTAGAAATAACAAAGCAAACTAGTAAACCATGTGTTGTTTTTTTCTCATGGGTTTGTGAATGAATAAGGGTGGAAAGTGGGCAGGTTTTCACTTCAGATTATATTTCTGCACCAATTTCATGTATTCACCTTGCATATGCAGATCTTTTGTTTGCCAGGCAAAAGGTTGCACTAGAGTGCAGTAGAGAATAAAACACAGACAATTTCTCATTACCTTGGCAAAGCTTGAGATATCTCAAAGGCTGTCACCCTGAAAATCCAAAGCTCATGTGCCAAGCCCTAAGTATCAGCTAACTATCTCAAATTTCTTTGGAGGAGACATTGTGGGTTTTGATCTGTCTCTTGACGTTTCCAAGCTTTTCCTGTCCTTGGGAGTAGATAGAGGAGAACTGTAATATCCCCACATCTGCAATGTAGTTGCTGATACAGAAGTTCTCATCCTATGTCTGTTTCCCTTTTCCATTCCCAGCCCTTACACCAGCACTGCTCTGCACACTCATCCAGTCCCATCCCGTATTCTACCCTCCCAGGTCTGTGTTTGCACAGAAAGACAAGAAGGAAGACAGATGAAGGCAACCTGAAATGGATGGGCTCTTCATTCTGAATTCCTATACCTGGGAGGTTAACCAAGCTGTGGCTCAGTAGGACTGACAGCAAGAGTAACCTCCAGTATCCAGGCCAGCAGCATCACACAGGATGAGCCATTGCCTAATACTGTATGTTTTCACAGGAAAGCGAAAAACATTGAAATGTGTATGAGCCAGGGAAAAACGTTTTGGCAACTTGATGTGTTTACAGTTTTTAGCCAGACAACTATTTCAATCCGGATTTAAAAATATCTATCTTGCACAAAAGTTTTTCTTACCTTTTTTCTCACCATTTCCATTGTCCAGCAGAGGAAAATTTATGGAAAGGGGAAAAACATTTCCCTGTCACTCTCCCCCAATTTATTTTTTCTAACCTTTATGGACCTACTTCTGCCTTATTCTTCTTTCCCCATTCCTCTGCCTCTTGAGACAGAAATGCTGGTCAGATGGGGTTTCCCTTCCAGACTGAGCCTTGTAGGACTTCACTCATTTCAGAGATCAGCTCTAGTCCCAGCTGAATGCTATGAGCTACAGCGAAAAAAACAACCAGCTAACAAATGTTGGCGAGACCACAAAATACAGATTGTGTCTGTAGGAGGAATATATTCTCATGCTGGGGAAATACTAAATTTTCACAACATTGAAGCAGATAATCTGGAGGAGGATGGAATTTTTTTCCCTAGCACTCCCTTATACAAATAAACACCGCTGAGAAAACAAACTTGTTTAGGTGAGAGAGGGTTGAATTAAACAGCGGTATCCATTTGTGGTCACCTAAAGCTGCTTCTATGCAGATTGCTTATCTGTGTTTACTGCTCTAAATTGCCTAAATGGTGTGAGCAATTCTGGGGATGGGTGGATGTTGTTTATGCAGTTGTTTAGGTTTGTTTGTCCATGTCTTATGGACAGGGATAGATGAAAATAAGATTCCTGGTCTGACTTTGAGATCTCCTTTTTCTTCGTTTCTGACGATTGTGAAGGATACTTAGAGTACATTAGCATTTTTAAATCAGTAAATTATCCATTCCCTATCTTGTGTATACTGCTGAATTAGAGCAGAGTGCCTTATGTGTGTGGCTAAAAAGTAGAAATGGAATAAAGATGGTGAAGGCACCAGTAATTTGGGCACATGGCCTGAATTTTTACCACACATTATATTCATGTAAGAAAGCAAGCATCTATTTAGGTATCATTGAAAAAAATCCCTGAGTAAAATCAAGCCCCAAATCCCTACTCCATGAGGGCACATGCTACCTTCAGACTGTGAGCAGACCACTAAGCAAAGGTGACTTTATTACACAGGAATGTGCTGGATTTTCCTCTGGGCGAGGATGGGATTCCCAGAGCACTCAGTATGTCGGGGATTTGCATCCCACCTTCCTGTTTTCAAAGTACCTTCTGAGTAGAGCTCATTAGAAGAGGTGCTCCAGGTAGGCAGCTGGGATAGGGAAGAGAATTACTACTTTTTTTAAACCTCTGTAGCCAAATAAACTTTGTTTTCTGTGTGCAGACTGAACTGAGAAGGCGAATCTGTAAGGAAATTCATTACTTAAAAGTTCTTCATGGGCCAGGAACAGAAAAGAATGTATAAACAAACAAACAAACAAATAAATAAATAACAAAGGCATGGCAGGGAGAGAAATCCCTGATGCAATAGTAAGCTATCGCTCCAGAATAACATGCTCCTTGATCTGACTGAGGCAACTCGTGGTGTGCAGATCTACAGATCCATCTGCAAGTGGTGACAGTGGTACTTCTGTTTTCCAAGGGTGAGCTAAGGTTAAATATAATCTTCTCTGATAATTGCTGCAGTATGCATTCATACACCTAGCCTGGGTCAGTGTCCAAGAGGGCAAGATCAAAAATACACTTAGATAGGTGAGAAAATTGCCACTGTCTTCTAACAAATTTTGGGTGGGATCTTGAAGTTTAAACCTTATTAAACAGCCAAACAGCTTTATGATTAAACACAGAAAAACAACCAGTGCAAGAACACAATCAGTACTTTTAATGACATTAAAAGGCCACCAGATGGACAACTTTCAATCATAATTAAATTACTGTCCTCAAGTAGAGACTACACTGTTTTAAAACTATTAAGTTTTAAGACAAAAAGCTGAAAATAGTATAATTCATCCCTAGCTTTCCTCTTCTCATCCTCATTGCACAAAAGCTCTTAAAGTTTGGCTTCAGCATTTTTCTCCTAATTATAATGCATGATCCCTTTGTCACTGTGAAATGTACCCTCTTAAGCTAAAAATTTGCTAGAACTGTAGTGATAAAAGAGGGCTGAAACACAACTTGCTGTACACAAACAGGTCCTCACAGAGTCTCAGGTGCATCTCAGTCCTGACTTTCTGCACTGTTGATGTCCCCATCATATAATTAACAACCAAAAGATGTTCAGAGATAGGCTTAGATTAGAAATTAGCAACAAGTTCTTTACTGTGAGGGTGTTGAGACACTGGGAGGGGTTGCCCAGAGAAGTGTGGATGCCCCATCCCTGGAAGTGTTCAAGGCCAGGCTGGATGGGGCTCTCAGCAACCTGCCCTAGTGGAAGGTGTCCCTATCACTGCAGGGGGATGTTGGAACTGGATGACCTTTAAGGTCTCTTCCAACCCAAACCATTTTGTGCTTCTATAATGATTTTATGATTCATCATTGCAGGAGCAAAGCTTTCCTCTGTGACCTTTTTGTGTATCTACAGAAAATATTTCTTTTAAGCATGTTATGTAGGAGTGACACAAACAAAGAACTGTCACAGCTCTGTCCCTTTGTCATTAAGGTCTATTTAGTAACAACACCACCACAAATACCCCAGTGCCCAGGTGAGCTCAAAACAGCACTTAGCCTTGCTGAGTCAAATTAGGTTCTAGGTCCCATAGCATGCTGTAACTTACAGGCTTAATCAAGTTTTGAATAGGAATGGTGACCTTTTCTTTCTTCAGAAAGAAAGGGACAGAAAAATAGATGGTGAGAAATAGAGGGCAAAAGCCATTGGGGAAATGAGATTGTAAATCAAAGCAAAGCTATGCCTCAACTTTATTATATTTTCATTTTTATTAATAGCACTCACTACTACATTTTATAGCCTACCCTTTAAAAAATAGTTCACGACATGCAGGGGATCCTATAAATTTAATTGCAATGTTTTAAAAATGTTGTAGTTAGAACAGAAAATTTATCTTTCTAAACTCTGCTTTTAAACTCCACAATGCTGTATATGTATTTACAATAAAAACTATCATAAAAGCTGTGTATTGTGGGTGGGGAATAAAAATTGAGAAACAATGTTCTATTCTTTATTTTAGGCGTATATTGAATACTATTCTTGGTTTAATTTTCTTCACAGAACATTCACTTTGCCAGGACCATGTCTAGTTTAGAACAGCATTTATCAAACATTCTTTGTAACCTTGAACGTGCATGTCGGTTTTGAAGAGTACAGCACCCTGGCTGGGGTGATCCTACTGGTTCTTCTGGATTCTCCTGAATCCTGCTATGTTCCCTTCTTGACAGAGACAACATGAAAAGTACAGACTTGAGACCAAAGCTTGGGAACACTCTGAAAACAGGGGATTGCATTCTACTCATTTCTATTTCTTCTAGATTTGGCTCTCCTTCACCTCTACGTATAATAATGTGAAATCATCCATCATGGTTTTTTTGGAACAAACACTGACAACCTGCTCCCAGTGCTCTTTGCATCCATGTACCATGGTCTCTCAGAAGCACGATGGAATGAAGTACGACAGAAAAAGGTGCAGAGTTTTTTTGAGATTTTAATATTTTTGAAACCAGAAGTTGTTGACTCCTTGCCATAGCCTTGTGGTGTCTCTTTATGAATTTTCTCCTACCACCACATGTCATCTTATATGTGGTTGCATTTAAATTACTGGGGAAAAATTAATCCAGTCTGAAGCAACCATTAAGGATACCCATAGATATCTCCTGTTTACTAAAACAATGTTCAAACAAAGGGGGAAACTGAACTCTATTAAGCATAAAGGATATGCTGGGTTTGTCTGTTAAGGCTTGGTCTAAAAAGAATTACTTCTCAGGTTGTTTTCAAGTTCTATTTGTTTTGTGTTGCACTTCAGAATATTAGTGACTGTTAGGCTAACACGGATTCTGAAAATGGTATCTATTTTGAAATTCAACTTAACTCTGAGCTCTGCTAGGGTGCAACTAATTTAAAAAGCTCCCAGACATTAAAATTCACTCAGCAGAAGAGGGGTAAAAGCATGTAAGACTGCACTGGACTCATTTGTATCATGATTCAATAACCAGACTGATTATCAGTGGACTACCTTTTTCTTTTTTTTTTTTTTTTTTTTCTTTTTTTAGTTTCTTTGGATATTAAAGGTCTGCTACTTAGAGAGATGTTTTAAAATTTGTCCTTATATAAAATACATTTTTAAGACATCATCTAATGTGCTGAGGATGAAGTTGCTGCTGCATAAATGTCTTGGAAAAGACCACAAAGATTTGAAAAAAACAAATACCTTTTTCTTTGGCAAGATCATGTGCTGGTATCCACATATTGGTGCTGACAAGCAGCTCAGAGTCCATCATGAGAAATTATGGGAGAGAAATGGTAAATGAAACATTTTGTAGTCCCTGCTGCAACCTCAGAGACTGAGAAGCAAAGACTACTCTTTATTCTATGACGAAACAATGACTGGTCTCACATAAGTGATCCTATCTTTGCTATTTCTCTGGTTATGGAGCATGGACCAGTGTTTGAGCTGTGGCAATCCTAATTCTCAAGGTTAATGAATGACCACAGAAGAAAATAAGCCTATGAGAGAAATCTACACATAATGATTCCAAAACTTATCAGCATTTTTGAGGACTTAATTAATTATAAGGTGAAAAATGCCCTGTGAGCAACACCCCACACACACCAAGGCTGTGTGGGTCATAATGAGTGTGTTACTTTGCTTCCCTGATTCTGCTGCTTTCTGCACTTTTTCTGACAGTTTTACATTCCTGCCTGCCACTGCCCACAAATACACTTCTTTGCTACCCAGTCATCAGAGGAGCTGTGTGATGCACTGTGCACTGAATATGCACAGACAGGTGCATGATGCATGTTTCCAAGACTGACAAACTCCAGGATCACATTGGATCTGAATTTCTAGCAGTGAATTCCCAGTAGTATTACTTGGAGCCCCTCTGTGAATCCCAGCTCCACAAGGTGGCTCTCAATTCCTTTAAAAATACCACTGCATTTGTGGATTAAATGTATCTGAGAATGATTCTGAGAACAGTCATCAGGGCTCCATGGACACACAATGCTACAGTGCAACCCAAGATCCCCTTTAGTGTGCAGCATATTTTTCTTTCAGTAAAGCTGAAAACTAGACAATGTCTGACACTATTGAGGTATTTCAGTTTGAAGGATGGTTTCACATCAACTGCTCAATAAAATCTGAAAAACAAGAAGATAAAGGTATTATACATGTCTTTGTGAAATGGGACATTCAAATATTCACTGTCTGCTCCGATCCTTTGTGGCTTCTCTCCTAGAAGTGTCCTTCCCCTACTCCATATCTCTGTAGGATCAGGTTAACACAGTCCACGGGTACTGAGGGGTGCAATCTCTGATAGTATGGACAGCAGGATAGCAGTGTGGTGCTCCTCAGGAAAGAGATCTTGCCTTTGAAGGCCAGGACACACAATGAGGTATTTACTTGACTCCAGCCAGCACTTCAGCATCCCCAGGCAGACCTCCCAAAGCACTTTGTGGCCAGCCATGTGTTAGCCGGCCTCCCAAAGAGTTTTACCTCCTGGAGCACCTCACCCGAATGCGAGGCACTGCCCTGAGGTCTGTGTCCCCCAGCTGCCCTGGCTGGGTGCCCATGCAGGTGATTCCCTGTGGCACACAGAGCCAGCAGTGACACTGGGATGGGATGGTGGCACCACAGGGGAACTGGTGAGATGGGCTGGGCCACAGCTCCTGTGCAAAGCAGAGGCTGATGGTCACAACCCAAAGTTGGTGTGTAAGATTGGATGGCTTTGCCTTCTCTCCTGGGTACAACACTGCCTCTTTCGGTAGTCAAAAATGTAAATTCCTGTGGCTTACATCCTACGAAAATGTTAAGAAAACATGAGTAAACTTGGGGAAAAAAGATTATTTGCTTTCTGTTGATTTGGATGTTTGAGGTCATATTTCCAAGTTTTCCACAACATGACTAGAAATGCATTTAACTAACAAAACGTGAGAGCTGAAGCTGTAACAAACACTAACTATGGCATGGCAGCGCTGGGTGTGTCTGAGCTGTAGCGTTAAATTCCTTCTTCTTGTCGCTTCCTTCAAAGCTGTGCTGAGCTCAGCCCCTCCCTGGTTATCCTTCCCTGCCGAGCTTGCTGCAACCCCCACGCCTCGCTGCTCTTCCCACCTTTGTCCCTTCTTGTGCCGGCTCCTTGCACAACTCCCTGCGCCTTCGCCTCCACCGCAGCCCTGCTGGCCCAGCTTCTCCCCCTGACCCTCTCCACAGTGTGGTCTCCTCAAAGATCACTTAGAGTGAAGCCATCTGCTTCTTGTTCTCCTAATTTCTCTTTTGTTTTCTGTCTGCCTTTAAAAAAGGAACTCTTCCATGGAGAGATTGTGCAAAGATGGAATTCTGGGTGCTAATAACTATGTGCGTTTTCTATAAACTTGAATCTTGTAGATCTGCCCTATGTTCATGTGCACAATCTTTGGAGCAGCCGAGGTTGCTGTTCTGCTCTAACTCTTTGTAGTAGGTGTCTGACAATGGGTAAAGACTCTGGGGAGAATCTCTGATACAGAAGTTTGTATCCTGGAGCCAGCACAACTTCATGAGCAATAATCCAAAGGATAGGCCAAGGGACGTGTCTTTCAGTCCAATATGTATTTTTTACATTTTCACATGCAGAAAGTCTGCAGTCAAGAGCCAGAAATATGATATCAGCAATGGAACTCAGTTCGTTAAAAATTCAAATCAATGGAAACAACAGGACGTATTATTTATCTAAGCCTCAAATCAATCTGACTACTATGCATAATGATCTTAATTAGAAAAGTGAGCCGAAGCAGGAAGACAGTCTGTCTCCTGGCTTTGAAATTATCATACTCCTATCAGTATGCTTGGGTAACTTGTAATTAGGGACAAAGGTTACACATAATTTTATATGCTGAAAAACCGGTTTTATACATGTAATTTCAAAAAATATTTAAGAAATAGATATAAGACTGGCTAGCCCTATTACACTTCGATTTTTTTCTACCAGATGAGTAGTCTGCACTAATTAGTTGATGGACTTCAGAAATACCAATAGAAGCTTTGCATTGATAGAGAGCCTGGACACTAATAAGTAGGTAGCAATATCAGCACCTGTCTTTGTACAAGTTCCTTTCCAAAGTTTGGCACCTTTTCACAACTGTTTCACCTGCATGGAAAATGCAACTCAGAAAAGCAGTGTGGGCTGTCCAGCAGCAGAGAGTAAGGGCTTTCCTGTTCAAAAGCTTTACTGGCACATTGCACCAGTGTAGCCACAGTTACACCAACACAATTCCCCATGCAGTTCCCCACACCTTTCTTCTTTTCTTGCTTATCTTCAGCTGCTGCCATTGAATGTGAAGTGTTCAGGTTTGGACAAATTGGCAGTTCTGTGATTAACTTCCTTTAATATTTATTGACCAGCCTTAATTAGAAAACAGAAGAGGTCCTGCCTCATCAAAGCAGTCAGTTCCACACTTAATTTAAACAAATTCTTCAATTGAGTTAAATCCACAGAGCAGGCCCACTGCCCGCTCACAGCGTTGAGTCACACATGAGCACTGCTCTCAGCAGGAGCAATGCCTTATCTTCTGTGTTGGAACACACCTCTTCCTCTTTTATCACATGCACAGATGCCCTGATGTTTTTTCAAGGTAGTATTTAATCTTGGAAATACATTAGAAGAAGATCCAAACCCCCTCTGTCACATGAAATGGCTTTGCTTTCCCAGAACAGTATTTCCACAAACAAAAAATATGGAAATTAAAATCACAAGTAGGATCTGTTTCATCAAAGTATTAGCTACATTTCTGTGAGGTTGACAATCACCTTTTTAACATGGCAGGAATTACATGCGTAATTCCCTTTAATGGGTGTTACAAATGTTCAGCCCACACTGAAAAAAGATCACAGTTGGTATGAGTAATAACTTTTTTCTTGAACATAAACAGTTCCCCTCTAGCTCTGTACATATCCTCCAACATCAATGTAACCACAGCTGTCAAGGCAGCCTCACCTCTTTCTATGTATATTTTAGCTTTAATTTTTTCCCATGCTTTCACTTAGTGGACTTTTTTTTTTTTAAGGGCCTAAACCTGTTCTCCAATTTTGTGGGCAAATTCACTGCAATAACAGATCTTGGTGTTTAGACGTCTTTAAACATTATTATTAGCGTGCAAGAAATTAGAGACCTACATCAAGATCTGGAGGTTGGGGTGTTGTTTTTTAATTGAAAGTGAATTTCGGAGCACAGTTTCCCCCGCTGAAGGATCTCCAAGCACTTTGACGTAGTTGACTGAGTTCTCGTGGCCTCTTTCTGTGCAGGAGCAGGAGCAGCTCCTTTCCAAAAGCCTTGGCACAGCCTCGGGGGTCACCAGCCGGGCAATGGGCCGGGGCCGGGAGGGCACACCGAGTCTTAGTCTTAAAATGCACGTGTAGTCATAGTGTTAAGCTGTGGCTGGGAAGGTTTAGGTTGGACATTAGGAAGAATTTATTCACGGAAAGCGTGATTAGGCATTGGAACGAGCTGCCCAGGGACGTGGTGGAGTCACCGTCCACAGAGATGTTTAAGGGCAGGCTGGACGTGCCATGGTCTGGTTGGCATGGGGCTGATCAGTCATGGGCTGGACTGCTGATCTCAGAGGTCTTTTCCAACCCGATTAATTCTGTGATTCTGTGATGATCTGTACCCTCCAATCCCTGGGACACCAGAGCGGGGAAGCATCCCACATCCCCTTTAAGCTGCCACGTCCCCTTCACGGGTGAAGCACTGAAGTCATAGAATCATATAATGTTAAAGGGCTAGAAGGGACCGGACCTTCCAGATGACCTAGCCCCAATCCCCTGCCACGGGCAGGGACCTTCCACTAGGTCACGTTGCTCAGATCCCCATCCAACCTGCCCTTGAACACTTCCAGGGATGGGGCACCTACAGCCCCCCCGAACAACCTGATCCAGTTTCTCACCACCCTCACAGCGAAGTATTTCTAATGTCCAGCACCTGTAGCTATGTCCCCGCAGAGCAGCGCCCGATGTCCCCCGGAGGCGCCCGTGTCCTCTGGGTGCCGCGCTGCGCCCCCGGGCCCCGCGGCGACCCGGAACGCAATCGCCGGGGCCGCCGTTTCCAGGCGGGCCGCGCTGCCGCCGGGCGCGGTTGCCATGGTGCGGCC
>VZRZ01008560.1:10881-27944 GCA_013398175.1 Climacteris rufus
TTCCTTCCTCTTCCTCTCTCTCTCTTTCTCCCTTTCTTTGTCTCCATTTTTTTTATCTGTGTAATACAGTCCTGATCATTTATGTGTAAGTAAAAAAAAAATCAATTCAGACTAGAATAGGTACTAGAATAGGTACTGAGACAAATGATTGTACACAGGCAATGAAAAACTATACCTCGTGAGAGCATGCTGAAAGAACTTGGCTTATTTAGCATAATAAAACAAAGACTGTCAAGGAATATAATTGTGATCTATAAATATGCCAGGGGAGTAAACATTAGTGAGAGACAAGTGCTGCTAAAGCACAATGTTTTTGCATAGCTACTGTAATGTAGCTATGACTAGACTGATACTGAAACATAGACATTGCTTCCTATGGAATAAATGAGACATAAAGAATATTCTGGTAAAAATAATATGGGTAAAAAATATGGGAGTTTTATAGTCAAGCTATTAGGTTTATGTAAGGGACACATGATGCATGCCTGGGACAGGAAATCACTGGTTTTAGTGGCCCAGGAACTCCTTTCTTTTCCAATGTTCTGTCTTTCTTTTTCAAACTGTTACAGTATTATGGTCTTTTATCTGTTGGATTATCTTTTCCTCTACTAGACTGAGTAGTGTAGTGATGACCACCACCACTGCTGTACTTTGTGATTTACAATCTTAACCACAGCCCCAAAGGGTTTCTGCAGTTTGAATAAGTCTTTGTCTGGAGGCTCCTCCCTGAACCAACCATGGTGGTGCCTACTGACAGCTGTGGTTCCTGCATTTGTCTACTGCATAAAATAGGGTGGGCTCAAAATCGTTCAAAAGCTGAAGAGGACCATATTTCAGTCCAAATTCAACCACAGTCTGCATAGCTTTGATCAACATCATTATATATTATAAAGTTTCAATAAGCAAAGAAATCACTGGTTTCTGGTGGAGGGTGCTATCCTCACTCTGTGTTGGTGATCCTAATTAAAAATTTATTCATGATTTTAACAAACTCATCAAATTATTTGTAGGATTCAATACAATTCAGCTGCATCTGATAACCTTTCATTTGGACAGGGTTGCCAGTGCTCCACTAAGCTTTTCTGTTCTGTGCTTCAAGTCACTTGATGGTACCATTTGTATGAGTACATTGAACCATCTGCATAATGAAGAAAGCAAGGAAGGAGTCTGTGGGTCCTGTCTGGATGTTTTAATAATATCCCTGTTTGGTTAGACTCATTTCTAAAACCCCCTATGAAGTGGATTACATCTGAGAGATGGATTTTTCAGGGGAAAAATAAAAGTGTTGCAATACTTTTAAAAGTAATTGATTTGAATTTATGCTTTTTGACAAGTTCCTTAAGCAGGAGGAAAAAAAAAATTATAAATGAAATAAACCAACAGCTGAAGGTAATCACAAGTCATGTGCAAACAACACTCTTTTTCGAAGAGGGTCTTTAATAATGACATACACTCAGATTTCAGCAGGCGCATAGGAGCCTTATTAAAAGCAATCTCAGGCTTTTTGCTCATCTCACTGAATACTCTTCACTTCAATGAGCTTCAGTTCAGTCCAATTAGTCAGTGCAATTTAGTTTGTTCAATGCAAGTCACTGGGTTTTAATTGAGTCCAATTAGGCACAAATCAATAAAAGTCAATTCAAACTAATTGTCTTCTATGCAAATCAATAGGATTCAATTAAAATCAATGAGGGTCTTATTCACTCTAATGACTGACCTGGTTCCCCTCTTCAGATATAAAAAGAGGCCACACATTATTCAGTCTGGGGGTTCTGTGTGTCTTTTAGTGAGAGGATGTAAATCATTAGGGAAACTATGGAGAAAAAGATATGTAACTGGGTTATCCTTTTCCTATTTCTGATTCTTCTACAGTGAATTTTCTGCAGTGAAATCTTCTCATTCCGATTATGCAGGGGGTTGAATACATGTACAAATTTAAATGTACCTATGTGAAAACTGAGCTATGCAGTCACAGAACTTAAAAATGGATGGATGCATTTACTCTCATTCACAATGCTAATTTTTTTTTAAATGTGATTGTGTTAAAATGTGAAGTTTGTGGTTAGCCATGTGTTTGACAGCAGCCTCCTGAGGAATTAATCCATGGAGTAAGAAGTCTTCCAGTAAAGACCTTATTACATGGTTTTACAACATGTATTACAAAGCAAGCCACACTATAAATAGAGGGGGATGGTATACACTATGATAATCACATAGTCATTGAGATATGTGCTGGTTTTGGCTGGGATAAAGTTATTCTTCATAGCAGCTCATGTAGTGCTTTATTTTGGATTTATGACAAGGACAGTATTAAAACTCAGTAATGTTCTAGCTATGAAAATACTATTTAGCAAAAGCCATGCACAACTTCTTTTACTGTTTGAACGTGCTCATAGTTCAAAAGTGAGGGGGGTTTTTTGCACTCAGATGGAATTTAGTGAGTTTTGATTTGTGCCTGTTAGAATTTAATGAGTTTTGATTTGTGCCCATTACCTTGTGTTTTGTCAGTGGTCATTACTGCAAAGATTCTTGTTCGTTCTCCTTCACTTCTTCTTGTTGGGTATTTGTACATTGGGTTTAAGATCCAGCTGAGCCTTCTGTTTTCCAAGCTGAGCAGTACCAGTTCTTTCAGCCTTTTCTCATATGATAATACCAATAAATAATGTGAATAACTTATGTAGCTAAACTTCTTTTTTTTTATACTATTACTGTGTACAAATATCTTTTTTAGAACCACTTTTCTAACTTGTGTTTATGAATCCAAAATTTTCCTTTCATAATTAGCATCCAATATTCATCAAAGATCTGTATTCTTAGGAAAATAGAAAGCAGAAAACAGAAAACATAAAACAAAGGAATTTCATGCAGGTTTTTCTTACACATGACTAAATATTATTTGTATTTAGGGTATGTCTAAATCTGTAAGTCTGCCTAGAAGGCAAGACTTGATTAACTGAATGACCTGCTCTAGTGGAAGATGTCTCTGACCATGTCAGGGAGCTTGGAACTAAATGGTCTTTTAGGTCCCTTGTAACCCAAACCATTCTGTGATTCTGTGATCCTATGGTGATTCTTGGTAAAGAATGTGGCCTGAAGACTGATGCTCCCCACAGTCCAGGATCACTTTGGAAGGGATACTTGCCACGGAAGGCAATGATTAGTGGTTTAACTTGTTTGAAATGTTGGTGTATTGTGAAGCACACCTGGGCTTCACACCTAGCCTATATGCAAACACAGGGTTAGGATGTGGGTACTTTTTAGATCCAGCTGTGCTAAGCTTTGCTCTCTGCACAGTATTAGAGGCTGGGCTAGATTGTGATTCAAGAAAAGGTGGTTCCTCAATCCCTTGGGCACCTATGGAACTCTCTATTCTGGTAATGCTCTCCCAGCTCTATTTAACTACCTCTTGCTGAGGTGTACAGACTGTGTCTGAATCCAGCAAACATTGAGTCAAGCTTTTCAGAAGAATAGAGCTCAGGGAGAGGCAAGGTGCAAAGTAGGTGATGGTGAAATCATGAATGAAAACAGAGTTATGTAAGTCACTCAAAAGATAGGAAAGACATGTAAAGGTGGATTGAATAATGAGAAAAAAAAAGGGGAGAACTGATAGAGTGGCAATGAAAATCTAGAACAACTGCACAGCAAGCCATACCCGAACTCCAACAGTCAAGTGGACATTCCTTCCAAAGGAACCATATCAATACTCCTTCAAAACGAGGATAAAACAGGAAAGATAACAGGATAAATAATTTCTGGATTACGAAGCAATTAATTGTTAAGAAATTGTACCCCGTTTCTGCTAAGAAACCACAATTATTTTGTTCACTATTGTGAAATATAATGTTGGTTTCATATAGTAGAATAGATCTGCACTGGGTGAATTTTCATGTAAAGATGAGTATTTTGTAATGTGTTATTTGTATTTGTGGGTTAGATGTCTTTGTGCATTTCTCTAAAAACTAGTTTAAAAATAAAATTTTGAAGAGAGAGAGTTCATCAAGGAAACCCTTGAACATGGAATAAAGGGGCAGAGATACTACCCTTTATTTCAGATTAAAAATTATGCTCAACTTTTATATATATATATGTATGCATATGTTGACTAATATTAATTTTACATGTCCGTAATACCTGCATTTTTGAGGAAGATATGATATACTTTTTTAATCGTACGAGCAATAACAGTGTGTGTTCTGGGCAGATTTCAAAGCTTGGAAATAGAATCTAGACTACAACATATAGGTACAGCCTGGTAGATTGCATCATTTTGGGCAGCTTAATCCAAAATCCTTTACTTCTATGCACTTTACCTTACATATTACGTGCAATCAACATTTAGCAGACAGTAAAAATTTCTCTGATGTCAGTTAGATGTTTGACATAAATTAATCAGCCTTATTCATAAAAGTGAAATTGCCCTGACATATCATAGAATTGAAAGAGGTTTCAAGTGCAGAGATGTGTCATAATAATTGATTTTTTTATTTTAAAAATGTAAAGGAAAGGTCTATATGATGAAAGCACAAACCCACCTTTTTTAACCCACCTTTTTTTCCATCTTAAAAAAGATGGGAATATGGCTTCTTAGACAACAGCAGGACAAGAACAAGTATTTAAAAATCGTAAATTAAGCTTGAAATAAATGAGAATATTTTTGTTTTACTCAAAGTGGAGTCACAAGTGGAAGTGAGATGAAAATTTCTGCCCTAAAGCCTCATAAGAAAAATAAAACTGTTTCCCAAACTTTTGCCCACCTGTATGTCTTCAATTTCTAATAAAGTGCCTTGTTTTCCATTATATAAATTACATCTTTGTACAAGATTGTTCTTGCTCATGCTGAGTAGTAACTATTTCAATGTCTTTAGTGATGTCAACAGCTTTATATGAGATTAAAATACCACATGACTTCCTGCAGGGATCATGTTATAACCTAAGTATGCAAATTTAAAAATAGCATTCAAATTATTATGATTTCAAGGTCTTTTAGTACAAAAAAAAGTACACGTGTTTTGGTTTTTTTTTTTCCTACTGTGGAAACATATTTATTAATAAAAGGGAACACTAGATAGAAGTTTTCTTAACCTTAAATGTCCTCAATGTTCCACCATTTCAAGTGCAGCCATGGTTTACATGAGTCTATTATCAATTTGCAAGTTCTCTTAAAGTAGGTGTTCAAATGCCCCACCCAGTGGAGTTAAATGAATGTGGAGGCAATATTTTAAGACACAAATTATATGTAACTATATAATTCAAGAATGTGCATAAATTTGGAAATAAGAGCTGGAGTAACAGCATAACAAAATCAAATTTATGCTTTATTGAAATACCATGAAAATTCATCAAATACATAATAAGTGATTTTATACTATATAAAAGGGGTCATAAAAAGGACAAAGTACCAATTACTAGATTGATAAGAAAAAATCCACTAGTTTTACTCTAGGTATGACTAGTCCAGGCTCTGAGCAACCTGGTCTGGTGGAAGGTATCCCTGCCCACGGCAAGAATGCTGAAACTGGATGATTTTTATGTTCCCTTTCAACTCAAACCATTCCATGATTTTCTGACACTGCAATACTTATTTCAGTGCCAAAAAAATCATAACATATGGGTGTGAGTTGGACCAAAAAGGATACTTCCTCTAAGCAATGCCTCAACTTCCAGGGGTTTGCTGCTGAGGATCTCCCTGTATAAGGGTGGCTACCTTAGTGCTTCATCTTCTGTTGAATTTCTCCTCTGTGATCTAAAAGTAACAGCTTTTAGGCTGTACTCAAACAGGTTCTTTCAGATTCTGCAAGAAATTGGTCAGAATATGGTTCTTTGCCCAATGAGCTCCAATTACTACTCTTTTTCCACTTATCTATCAGATAAGTGAGGTGATTTTCTGCCTTCTGCACACTCCTATAAAAAGTTTTTAGTAATCATCTCATTCCATAGCTCAGTTTGTCTACTTCTTACCGATTTTTCAATATATAAATTTTTCTTTATACTCTCCAATCTATTTTCTTATGTTATTTAATTCAATTTCTGCTGTTATTTTCATGTTTCTCATCAGCGTCTTATGCTGTATAGCACATTTTGTTTTCTTGTGTTTCCCTTTTACCTTCTTTGTTATTTGATATTTCTAATTAATTAGTGAATGAAGTATTTTGGGAAAAAAAAAACCAACAAACCCTCTAATTTCTGGAGATGTTAAGGGACAGTATATACAAAATCTGCCCAAGACCTTTGGACCATTTGAATGACCCATACAGAGTGGATTTCATTAATTCACTTTTTTTTATCTAGTGAAGAAAAAAGAAAAAAAGAGAATGATAGCATGTTTAAAGAAACTAGCAGCAAAATCGTATTTGAGAGGTTCATAGAATCTTCACAGAGTCATAGAATGATTTGGGTTGGAAAGGACCTTCAAGATCATCCAGTTCCAACCCCCTGCCATGGCCAGAGACACCTTCCACTAGATCAGCTTGCTCAGAGCCCTGTCCAGTCTGGCCTTGAATACTTGCAGGGATGGGGCATCCACAGCTTCTCTGGGCGACCTGTTCCAGTGCCTCACCATCCTCAAAGTAAAGAATTTTGTTCCCAGTATCTAACCTAAACCTGCTCTTTCAGTCTGAAGCCATTCCTCCTTGCCATGTCACTCCAGGCTCTTGTAAAATGTCTCTCTCCATTTTTCTTGTCTGCTTCCTCAGGTACTGGAAGGCCAAAATTATGTCACCCCAAAGCCTTCTCTTTTCCAGGCTGAACAAAGCCAATTCTCTCAGCCTTTCCTCACAGCACAGGTGCTTCATCCCTCTGATCATCTTGGTGGCCTCCTCTGGACTTGCTCCAACAAGTTGATGTCCTTTCTGTGCTGGGAACCCCAGAGCTGGATGCAATACTCAATTTTGTTGCTGTAATTTCTGTATCCATAAATTTGCCTTAAAGTTAAGAGGATGTGCACAGATAATCTTGGAAAATGGAAGGTACTGTTCAATCAGAAGGAAGGGTGGGAGAAGGGAACTTTTCAATTCTCGTTCTTCCAAAGCAGAATGTTTCAAGATACCATAAAATCTGTATTTGTATTATCAATATTAATAAAGCTTTTGCCTAATGTCTTAATCCCTTCAACAAATTTACTAGTTCTTTAGAGAAGATCAAATTTCTCTGAGGACTAAACTGAGGGAATAGGGATGATTTGCTTAGATGAGCATAAAATATTTTCCTGGACCTGGAGCATGAGATTCACCTTACACATAGTTTTGCAAAGGTAGCTCCTGGTCCACTTTCTGAACCCACATTACTGATAGGTCCTCATAAAGTATGGATCTCATACATCCAGTCTGTTTCCCTCCCATCCTTTTTGCATCTGGATCTATACCCAGGGGTACAAGGTATGAAGTGTGGATTACACAAAGCCAGAATCTCCTCAGTTAACTCCTTTGGCTTCTTCCCCAATCTTTATTGATGTTTCATTGGAACAAATGGGATGTTCTGGACTGCACAGCAGTCGGCACAAGACATTTATGTGAATTCTGATTTTGGCAAACACTGCTGTGAATGTGGCTTGGGGAATATAAATGGTGTCTGGTAAAACCAGCTGTATTTTGTTAGGGTCACCTCCAATGGTGGCAATTGAGCCAGGTCCATTTAATAGCTGTTTAATTCTCTTCCCCTTTAGTGTCACATTGAATCAAAAGTTCTCATTTTGATTTTCTTTATGCTTTATTTCAAAGCTAAATGGACTGTACATATTACTTGTCTTAATCCTTCATAGAACTGGTGCAAATTGACATTTTCCACATCCCAGGGTAAGACAAAGATTAATTAAAACCTCATGCTGGCCCATTATCCTCCTGTTTTAATTTTGTTTCTAATTCCCATTAATTTCTAGCAAACTTTAAAACTATTCCTTTTCCAAATGTGAATAAATCCAAGCATCAGACTCTCAAAAAAAAAAAGAAAAACCCTCAGGAGACACCCATGCATTGGTAATATGCATGACCAAGTGATGATAGGAAATTTCCCAAGACATCCAGTTCTCTAGCAAATCCCAGGCCACCTTTGCAGAGTTCAGATAAATAAAAAGGAATGCCCAAACTTCTAATTGCTCATCCAATTAAAGACTGTGAAACATGGTCATACCCATCTTAAAGGGTTACCAGAAAGAAAGAAACAGTGGAATTGTGGGGAAAGCTGAATGGGAAATCACTCTTAATGCTCCCTGTTTTCTGTAGACTATAATTTCATTTTATATGGAAAGATATTATGTTAATTATTTGTGTGTGTGTTTTTGTGTGTCTTCTCAACCATAACAAACACACCCAATACAAGAAGTTAATTTGGAATGAAGGTTTTCACAATAAGGGCCTTCTCTCTTGAGGAGAATGGAGCAGGCACAAAAGGATGATGAAGAAATTTGGCTGCTGGTGCCTTGGACTGTAGCTTCTTTATTGGCTATAACTTTGAGAAAAATATCTTTTGCTATTGGTAATTGTTATTATTAAATAGATATATTAATAATATATATATTTAATAATACATAATTTAAGAAATAGATACATTAAATAAATAAATATTAGGCACCCTAAAAAGGACAGAAAAAATTATGCAAGTAAACAAATTATTCATAATACTTTGGAGGCTGAATTATAAGTATATTCAATTCAGAATTGCTAGAAATTTGAAGGACTACAGACTAAATGTCTTGTCCTTATGTTTTCCTTTAAGCACCTGACCATACTACCCAAATATTTACTTTTACTGTTTATAAGATTTTGTGTATTCTAAAATACTCAAGAAACAGCCAGAGATACCATCCAGACACCTTTTATATCCCACCTAAGAAAAGATCCCTACTACAGATGTGGATATGTCTCCATTCCTGAGAGGAAAATCCAGAGGCAGCTATAATTTTTAATAAGTTTTTAGGAGTTTTTGCCAAAACCCATTTTTTCATTCACAGACAGTCCTTTTCCATAATTCTTTCTGTCCTACTGTATTAATCTTTTGCTTGTATGAATTGTCACCTAGCAGCATTACCACATTATGCTGTTATTAAAAGCTAAAAAATATTATAATTAGTTTAGAATAGAGAATAGAAGATGTAATTCTGATTGTGATCACTTACATCTGTTGTAAAAACTATGTGCTGAACAGGATTGAATAATACAATTATACAAGATTTGCTGCCATGTAATTGTACTCTCCTGAAAAAAGTCAATTTATACATGAATTTGTAGTGTTTAAAACAGTGAATAACTTTTTCAAAATACATGTTGCTTTTAAAAAGCCTCTGTAATCAGAAAGTCAGGAGTAAGAAAAAGTTATATAAATTATGTCATACTATTTTTAATACATTTTCTACACCTTTCTAATTTATATATTTTCTTGTCATTATGGTGGCTAGTTTATAGATGGAGAGCACACAATTTATTCTAGCACACAGGGCCCCAAAACCGCTTATTCTTGCTTTAATTCTACTCTGTTCTTCACAGCACATCATCACTGTGTTATTTGTTTTTTTCTACAAGTTATTGAAGCAGTGTCATTAGGACTTTCCAATGTAGAAGTCCCTACTGTCTCTTTCTTTTCCACTGCTCTCTCTCTCAGAAAAAAAGAAAAAAAAAAGGCATCAGGTAAAGGTTTGGGTTTTTTGTTTGTTTTGTTTTGTTTTGTTTTTGTTAATTTGTTGTTTGTACTGTTTGCTTTTTAATATGAAGGGCATGATGCAATAGCCCATTTCCCACCTGGAATGGAAAATTTCAGGCAATTTTAAAGATCTTCTGATCATCTGGTAGAGCCTGGAGAAGTGTCATAACTCCCTGCCCTGCATATTCTGGCATTCAGTTCCACCTACCTGCACAGCAGGACATGCAACTGGATGTGCGTGTGGGATCACAGGTTCTTTTTCTCTGCATGGACACAGCATTTCTTTAAGAAATTAGTTGGAAATTCGATGCTGATGGAAAACCTATTGTCTGTCTGTGCAGCATGGCAGGAACTTGTGTGCCACAGGGAAAAAGAGAGGGAATTGCATGAATAAAAATACATACGGCACTGGGGACACTGTAAATGACAAATGTAGCTTCAGGGAAACAAAACAAAACAAAACAAAAAATCCTCAAATCAAAACCACAAAATCCCCATTGATTGTTCAAAACCTTTTCCCTTTCTGTGTACAGATCCCTACTTTTCACTTTTTAAATTTTCAATTTCTTGGATAAATAAGCTGCTTTTCTTGTAGCTCATTTCTTTCTTTTGTAATAATTACTCATCTGTATAAAACTTTAGAAATTACAATAAAGAAGAACAATGTCACTCTGGTGATGCTGCTTTGAATAAAAATGGGTTGGCAAAGAACAACACTGGTAAAATTAAAAGCACTGCTATTAATCAGCTGACCTGGCTGTTATTAACTCCAAGTCACATGTGAACTGGATCATCTAAGCAATTATTAAAGCATGAATGTGAATTTAGCTAATGCCCTCGTCCTCCACATCATTATCTTAGGCATAATCGTCCTTTGGTCCTTGAATGTCTTTTTCATCTGAGTGCTGAAAATCTCAGCATGCTGTTTTCTTTAATGACTGCAAGACAAGGCAAAATTCCCAGCTAACACAGACCCTGTTTTCTAGTATTCTTCTGCCATATCTGGAGGTTTGTTATGCCACTCATAAAAAAAAAAAAAAAAAGAAAAAAAAAAGAAAAAAAAAGAAAAAAAGAGTATAAACAATTTATTTTGCAATAGCAATCTTGCACTAAAATATTTTAGGTCTAAAACTAGACTTGTAAGTGCCTTATGCATGCTGTGGGAAAAGAAGACTTTACAAAGACAGATTTGTTCCATCAGGGAAGATATCGAAGGCAGGTTGGATAAATTGACCTCTCCCAGTGCCTGTCTCTTTTCACTGACTGTAGAAAGTTCCATGAGCAGCTAAGGCTCGATATCTGTGCTGGGTTTTGAATCCCCTCCCAGCTTGCAGGGTGGGCTGAGTGAAGAGGCAAAGGCTGTGTTCTCACCCCTGACAGTGATCCGTTGTGCAGCTGAACAAGGCACTCTTTGCAGTCCTCTCTTCTCTGTCCCTGGTACCTTGGTTTGTGAGGTTTTCATAGTAGTGACTCTTCAGCTGTGTCTTAGTTCCTTTTCTCACTGTAAGAAATATATCTGTTACAGAGTTCAGGCTGTTCTGCTCTCCAGTAGCATCCTTCTCAACAAATTAATATTTCCTGGAATCCTATGAGATAAATACAAAAAAAAGGAGCTGCCACAACTGTAGATACACAAGTAATGCCTTGCAATTAAGCTTTAAAATTACTCATATCTACATACATAAGAAGAAGTGCTGCTTATGTGTGTGTGTGTTGCTACTGTGACTGTACACCTTGTGCATAACATGGAAGTGATATCCCTTTCAAATTCTGTGGTAGGAATTAACCAAAGTGTAATGTATGTGTTCCTATGTTCTATTAGAAAAGATAAAAGAAAAATAGGGGAAGGGGAACAACAGTTACTGCCTTAGATCCAGTGAGGTCTCAGGTGCTCTAAGGTCCAAGGTAGTGGGACACATTTCTGGCCACACCCATCTCAAGGCCTTTTATTTGCTGTGGTGTTCAGGAGCCCTACACCCTGGTGGGTTTTTTTGTGTGCCAATGGCTTGGTAGCCACTTTGGGACTGGGCAAGAGGCTCCAGTGGGTGGGATGTGAAGTAGTGCACTGCCCCACCTATGCAGAACTTGCCCTTCCCCACCCCAAATCCACACATTAGTTGTTTTGAGCCACTAATCATCTCTCTGGTCTCATGTCATCTCAGTAATGTGTGGGAAGAGGGCATTAATAAGATACCTAAAACTGAAATAATAGAATCACAGAGTGGCCTCGTTTGGAAGGGACTTTAAGACCATCTGGTTCCAACCCCGCTGACATGGGCAGGGACATCTTTTACAAGACCAGGTCTCCAAGCCCCATCCAACCTGGCCATGAACACTTCCAGGGATGGGGCATCCACAGCTTCTATGCTGTGACATCATTTTTTGAGGAGCTTTCTTTGAATATTAATGACTGCATTCCTCTACATTATGTCTGTTGACATCTGATGTGCTAGGGTGAACCCTGGTGTCCAACACTTGCTCTGCCTGTACAGGGGGCTTCTGCAAGTCAAACTTGATATCTATGTATTTTGTACTACCAGTTCTTATATACCTGTTCAGGTATCCCAGGAAATTTCAGGTGGTTCTTGATGCCTTCATTTGACAATTGAGCTTACTCTCTAATGAGCTTTGACTTTCCACAGAGTAGTTATTAATCTTAAAACCACTGAATTTCTTGTTTCCTTGTGATTGTCCTCATCTTTTTTATCTTCACTAAGACCCATCCAATAGCTCTGATAATAGCGTTATGACTTAAACCTAAGAAAGAGCCAATGACAAGCTATTCAGTGCAGTTTTTGAATCTGGGGAATAACTCCTCTGCCTAAGGACAGGCCATGGCACTTCCTGAGATGAGATATGGTATCTCACAAAGAGGCTATGTTGAAATATGATCATCTAATATCTTTTATGTACCACTACAAGCCTATGTCTGGGTAAATTGATCCATTTCCTAATGTTGACTGCATAGATATTTGTATGTGAACCAACAATCTGTTGTGGGTTAACCCCAACAGGCAGCTCAGCCCAACAGAGCCACTCACTCACTCCTTGCCAGGATGGGGCAGAGAATCAGAAGGGTAAAAGTGAAAAACTTTGTGGGTTAAATCAAGGACAGTTTCACAGTTAAATCAAAATCCTTACTAATTTGGTCACAAATCCAAAACACAGCACTTTATGAGCTACCATGAAGAAAGTTAACTCTATTCCAGCCAAAACTAGTACACTGTCCTTTAAAATCTGTGGAGAGGAGTGACAGAGTAGGGTACAGTTTACACCTTTAGGCTGAGCTATACTGGCCCCTGGAAGGATTTGCTTCATTCCATTACCTGTAACAGGAACCTACATGACTAAATTGTAGAAATATTTGATAAAGTGAATCTTACACAATGTTGCATATATAAATTATTTTCCCACGTGCAGATGCAGCTACTGTGGTTCTGGATCTCAGCCAAGCTGTTTGTGTAGGTTCATGAGTGTAGGTGGCTAGAACTGCTTGAGATGTTTCTGTTCCAAAACTACAGAAATCTTGTGTTATATAGCTATTGCCCTTGTTGTACTCAATTTTCAAATAGTGTAGAAAATTAGGTTAAAAGTCTGCTGCAGGATATCATGATCTATGTTGAATTAAATAGCTTTTAGACAGTCTTATAAAGAGAGAGTATATCGCCTCTATATTATTTTTTGATTGCAATCTCATTCCTTGATACTGGTATGGTATGATCTAATTTCATCTAAATCTTGACTCTAAGGAAATTTAAATCAACATTGTCAATGGGATAGATTTTTCAAAAAGTCAGTTATTAAGAATTTATTTGGTCAGAACAAAAAATACTTTTTGTATTGTCAGTTTTCCTTGGGATTTATTGACTTGCTCAAATATCGCATGAGAGAAAAACAAATAACTTTCACACTTACCAGTGGTTTGGAATTTATAGCTACTCACACTGATCAGGGATTTAAAAGAAAAATGAAAACTGCTGAACAAAAAAACAGTGGCACAAATAGCTCCTAACAACCTAAATGGTTTAGGCTGCAACAAACTGCTTGATGCAATGGAGGCCTAAGAACACATTAGCAAAACTTTTCAAAAAAACCTTCAGGTTTAGTTTAACTGTGGAAGAAAAACACAGATTTATAAGAATTTTCTCAAGTCTTCCACCTGTTTTTTTGACTAGAAAAGCTTGTACCTATTGTAGGTTGTGTTTCTTGTTAGCATGTTTGGTGTGGGTATCTGAGAAGAACTCTTGGAACTTGTTCTTGGTACTTCTTTTGGCATTAGTCGGTGACCTTGTTGAAGCAACTTTCTCATGGCCCAGGTTTTGACTCCTGCAAAGGGCTTCTAAAATGACTATCTCAGAATTTAGTTTGTGGCACTCTCCCAATTTTAAATGCCTGGAGATAATATCACTATTATATTCAGTTGCTTATACCACCCCAGATCATTATTAGCTATGGAAGTTGGCGAATTCATACAGGGGTTTAGAACTTCAAAGACATCCAGTCATACTCAGGTTTTGTCTTTAACATCCATGAATTGTTGAATTATGACTGAAAATGTTCAAAAATTATTTAGATGGTATTAAATGAATATCTTTGTCATTACCTCCAAATGACAATATTATATACCACAATTCATAGTGAATTGAGAGATGAAACTGTGATAACTCAAAGTAAATCTAGACTTGGATTCTTTTTAAGGGAAGGTGAGTGACTGAATATAGATGAAGTGAATAGGATAAATGCTTAAGGTCACTATACTATGTTAACAAGTAAGTATTTTCACTTTAATTAAATATGTTTGTCACATAATCTATGTACCGTATCGATAATCTCTACACCATGTACAGTAGTCAGCATTTGGATACATTATCTTAGCAGAAATCAAAATATAAATTTATACACAAAAAAAATCTTTTGGCATTAGTGTTGAGATACACTATTGTCTTAAATGGTTCAATTCATTTAAACTTCTCTATAAATAGAGTTTACTTGATAAACAGCTTCGTCAAGTATGTGCTGACATGTAAGGCTGACAGTCTTTGTTTTATAGCGAGGGTCACCGATAGCAGCTCCTTTATCCATGAAAGGTCTCCCTCATCCTAAGAAACCACAGGAGATGGGATTGGGAAATCACACAGTGAAGTTCTTGTTTTACACCATTTTCCTAGTTTGGTGGTACTTGAGGTACAGGAGATGTAACTGAGCTAAGAGGAACAGACTGGGGTGGGGGTGTGTGTGTGTGTCTGTGTGTATCTGTTGGGAAGGTTGCCCAAGTGTCCATGGATCAATCCTGGGACAGAAGAGGGATCTGCATGCTACAGAGAGCTACTGCTCTCCAGACAGACCTGCTGCAGGCTTGACCGAGTTATACACAGAATTATGGTGAATCAGAGGCAGCTTGTCTCTCATTTCTGCAGACATCTATCAGCAATTGGGCAGGAGGCTAAAATTCTCCTTGTTTTTGGAGTGGTCTGCACTCTGGCATGTTGTCCTTAGATCATGCTTGCTGTTGCTTCAGCAAGTGAGGATATCTCATATGATTCATGATGGCCATAGAATTTCCAAACACCAGCATGGTACATGTGTGTAATGACCTCAATGACTCAAAGGCAAGAAGATGTACACTGAGTGAAGATATGGACCTACCAGCTATTGAAGTATTAATTAGTGAGGCAATGAGAAAGGCTAAAAGCAGATTTAGTGCAGTGGACTTTTATTTGGGTTACTCAGTGGCTTAACTATGAAAGAATTAATACAAATTCTTCTCCATTAGGGCTTTAGATGATGCAGTGCTTGCTTAGGTCGCTAGTCATTCACTTACAATGATTGTTCTGGAGGAAATGGTCATAAATATCATTTGGTAGGATTCCTTGTGTGTAAGTTGCTGATCTTTTTCCTCACTCTGATTGTCACTTTAAGGTATTTATACAATCACGGGAGTTGAAATGCTTGTAGAGCGAACTGTTATTCGATAAGGATAAAATATCTGTGTTAGTGAATTTCTCTCCTTTGAGAATGTGACAGCATTTTGCTGTTTTCAGATAGCTATACTCTTCTGTGTTCCTGCACTTTGAAGCCATCAACTCTATTTTTGTACATCACAGATGTCTGATCCTCATAGGGCAGATATTTTAAAAGGTCCATGTTTGATCAGTCCTTGACACTTCTGCTCACACAGCTATCAGAGGTATCAATTAGTGCTATTTGCTATAGTGTTTTCTTGTGACAGGGACCATTCCTAGCAATATATTTTGTTGGTAATCATTATTCAGGCTTAAAAACATACAGTTTTGCTCTGGGCCTGGCATTTAAAGAGCCACTTGAGCTATAATTTTGGCTTGTGTGGTACTACTGCAATCAGGTTCTGGTGAGGCAATTGTAGTTTAATTGATCAGCATTATTAGTAATAATAAAAGATTTATGCAATTTGATTTTTAATGAGGCAAAAATCAGCCAGTTAGTCTGTGGAATGTAACTTCTGGTCCCTGGATAGCTGCCTTTCATTTCAAAATTATGGAGAAGAAAATCCTAAATTCTTCTCTAATAAACTTTCTTCTGTGCATTACCAATTTATTTTTTCATTTTCAAGTAGAATACATTTTAGGTTTCATCTCTTCTGTTCTTGCAATTGTGATAAAGACCTAACATTATAGTAATATTTGATTCTAGTTGCTAATATATTTTTGAACTATTCATTTTAATAGAGGTTATTAGTGACAACAATAACTAGGTGGGGGAAAACCTGAAATTATTAACTTATGGGATGTCCATGGAAGTGGTCAAAATCTGAAACAATTATTTTTCAAAATAATTTACTGTAAATTTTTACTGTAAATAGTTTAAGTAAATTTGGCATTTACTTTCAATCAGAAATAGGTGAAAAGTAAACAACGATAAAAAGGAAATTTGATGTGCTTTAAAAAAAATTATGGGAAATAGTTCTGAGAAATATATTGGGTATTCATGTAGTCAGTTGTAAGAGAACAGGATATTCCCCTGCACCCAGGAGGATCAGTGCTACTTAAACCATACCATTTGAAGCTTAATTTAACTTCTCTTTTAATTCATGGTTGACTTTGGATGCAGACACACACTTTAATGATGAGAAGTTACGGATAATCCCACTTTAAAATAAAAAAACCCCAATGTTCCAATTTAATTATCTCAAATGTTTTCAAAATACTGAAACTATTTCACTCTCCTTTTTTCTTCTTTTTTTTTCTTTTGTGAAAAGGGGAAAAAAAAGCTGATTTTTTCTACATGTCCATGAGAAGGGTGTATTTTCCTATAACAACATTCTTTTTGATGAAGAAAAGAAATCTCAAGACATTATTTCTGAAAGGTTACTTATTTGCTGTAATTATCTGTGTGCTTAGGACTGGAATGCTTTTGTCTTTCCTAATAGCCATTTAAAATTAAAAAAAAAAAAAAAA
>VZRZ01008560.1:27959-199076 GCA_013398175.1 Climacteris rufus
AAAAAAAAGAAGAATAAAAAATGGAAAGAAAAAAAAAAAGAAGCTTAAGCAGAGAAGGTGAACTTCAAATTCCCCCAGAGTATAACTTGTCTTCTCAGGTGCCAGGACAGGGAAAGCCATTGCCACTCCCTTCCTCAGGACTCCTATGAGCTGTTCCAGACTGGCTGGAAAGGTCAATTTGTCATTATGTCAGAGGCCCATGTCCCTCTTCCTTTTCTGAGGGATGCTCCAGGTCATTCAGATCGGTGAAAACATCTACCTCTGGGACTCAGGCTGTCTTTTCACCCTCTCCCAAATTAGGCCTTTCCAGAGATATTTTTGCAAAACACCCCTTTAAAAATGCCCCTGGCAATGTTGATCAGCTCTGAAGCTCTGACTCTAGGCACAAAACTTCTTTCTTTCACACAAAATTTCTCAGAAATCACAATTCTTTATTTTAGTAATGTTTAAAACTAGAACACTTCCCCTGAGGTACAATTCTTGTGTGGCATATATCACATCCAATGAGCAGAGAGGGCTTGGTATTTAGAAGAAGAAAAACCTAAATTTCACATTTTCATGTGCAAATGTGCAGAGCGATGCCTCGTTGGCCCTTTGGCTAAGATTTTACTTTTAGTTGTATTAGGACATAAGCAAAGTAAACACATAAACAAGGTAATGCCAAAGCTTCCTCAAACAAACAGTTGAAAACACAAAACAAAGAAAGAAAAAGAAGGTCTAGGGAATGATGGTTGAATGTTAGTTTTTCTTTTTGAATGGGCTCTTATCTTCTGTGTGGAGATGGTTAAATCAACACTATGCCAGGGACTTCACATAAATTCCTGTGGACTGTCAGGGTGGTCAATCCAGATATTCCTGCTTGTGACTACCAAGATCTTCTGTCCACCTGGATACACGGAAGTGCCTCTATTGACTCTCCATCCTATTCTCTGTCCTCTTTTTCACAACACAAGCTCTTCAGGCAAGTGGCAACCCCTGATGATGCATCTGCAAGGAGCACCATATGATGTGCCTGTACATAACATTTATCAGGAGATATATGATCATGGTAACCTTCCTCTTGACTAACTGACTAACAAAACACTTGACTTAAGAAGGCAGCAATTTAGGAAGCAAATGTATTTCTGCTTTGTAATTGACACAGACTAATGGATTGAATTTTCAAAGTTTGCTAATTTTTTGGACTTGAGTAAGATGTTAAAATATACAGGCCACAAATTATTCTTATTCTTACTAAAAAAAAAAAAAGGAAAAAAATAATCTGTTGCTTGCTTCATGATTTGCTAAAAGATTATGCTATTTGCTTTTGCTAACAAAATGGGGGGGTTTGTGTAGTTTCTTGACCTAGGACAGATCAGCAGAGACATGACATCTGGTTGCTCAATGAAGTTTTGCATTTCACTGAATTTTCCACCTGGGTTGCCTAGAATATATAAATCTAAATTTGGCAAATACAAACCATTGTTTCTGTGTCTGAGAAATTTATTTCCAAACTTCATTGTAAGACTGCACAGCAATCAAGAGCACAGTCAAGGAGCAAAAATAATATTGGGTCAGTGCATCATATTGGCAGCAACAGCACTCACCTCTAACTGCTTTTTTTTTCATATTTCACTCAAGAAATATGCAAATACAAGGTTGTTAAAGTAAGTGATTGCAAAAACATGGGATCAATAGAGGTGTTAGCCTTGCTGCCCTGGCTAAAATCCAGTTCAGGTGATTAAATTCCACCTACTTAAACCCCCTCATTGTTTTATTTCCTCACTTTCAATTAAACTACAGATATTTGGCTTCTAAACAGCATGGTTTTGTGTGTGTTTCAGTGCCTCATTGTAAGCTGTCTGTAAATCAAAGCACTCATAGAGTTTTGTCCACATGGATATCTTCCTGAACTTGTGATAATTACAACAAAGAAATCTTGGTATGCTCACTTGTGGCAACTTAAATTTCCTTTTGATCTTAAAAGAAGGAAAAAAAAAAAACTGTGATATGAGTTTTCCAGGAAAACACATAATTTGTTCTCACCAGATAAAGAAGTCAGGAAGTTTTTGATAGTTATTCTATGTGAGGAAACAAATATGAGAATACCTTAATACCTGTACTAGCCAGCAGGGCTTTTAGGATTCAGAATGTAGGAATCAGGTGCTGGTTTGGTACAGATATAAAAAAGAAAGAGGTTTTTGATGTCATTAAGCCAATGTTGTGAACAACATATTTTGAAGCCAAGGGAGAATAGTTTAACTGTCTCTTCCATAACTGCATTGATAAGAGAGGGACTTACCTTGTAATTATGCCTGGCTGCAGATACACGTCTATTTTAATATTCTTCCTCCTAGCTCTATTCTTAAGAAATTCTCATCACAGGTAAAGCAACCTAGATCCCTTAATTGTTGTGAACGTGTTATGAAACGGGTAAAAGAATGTCAGGGTTGTGGGTTTGATTCCCGTGGGCCAATCACTTAAGAGTTGGACTTAATGATCCTTGTGGGTCCCTTCCAACTCAGAATATCTGTGACTCTAATGAAGAGTAATTAAAAATATTAAATCAGAGAAAAATACTTTGTTTGTAGATTGATAATTTAGTCTTTCATCCGTTGGAAACACAATTCCTTCTGTTCCTGGTAGAGAATGATATTGGTGCCATCATTAAATGGTTGATACTTAGCTTTTAAATAATATGGAGCCATGAGACCCCAGGCTCTCTAAAGATTTAAATTTCATTTTACACACATTAAGGACCAAATTCATCGCATCTTACTGTAAATGTTGATCTGGATGATGATTTGGGGATTTTAGACAGTTTTATCAATTAAGAATGGCTGGAACTGCAGAGATAAAATCTCATTGTAGTGAAAAGTATGTCTCTGGGAATAACTGTACTTCTGCACCAGTAAAAAGACACTAACACATTCTATACTTCACACAGGTCAATGTCTAGAGACTAGTAGGAGGTATCTGAGTCCTTATCTGCAAACAAAAGTTGTGGATACTTCAGTATTCCCATTTAAAAAATGGCTTCTGTAAAGCAGAGGAGTTTTTCTGTATGATAACAATACAGTGCCTTTTGATTGATGCTCTTTTTGTGAATTGCTTTTGCTTTCAAAAGTGCCAAAAGAAAACAGGAAAAGATAATTTGAAATGGAAAAGATAATTTCAGACTCTATAACAAGATTTAGGAAATTTTAGATGTTAAAACTCAAAGGCAGTCTCTTCTGGGAAGCTGCTTCACCCTGGACCATGTTCTTTGACCTAAAAGTTAACTTGACATTTGCATTTCTACCTACAGCAAAGCTCAGAGCTATTCTCGCCATATTTAGGCTCCTTTTGTGTTATTATATCCACAAAAAAGGTCCTTAAGTCTATTAGGTTCACAGGTTTGTAAACTAAACCTCATGCTGAGTTCTTTGCAGATTTAGAGTCTATTAATTGTAATAATACCAATCATATTGTCTCTGCAAATAATATTACTGTCAGGTGCCGTAGTTTATTAATACATCGGAAGATAAGGGTAATTGTATGAACTTTCTTTTCACTTCCATCATGTTCATGTGGCATTTAATTCTCCTTTATTTTTGCCACAGAGATGTGAAAAAAACAGTAAAATGAGGCTTGAAGTTTTCAGCTTGAGCATAGTTGTAATAAAACCTATTTTCTGTGCCTTCACGTTTATTTACCAAGGCCATCAACTCTGTTATTACTAGTAGATATTTTACAGTTGACATACTTAATCTCCAGACCTCCTAATTCCAACAAAATCAACTTTTCACATTATAATATAGAATTGCAATAAACGTGAGAACTAATTGGCTTGAAAGAGTGCATTAGGAGTATACCATCAGGTCATTAATCGGTGTCTGAGTTCCTACAAATTCAAAAAATTCTCTGCTGACTTGTAAACCACATATGAATAATAAAAGGATTGGAGACTGGGCTTCTAGGATAAAATTATCTTGCACTCCTCATCCTGATATTTAAGGAATATGCCAAAAAATTAAAATTCCCTTGTACCAATGATATTTTTATTCCATCAGGGCTATCTTAGAATCTCACACTGTTGGCACTTTTCTGATTATGACAGCCCTTTTCAGCATAAAGCTTCCTATTTATTATTCTGATCACTTTGGAGCAAAATAAGCCTGTTTGTTGCATATAAAGAGTACCCTGCATTTTATTACTGGATTGTTTTTTTTTCTTCTATATTTTCAGTTCATATTTGTTGAATTTTTTATTATTATTGCTTACATACTAAGAAGAGTAGGAGATTTTCCTATTTTTGAAATTCTGATTTTTTAAAATTATTTTCTTCTGCACTTGAATTATTTGTCAAACATAAATGGTCCAACAATCATTGCTAACAACGAGACAGGTAAATTTTTGTTATCATGCTGCATACTGTGTAAAATTACCAATTAACTTCTAGTCTTGCTAGAAAACCCTCTTTAAATTTTCTGCAGTCAGAAATCTATAGTTTCTTGCCTTTTTATGACAAGTTATTTTGTATGTTTAAAAAAAATGCAGATGGGAGTACTCAAGATGCTTAATGCATTTTTTTTTCTTAATTTCCTCACCAGCATTGTTCCACAGTTTTCTTTCACCAAAAACTCCATCATAATTTTTTTTTAAATAAATTTCGGATATTTTGTGTTACTTCTATAAAACTCGATTGATTAATAAATGAAAACTGGAATTTAACATGTTTTTTTATCTTACAGTGCATTCCAGGGTTCTTAGAGGGGTTTGTCTTTTGAAAGACATTATGCTGGCTTCCAGAATTAGCGTCATATAGTGCTTGCTGACAGCTTTAATTCTTGTGCCTGTAAGTTCACTGAGTTATAGAACCATTTGTGTTGGAAAGGATCTTCAAAACAATCCAGTTCAAACCCCCCTGCCATGGACAGGGACACCTTCCACTAGACCAGCTTGCTCCAAGCCCCATCCAACCTGGCCTTGAACACTTCCAAGGATGGGCCAGACAGAACTTTTCTGGGCAAACTGTTCCAGTGCCTCAGCACCCTTACAGAAACAATTTTTTTTACTGGTACCTAATCTAAACCTACTAATGCAAATGGTGTATAATGCAAATGGTGTAAGCAACCAGAGCAAGATAAAAAAAAACATTGAAGTGATATTTATAAGGCTCTAAGCCAGCTATAAACCAACTGTGTCTACTTCTGTGTGACAGCACAAGGATGCTCCCAGGTTCCTATATCCAGCAAGCAGACACAAATTCTGGTATTTGTCATCCATTCTCACTCCCTAGTTTTTATAGAAATAAAAACACCTGCTTACTTGAAGGTAGGAGAGATGGTATTTTGTAAAGCCTGGCAGATGCCCAGATGGGAAAATATGGTGGTAGGATGCTCAAAATTCACTTCTAAAGGTACAAATGTAATTTAGGAGACTAAGGAGGTGAAACTGCATATGAAAACTGATTGCCAGAGCATTAGGTCCTCAAGGTGCTGACTGATAATCTGTCTTTATTTTAGCCTCTACACAAGCTGGTTTTTATCAGTCACAAATAATAACTAAATAGATGCCAATTCTTATATAATAAGCATTGGCCTCTAGAAGGGCCATCCAACTCTTTCAGCACTGTGCCAAAGCAACATATTTTGCTGTTATAACCGATAACCAAGCTCAGAAAATTGCTACTATTTTATCCTGCTGTGATAGCACCACCAGTACACTAATAATTGGCATGACAGATAATAAGGCACAGTCTGAGAGCTCAAGTTTAAGGTTTGGGATGTGTCAGGGTGCTAGGAAAAAGCATAGCACCAGTTGTCACATAAAACATATATTAGTTGTATTTACTGACTTTCTTCTTACCTTTACTAGTTTGTACCCTCTGGTACTGCAACTGGATTGATCATTTGGAACGATTTGAGTAAAAGAAAACAATAGTTTTACACAAAGTGGATTTTATTGACTATGTTGGAAACAGGTTCTGAAAGACAAGAGTGAGATTTATGAAGTACAAATTTGTAAAATGTCTGTAGATTGAAGATTTCAGGGATTTCTTTTTGGAATCCAGGAAGTGAGCTAGCATATTGCCTCAAAATTAGCAGGATATACTAAAAAGAAAAGGAATAGTAGATTAGTGTATATACTAAAGCAGTACTTTTTTCCAAAATACATTCAGTTTAGAAGATGATGAAGATACTTACAGATTTGGCACTAGTCAACAACTTCTGCATGTAAGTTTCCAAAAGAGTGCAGCTTAGAGGCAAAAGAGAATTACAGAGAAGGTAAAATCACACAATATTTTAGGGCAAGACAAAAGGGGTAGAACAGATGTTAAACCTTATCTCCAGGCAGTGACTAAGCCCTACACAGCTCCTTACTCCCTCTCTTGGGTGGGATGGGGGTGAGAATCAGAAGGGTAAAAGTGAGAAAACTCATGGGTTGAGATAGGGACAGTTTAACCAGTAAAGCAAAAGCTGTGTAC
Source organism: Climacteris rufus (assembly GCA_013398175.1). Taxonomy (NCBI): domain Eukaryota; kingdom Metazoa; phylum Chordata; class Aves; order Passeriformes; family Climacteridae; genus Climacteris; species Climacteris rufus. The sequence goes on from VZRZ01008560.1 coordinate 34,408, forward strand.
ACAAGCAAAGCAAACCAAGGAATTAATTCCCTGCTTCCAATGGGCAGGCAGGTGTTCAGCCATCTCCAGGAGAGCTGGAACTCCATCTCCATCACATGTAAAGGTAACTTGGGAAGACAAACACCATCACTCCTAATGTCCACCCTTATTTCTCCTTCTCACCAACTTTATATGCTGAACATGACCTCATATGGTCTGAAATATTTCTTAGGTCAGTGGGGGTCAGCTGTCCTGGCTGTGTCCACTCCCAACTCCGTGTTCCCCACCAGCCTCCTTGCTGGTAGGGTGGGGTGAGGAGCAGAAAAGCTCTGCTCAGCAGTAATGAAAACATAACTGTATTTATCAACATTGTTTTGGTCACAACTCCAAAACACAGCCCCATACTAACTACTGAGAAGAAAATTAGCTCTAGCCCAGTCAAGCCCAGCACAAAAGAAAAATGTGCTAAAACCTTTTAAAATAACATGAATTGTTATAAATCCACAAGGACTGGTGTTTGGCTCACAGATATTGGTACTGTTTTCATAAGAGCATGTTACTCCATCAGTTTTTTGCTGGACAGTTCAAGAAACTTACTTCACTTTCAAGAGGACAAATCTAGTGAAAACAATTGATTTTTAAATTATTATTATTTTTTAATTTTAATCCCAATATTTTTTCACCCTAAATTTCATCCATCTGTAAAATCTATCTCTGGAGAAGAAAAGCATTAATTCAGACCCTTCAAAGTTTTGAATTTGCTTATTCTGAGAATCAAGTAGGTGATTAATGTTGGCACTTGAGTCTTCCCATATAACCATCATATCTTGGAAAAGAGCAGAGGAGTTACACTGATGTTGGGAAATAAATGAGAGAAAAGTTCATCTCTGCTCACTAGTTTTGTAAAGTATATATGGAATTAACAATAACAGAAAGATAAAGCAAAATACTTAGGGCTTTAATAGATGGTGTATATTAGACTCCGGATTACTTTCCCTTAACCCTGAGTTTATTTTTCAGCTATAAAATTCTGTAGAGTGAGGCAGGTCATCCATCATTGAAAGCTCATCAGACGTGAAACAATTAGAGAGTGACTGTTGTCCTGAAATAATGAAGCACTGATTGTATGCTTCTGTAGCTGAATAATGAAGTATAAAAGAAAGAAAAGTGGGTAAAGAGAAAAGATTTAAATATTTCCTAGCAAAGCTCAGACCTAGACTTTGAGTTATGAGCAGCTACTATAGAATGACTTCATGTAATTGTAAAGTTGCTTTCTTGACCTTCATGTAATGGGGAACATATTCTTCTAAAGTATTTCTTCATATGGCACTGCATATTGGTTCTGAAATGCAAACCTGCAGTGACAACCGTGTACAAAGTGTATAGAGATTCATGGAGTTTCATCTATAGCAAAGCTGGAGTTCTGGAGACAAGAGTTAACCTCATTCCCTATAAAATCCTTTCTCAGTGTTATACTCTGACTCTCTTAAAAATAACCTAATTATTTCATGTGAAGATGCCCATGGATCTGAGAACACTACCTGTGACTGTTACCAATTCTGCCTCTGTTTCTTTAAATCCCCAGCTCTCTCTATCTTCTTCTGCTTTCCTTTGTCCTCAATAAATTTTAGTTTCTTCTTTATATTTTTAATAAAGCTATTCCAGTATCATGTGGACCAAAGACTTATGAATAATGGGGGTTTTTTTGTTTGAAAATTCTGTGCTTCCTTCTACAATTAAAATAGTTCAGAGACTTTCAATATTAATAAGGAAAGATATTGCTAAAAATGTCAATATCTGGTCAGCTAGCGCCACTGATTATGCCAGATGTTTTAATATCAATGGCATGAAAATAAGGAAAAATATTTATTAGAGGAGGTGGATATATAACACCCAGTTTTAAGATTAAATAAGGATGACTGTTATGTGTTATTACTCAAAATCACTGACTAAAGGAAAAGACTTGAGCAAGCAGCCTGGAAGCTCAAATTCATGGGAAGAATGGTGCTATTTATTGATTTATTGATTTAAATTTAGGGTCTTCTGACATAAGTAGAAGCACAATGCATATTTCTGTATTCTCTGCACAATGCTCACTATAATGTTGAAGCTTTATTATTTCTGAATAAAACTGTAACCACTACATGGTTTTGCTCTTGTTTAAAATGAATCAACTTAGAAGCCAATGTCCTTGCTTTTCTACCTTTCCTGGCCATTGACTGATGGCTCCTTGATGGAAACATGTTCTGACCACCCACCTGTGATTTCGCTACAGAAAAAAACCTTCTCTTATGTGAGAATAAACAGATGAAACTAAACCTAAAGCATCATGAGCAGATGGTTCAATATTTTACTTCTTATTAGCTTTTATAATGTGATAGTGTCCAACCTGCTACAGAACTTCTGGATATCAGTCACTCCAGTCTTCCACAAATCCTTGGGAATGTATCAATATAGGAATCAGCATTTTAAAAGGCAATTTTTTTACTTCATTTGAGAGAAAGGAAAAAAAACCCAGAAAAATAAAAGAGAAGAGAGGTTCCCTCATTGTGAATTCTGGATTATGAGGATACTTGCAGAGAAGGATGCTGATTCCTGACATGGAGTTTTTAATAAGTAACAAAAATGCCTATCTTAAGGTTATAGATGTAACTTGCAGGGTCTTGATCCTGATAATAGAAAAAGGCACAGATTGTTATTTTGTCTTTCCTTTATTTTGAATTGCTACAGACACATTTTTTCATGGACTCAGAGCTTTACCCTCAGTCCCAACTCCTGCCAAATGGTAAGAACCCTGTTGCTTTTGGAAAGATTTACTGCCTTAGCTCTCTGCCGGGTGGTAGCTACATGTGCATTACTGTGTTATCTACACAAAAGTCAGTGATTAAAGCAGTTTAGGATTAAGCCATTGATGTCATTAACACTTCTCATTTACAGTGCACTTTTATACTGCATTAAGTCTTCATTGATAGTGCTCTGGTTGCCTTTTTCCTAAGAAGACTGGTGAAGATTTTGGCCATTGGCCAAAAGTTTGGACTAAAGGTGGTGAGCATCACTTTTGATGATCACTGTGGAAACAGGGATCCAGTGTACAACTTGTCTACCGACCAGTTACATCACTTATTTGTATATCTTTTTCCTCTGCTGTACAATGAAGGTTTTTAACACTCTCAAATCTCAAAGAGGCAGTGATGTGACAGAACATTAATTCATATAAAGGAAAGATGATATAAATGCTGGTTTGCTTATTCTTTTCCTAGCATTCTGTGGAAAAGAAAGAACATTCTCTTTGCTAGGATTCCTGGTCTCTCTTTCTCCAAGAGGTTAAATAAATAGCTTATAACCGTAGTGTCCTGAAACCTGTGAAAAAGAGAATGAAGTGTGGTTTATTAGAGCGTTAGCTTGGTTTTTGTATGTTTCATTTGCGAAAAAATGTGTACATGGTGTATCCCTGTTTGGAGTTTGGAGGTACCATCCCACATCACCTGACTAGATAAGGTTCAATCGCTATTTCCAGGTGTCAATCTGACCAGGAAATACAGCTGTCAGTTAAGAACTTCCATCACGGTGAAGGGGTCAGAAACACCACCAAATAGAGAGGCTTCTCTGTCATTTCTTCTTGTCATTGTCTTTTGCTTTGTTGTTCCTCCTGCAATTCTGCCCTGAGAATATTTAGTTCTGAAATAAGTAAGTTTAAATAGCAAGCTTAATTTATTTACATTTCAAAAATACAAACAACTTAAAAAATATTTATCTAAAGAAATGCAGATTTCTTATTTCAGAGGGCTTCTGGTAGCTCAGTTTCATTTCTAAAACTGGAAAGAGGAGAAGAATGCAGTAAGAAATCGCAGTGCCCATACCTACCAACTCTTACTGACTCCAAAAAAACCCAGACTCACAGCCCTTTTAATTTTACATTTGCAAGGTTTGCTCTCAAAACAAGATGCTGCGATTCTTGTGTGAACATGAGTACCATTCCTGCTGTTAACATTCAGAGTAAGATTTTGTCTGCTGAAAATCCTTCTTTGGGCTTCTGCTCAAAATTTCCAGTACCAAGCTTTGACACCCAACACCTAAACTCTTCTAAGGTCGCAATGCTTCTAAATGTTGAGACAAAATGAGAAGGCATGTCTGGCTTGTTCCATTAGGACCATGTTAAATGGTTTTTGAAAAAAGTCATTTCAAGGTCATTTCTGGTTTAAGGCCTCTCTAAGTTGTTAATTGCCAGAACTGGGGATGATATGTCTAGTGAAAACTTCATGTGCTTGTGGCTTTCCTGAAGTGTCTCATACTGAAAAATACTGGAAGAAAAACTTTTAACCTAGACTAACCAATAGTTTTACTTGTTGATAATTTTTAAAGGGTTTTTTTTTTACTATTTGGAATGGTGATATAATAAAATCAATTCAAGTGGTGATTACCTCCCCCCAATCCCGCCATATGTTTTGCAGCATCCTTCTTTCAGTATCTGGGTTCTAATAAGTATTTTAAAATAGTACTTCTTTTCATTTTGAATGGGAATTATTCAAAGCTGCATCAGAAGAGGTTCAGACTTGATATTAGGAAACAATTCTTTACTGAGAGGCCAGGTCAAACACTGGGACAGCTGTCCTAGAGAGGTGATCAATGCCCCTTGCACATCAGTGTTTAAGAGACATTTGGACAATGTGCTTAACATGATTTATCTTTTCAGTCAGTTGGAGTAGAGGATTGTTCTAGGTTCCTTCCCAAAGAACTATTCTATTCTATTCTATTCTATTCTATTCTATTCTATTCTATTCTATTCTATTCTATTCTATTCTATTCTATTCTATTCTATTCTATTCTATTCTATTCTATTCCATTCCATTCCATTCCATTCCATTCCATTCCATTCCATTCCAACTATCTTATTGTATTATTTGTTTGGGTTTTTTTCTTCCAGATTGAGTGTTGCGATACAAAAGCAAAACATGTCAGGATGGTATTTCTGAACAGTATTAATGTCCATTTCAAATGTTTTTTGACCATTTTGAAAGAGAATATTTTGTTTCTGAAATGATGGTTCTCAGCTCCTGTCTTTTGTTCAGTCTGAGTTTATGTGTTGATGACTAGAATGTTAATGCAAAAATTTACAGTTGCATTATCTTTATGGCTGTGTATTATAATAACTTAATGGAGCAGAAATGCATTGCAGATGGACGGATAAAGACTGCCTGTGAAAATTAGAGAGAGGGAAAGCAAAATGTCTTTGAGTAGAGAATGTGCTGCACTGGAAGGTAGATTGGTCCTGAATATTAATTTAAGTGGATGGTGTTTTTAACCATATTTCTTTCCATATTCTATGTTTCACACATGGCTTTGCAAAGACATGTTAGATAATGACAGTATGATTGCTGTGAGTAGTAGTTCACACAGACACAGTCATTGGTTCCCATTTTTCTTAGATTCAGAAAGACATCAGAATTTTTCCTTTTGCTTTGGGCTTTCTTTATTTTTTTGTTGTTATTGTTGCTTATTTGTTTTTCCCCAAAGTGTGTTGCTGAATCTTTAGCTTCTGCTAAGGTATTTACAAGACAGGCAGGTGCAACATCAATTTAGCATCATGTCTGCCAGGATGATGCTGTAAAGAATGGACAGAGACTGCTGCCAGCTCCTGGAAACACCATGTCAGGGAGAACAGGAAGGAAATATGACAAAACGAAGGTCGTACGTGGCTTGAATAGATTAAATTGTGGTAGAAGACAAAATGGAAAAAAATATCCTAATAGGTCTGTTAGAGTGGCAACTACAAATGTCAGCAACAAGATAAGGTAGTGGACTTGTTAAGTTCTCTACACAGAGACATATCTGAAGACAATCTTTGCAGGGTGGTACATGAAGAAAGGCCCAGAAGTTAAACAATTTCCACAAAATCAAAAATTTAGTAGAAAATATTTTAATAAGAAAGAAAGGATACCTCTGATTTGTGATATTATAGAAATCAAATAGAAAAGAGAATTTCTGAATGTCTTTCTAGCATTGCACTAACTTATATCTCCATGTATTAATTAATTGCTATGTATAGAACTGTATCTGTATTTATTTCCGTTATTTTCTCAGAATTCAAGACCTTCTCAAAAATCTAAACATATTTCCTTAACTTTATGTCAACAGCAAAATGAAATAGTTATATAATATATTCACTCTGAAATTTCTTTGTAATAAATATCCTGTGGGACCTGTTTTACAGTCACCTTGAGAAGTTTATGGAATACCCACTGACACAGTTTTTTAGCATTAAATTATAGTCTTTAATAACCAGTTATTGACTCTAACATCTTTTAGACTGTTTGGCCATTGAAGAATAAATGATCATAGGAGATGCATGAAATGATCTGATTGACTCATGAGCAGCAAGGATGGGTAATTCAGAGGACAAAAAATCATGTGTTATGGTGTTCTTATATATGTCCAGTTTAAATAACTTTAAATACTTCCTCTTACAGCTCAATGGCACTGTTTCACACTGAGATTAGGAGAATATTCACACAAATACTCTGAGTTTACTAATGGAAAAAAAAGTTGTCTTAATTCCTCTCGAAGTGATGTGTAGTGGACACTCCAGGGCCTGTCTGTGCTTTAAGGTAGTCTTCAAATCATTGGTTTGCCAAATTTTCTCTTAGAGAAAACATTTGTCCTATTTGTATGAGCAAATATTTTAATAATTTGAGGAGTAGGAAATGAATAAATGTCAAGTGAATTCCACTGTTGAAGTGATAATTTATAGAAAAATTAATAATTATAATGAAGAGTTCTCTTTCCATTGGCTGATCTCAGCCATCAGTGCTACGGCTAAAGAAAATTCACATACGAATTGTGGGTCTGAGGAACATGTTGCACTCCAAGAAATATTGAGAGTTGGTTATCAGGCACTTTGGATGAAATATTCTCTGAATTACTTTACAAAAAGAGAATGTGGCAAAGCCATATTCTTTCTAACAGTGGGACGCTGTCGCTCTAGTATGTTGCTACAGGCACTGTTGCGGTGCCTCTGGGGGTGGCTGACAGCCCGGCCCGGCCCCGCCGTGCTGGAGCCGCGGGGGCTGGACTCTCTCCCCCCACGCCGATGCAGCTGGGGGTGGCACAGCCCCGGGCTGCCGTGGAGGCTCCCTGGCCAGGGCGGCAGGGGCGGTCCCTGCCCGAAAGGGCAGCTCATCGGTTCCTGTGCCGGTGCGGACAGCAGAATGGCTGGGCAGCGACCCTGCCAGTCATTGTAATCCTCCGAAGTGATTAGCTCTCTCCCGACTGCCCTCCCCTCGCTTCCGTGCTGTAACAGACACCCCCGACAGCCATTTTTGTCTTTATTCACATTCTCCAGAAATAAAAACCTGCTGGCAATAAGCGGAAAAGAACTCTTCCTCCTCTCTTTACTTCCCTGCTTAAATTAAACCACTGTGCATGAACTGAACCAAGATTCTGCGGGAGCTTTGATGCTGGCTCGACTCTGTTCAACAGAGACTGGGTGAAGCCCAGTGAAGCGCTGGGTGAAGCGCTTTTCTCAGGTCACGAGATGGCTGCTGAAGGCTCCGTGCTACTCATGCTTTTTACCCGCAGCAAGGCACGGAAATAAGCACCCAACAACACAGCTCAGTTAATGCAGCAGGAGGGAGCGTTTATTGTCCTATTCCCTTTATATATGGTAGGAACCCAAGTAGATGATTCATTAGTGTCCATCTACCCCCCAATATGATTGGCTGGGTTCTACACCGCCTGAATCAAAACATATCATGCCTAGACTCACAACAGCTGTGGAAAACAGCAGGTGCTTATCTTATTGTTTTTCATAGCTTGCATGAGAAAGACAGCTTTTCTCAAGAAAAGCCCTGGGCAGCTACAGGACACATTGAAATTTAGCCAACTTGGCACAGAGGAAAAATGAGATCTCAGACTTTGCTCCTGGAGTTTACTGCACAGGCCAGAATGCAAACATCATCAAGATGGGTAACAAATGGCTAATCACTTTCCTGGGATACCAAATGTTTAGGAAGCTGAGGAATCAAAAGGTGTTAGGTGAGATTTTGAAATTAAGCAGAAAATGGGAAACTACCATTTCTGGGAATTGAAGGTCTAGGTTAAGTCTTATGTAGAAAGCCTTTGCACTGATCTTGGTACCAAGAAAAAAAAAGAAAATTTTTACAAAAAGAACAAAAAACCTACTGGGAAACAGGTTTATTTTTTGGTGCAATTTTTCTAACCCAGAAAACTATGCCATAAAAGGGACAACTTTCACCTTCTTGCCAGAAGGAGGTGAGATTCTTATAAATATCATAAAAACCCCACATGTATAAGAAAGTTGCCCCAACTCTCTCAGCCTGTATCCATAGAAGAGGTACTCCAGCCCCTGATCCTCTACCCTACTCAGGACTCATTCCAAGAAGTCCATGAGCTGGATGCAGCACTGCAGGTGGGGTCTCACCAGAGCAGAGCAGAGAGAAGAATCCCCTCCCTTGCCATGCTGCTCGCGCTGCTTTCGATGCAGCCCAAGGCACATTTGGCTTTCTGTGCTGCCAGAGCACATTGCCAGATCGTGTTGACCTTTCCAACAACCAACACCCCCAAGTCTTGCAGTAGTTTCTGGATTCTGTATATTTAGATTATATCATTAACTAGCAGAAACAACATTTATTTAAATATACAGTGACCAAATTATTTATAAAAAATAATATAATTTTCCTGTCACACAGTATTCTCCCTTACTCAGCATAGGATCAAGAAACAGGAGAAAGTGGACCAAATTTAGAAAAGAAAACTATATAATTAAACAGTGGTTCCCACAGAGGCTTTCTATCATCTCAGTTTTAGAAATACTCTGGGACTTTTTTCTGGCATGTGAAGGCAGTTTTTGCAGACATAGTTTTTTTCAGAGGAACTGCAGCTGAGCAAGAGTAATATTTTAGGGAGTGTTAGGGGATACTGCACATGCTTGTGCCTGCACACACATCCACACAGACACCTTCCTTAGGAATACCATTTAGGAAATTGGAATTCAGTGGTGTCCTGGATTCAGCAAGGGTAGAGTTAATTCCTTCTCAGTAGCTGTTACAGGGCTGTGCTTTGGATTTGGATTGTGAATGGTGTTGATAACACACGGATGTTTGGGGTTTTTGCTGATCATGTTTATCCTAAGGCAAGGACTTTTTTCTTCCCTGTCCTGTTACTCTGCCAGTGAGGAGGCAGAGCAAAAAAACTGGGAGGGAGCGTAGCCAGGACAGGGAACTCTAATTGTCCAAAGGGATATTTCACACCATAGAATATCATGCCCAGTATATGAACTGGGGGGTTTACCCAGAATGGTCGATCTGGGTTTGGGAAGAGGAATCTGATATCAGTCAGCACATGGTGAGCGATTGCATTGTGCATCACTTGTTTTCTTCCCTTTTAATCATCATCATTATTATTATTATTTACCTTTGTCATTGCATTTTGTTTTATTTTCAATTATTAAACTGTTCTTGTCTCAACATGCAAGTTTTACTTCAAGTCTCCTCCCCATTCCACCAGGGTGTGGGGGGAACAGAAGGGGAGGGTGAGCGAGTGGCTGTGTGGTGTTCCATCTCCAGCCAGGCTTAAAACAGTGACAAATGGAAAAACTAACATGCATCTATGTGTTATAAAACAAAAGCTGCAATTAAATAACAGGTTTATGTTGTCCTAGGTCACTGCTGGATGCTGCTGGTAGCTGATAACAAAGCAACTGTTTCTCACCTCTAGTCCTGAGAGGAAGGATGCAAACACACATTTGAAACCTGAAGTGAGTGGTTCTGCTCACTTGCAGTTTTATGATGGCCCCAGAATATTGTTGTTAATTTCCTTCATGGTTATTAAAAAAATAAAGTATTCATTGCAATATATTGTTAAGCAAATTCTATACATAATCCTAAAGGGGCTTTTGTTTTATTATTTTTTTTACCTTTGTTTGGGCTTTTTGCACTGTTCATTTTGAGTTTCAATGCTAAATCCTGTCACATTTTCTATTTCAGAAGGTCATAAAAGACAGAGTACAAAAGTATACAGTGAAGAATGAGAATTAACTTTATGCAGGGATTGGCTATTCCAGGGCAGAATTTATTAATATCCTTTGTATGATATTAAGCCCAGACTTGTCTTGAGGCTCAGCTATGCAAAGTACTTGAAATCCATGGCAATAAACAATCCATTTCTGCAGTTAAACAAAACTATTGAAAATATCACTCTGTGAGGGCTGACTGAAATAGGGAATTTGGGGATAGGATCCGTTTCATCTGTTTGTTGATTATAAAATAGATCTCTCTACAGCTGAGCTGGCTGTTTAGGCTTCCACAATGGTCAATGTAGCCTAATCAATACAGTCAATAGAGTTTAATGTGATTAATTTGGACAAATGTGTTTATTTTAGGGTGAGATAAACTTCTCAGACTTCAGTCCTGTTGAGTTTATTGACTAGTCCCCCATGGACTTGGAAAAGAAACTCAGAGTAATTTGGTCAGATGTCTCGACATTGAAGAAATCCATGGGTAGTTAAATGAACCCTGGAGTTTGTGATGCTCATAATCACAGAGCTCATAATGATTCACAGGCAGGTCTTCTGAATCATAAAATAAAGATTTCTCCTTTTGCATTGTGCTAGTTCTGGCATGATAAATAATTGGCAACAGGAAAAAAAAAAAAAAAAAGGAAATTCCATCTCAACAAAAAAGAAATTCCATCTCAACAAAACTGGGGTATTTGAAAAAAAGGAAAAGAAATATCTTCATGACAAAGCCTGAGGGTAAAAACATCTTACCTTTTACAGAAATATACAGTACCTATACAGACTTCCTCAGAAGTACTTAACCTTGACGTATGCATAAATTGAACACTTCTTGGAATACGAAATATGCAGCATGTCACCACAGGCTACTCCTGCCTACTTCTAGCAGGCATTGCTATTCCATATCAAGGAAAATAGAAATGGTTGTGAGCAGTCTGTGCGGAGCAGAAGATGGGAATAAGGTTTTCCCAGGGTTATATTCCCTAGACAAAATCTGCCCCTAGTCTCTGCAATTTCTTGGGACAAAGACTGTTACAACATAAGTCACAATAAGTTCCTTCTGTTGATTTTATATAATTTTTTAATCTCCTTTTATTCCTTCTGCCTGTTACAAGAATCACTCTCAGTGCACTTTCTGTATTTCTTTCATATTGCTATAAGAGAACGACGCAGACTCCCCAGGCAGGTGAAAAAGGTAGTTCTTTATTAGCAAAAAACAGGCCTTTTTAAGGAGTTCAGTCATTATCAGCTGCATACCTTTGAAACACAACAAACATAATTCAACCAACCTTCCTCACCCATGGTGTAAGCATGGGAAGAGCATGCTAAGAGCATGGGACTGTTATGTAACCTGTTTTTCTGCTCCTATTTCTGCTGAATCATTCCCATAGTCCTTCACTGCTTAGCTGAAGTGAGTCCATGATGGTAAAGCCTTATTTCACTAGGCCGTGCATATCTGCTACACTTTCATATTATTATATATCAGATATGTCTTCTTCCAACTGAAGACTTTAGTCTCCTTAACCTCTCCTGACATTGAAATAATTTTGCAACTTTGATCATATCTTATCTTTGTCTATTTTTTTTTCAGTTTCATTATATTACTTCCAATAAAATAACCACTTTTATCCTACAAGTGTTTTTCAAATACATGATTCACTATCTAGCAATAAACTAAAGCATAGGTATTTCCTTAGAAACTGATTCCAGAACTCCTAATGAGGAGTCCAGTTTGTGGTAAAAAACACTGACTTGGAGGTTCACACATTTCCAAGTTACCTGGGTCTGAGCAGGATCTGTTCTCTTTCTTCTGAGGCTCAGACTCCCAGAAACACACCTGAGCAGATATTGCTTTCCCAATTCCTTTCCTGTGGGACTCTGCTGTCAATGACCATGAAAACAGTGGAAAAGCTGCCCAAGCCTCTCTCAGAGGATACTTTCAAACCAGCTTTCAGATAAGGATTTACTTCTCTGGGTACAGGAAAGAGTAAAGAGAAGAGTTGCAGGGTTTCTTTGGTTTAGTCTTAGCACAAGAACCATAACTACTCTTGAGTTAAACAAATGAACAAAATCTATGCACTGGTTTCCTTTTTCAGATCATCCCAGGACTTGTTCAATGTGGCTGGTGGAAAACACATCCTTTGAAGTCCCTCTGGACAGTCCTTTCTTTTCCAGTAATTGAGTATTTTCTGTGGGTTAGGGCATTTAAAAGTATTTTCATATGCTGTTTGCTATCCCTCAGCTCCTCAGCTCTTTTTTGTACTTTTATATTTCTGATTTTTCTTAGAAAAATTGTTGAAAACTGTGTCAAATCTGTTAAAAAATTTGCTGACCCACCCATGTAGAATGTGGCACAGATTGGCCCTGCTCCAGGATTTGTTTTCTATTTCTATTACAAAATTAAGGGTTCAAGTCCTGCTTACAACATTAATCATAACTGTTACCCTACCATGCAAGCTGAAATATTTATTCTGAATTTTATAAGTAAGATGAAAAAACGTAAAGTAGATGTAAAAGCTTGGCTTCTAAAATGCTAGTCTCCTGTAGTGAGTTTCAAGCAATTTAGATTGAGTTTCCTGAAAGAACATCCATTCCAACAAAAAGAATTTTAAAAACATGATCTTTTGCATGAAACAAAAGCGTAAAACCCAGTAATTTTTTTTATAACTAGAAAAATTACTCTTTTTCTTCTCAATATAATCTTCATAATTTACTTCAGGGTAACATTTCATCCTGAAGGTGTTTAACTCTGTGTTATCTTCATTAAGCTTGTTTCATAGATGTGTCACCTCTAACTCCTTAACATATACACACATGATAAACCAGAGTCGTTTGTGAGAAAACTCTGCTCTTAGTGACCCTCTGTGCCTCTTGGCTACTTATTTGTCTGTTTTTCTGCCTTATTTTGTGATGCTTTCAGAGGACCTGGGATGAATCCTTCAAAACCTGTCTGAGTATGCTTTGGAACACATGGTGGTATTTTTGGGATGTCCTGTGAAGGGCCAGGAGCTGGACTCAGTGATCCTTGTGGGTCCCTTCCAACTCAGAATATTCAATGATTCTGTGATTCTATAAAGTATCACACAAGACTAACCTTGGTGGAAACAGACACAATGTGTTCCTATCAGAGAACATAATCATTCCATTAAACTGTTTGGAAGCCATTCCTCCAGACTTAGTTTGACACTGTGTCTATTCATCTGCCTCTCTTTTAGTATTCATGTGTTATAATTGCCATGGTTAACAGTCAGCAATTGGTAGACAAAACCCTTCCTCTGACATTGAAATTCTGAAGCAAGGAGACAGCAGCAGTGAGCAGTAATTGCATGCTTTCCCTCTTTCCCCTGCATTTTATTTATGTTTTTACCTTGAAGTATCTTAATTGTCCATCTGCCAATTTCACTACAGCTGACATCTTCTGCTTAAGTGAGACACACTCTAGAGCTTTTCTGGGAAGAGTGACTAGAAAGCACACCAGAAATAAAAAGGATCAGAGGATGGATTGCCATGCCAACATACGTTTTCAGCTCTCATTTATGGCCCTTCTTGATCCAGCTTCAGTTTGGGGGAGGGAAATGGGTGTAGCACTGCTTTAAAAGCCATAACCTTTGGAATTAAAATGAGTTCTCAGCACAAACTGAGCAATAAAAAAGCAATCATATCACCAGGCTGCTGGCCCTTATTATTTTAGCATCAGTGTGATGGGCTTTAAAAGCTTCAGACATGCTGGGAAAGTTAAATACACGTGTTCCATTTAAAACTGACCAGCATTTAAATACGCAGACACCTGCCATGACAAGCAGTCAAGGGATTGCTCTTTCATTTTATAAATGGAATAAAACTACTCAGTAGAATGGCATGACATCTGTGTGGATATTTGTTTGGCTGCTATTGGTGTACTTAATGTGAGGGATTTAGAGTATTAGTCTCAGACACATTCTGCAAGCCACACTTCCCCACAGTGACGTCTCTATTCAGTGCAAGATTTAACTAGTTGAATGAAGTGATCCTTTTGTCTAGCATAAAATAAAGAAGTGTGTAGGGGTGAGATGGCTTGTCTTCTCATTTTCCCTTCCTGTATGAAAACTGTAATGTTTCCTCACAGCAGGAGCCATACAATGCATTCAGTCTTGAGATGCTGCCACCAAGGGTGGTGGGGGAAAAGGAGAGGGTTTTATTCTCTGGGAAAATGAACAAAAATTCTGAGGCTTTGAACTAAAATACTGGTCTCTAATTAATTTTGAGGTGGTTTAGTCCTGTTTAATATTTATAAATTTGAACACCAAGGCATTTAATTGAAACAAGTAAACACTTTGAAAAATACCAGAACTAATTATTCAAATTTTTCAGACGTTTCCTTTCTTGAATTCGCACACAATCATCATGTCCTGCTCACCCTGTCCCCTGTGGTTTGAATTTCAGCATAGTTTCAGCTTTCCCAAGTGTGCTTAGGGATGAAGAGATGCTGAACTTATTGCATGCTGAAAGTGTTTTGCTCATAGCTAGTTTTTTCCCCCATGATGGAATGAAAATACAAAGAGAATAACATAATTACTGCCAGTTTCAAAAATTATGACAGAAATCACCTTCTGTTTTTTTGACATGTGGATTTTTTTTTCACCCTGTCCATTTTTTCCCCTTCACTAATGCAAATCAATCACAGTGCATAGATTTTAGGACTGGTACTTTTTTTTTTGTGTAACATTCCTCATTTCATATCCCAATGTTAGCTTTGCCTTCCCTTTCCTATTTTATTGACAGTTATTTATGCTGGAGATGAAAAACAATAACAATGAAGGAATAGAGTAATTTACACCAGAAGACTGAGATCTGTTTTTAATCATCCCACATGAATAATTTGTCAGTGTCTCATTTCTGACCTTCTGTAAAAGCTGTTGCCTTTATTACTTTATAAAGTAATAAAACCCTTAAAGCCAGTTTGGGTGATCTTTTCCCCCACTGCTTTTCTTCCTCTTCCACTCTGATAAAAGAGTCATCTGTAAAAAGACCGTCTTCAAATTGCTGCCACAATCCCAAAGTGAAAACACCAGTTCTTTTCATGTTGTGTGTGACTGTTAAGGTAATTTAAAGAACCACAAACCACAGAAAGTTAATCAATCCTATGTCTTTAAACACAACATTATGTCCTTGGAGTATTGTATAGTAGAAGTGTGAAGTGTGATTTTGCTTGATTCTGATGCTGCTAGACAATATTTTCATGTCAGAAAAGCAAAACAGTGTTTCTTTATACTCCATGGATCATTTTTTAGAGTGTAACACCCTGCACTGACTTTTATCTTCTAGAAAGGAATATGTAGAATTTATATTAAATTCCAGAACTGTCTGACAAAAAATCAAAATTGTGAGAAAGATTAAAGGAAAAAAAAAACTCTGTTGTGTGCATAGTTGCCCATCAGTTCAGTACTAGATCATCCCTCAAGATTAGTGTTTAAATACTACTTGAAGGAGTATTTAAGGGATAGAGAATTAAAAACAACACAAAGGCTTGATTTCATGACAGAGTTAGTTAGGGGGAGCTGTATCTGTGCTGGAATACCTGGCACCACACTATCCCCTGCAAACACTGTTGGGACTTTGTGACACTTTTCCATTCTTCATGTAGTCACCTGGGAGTCCATCACATACATGTGAGATGAGACAACATCAGACCTTCTGAGCTGCTGGTGCTGCCTTGGAGGACTCTTCCCTTCTGAACATTTTAATCTGTTTCCTCAGTCAGAAAACTTGAACAGAAACAAAAATCATTCTCTAGCTCATAACTTTGTCAGCGAATCCAAGTTACAAGAATCATTGGATCCATGGAAGATACATAAGAGTTAAGAGCATCCAGCAAGAGCACAGGTAAGCCCTGAAGTAAGGTAGGCACTATGGAACTTCCTGGGGCAAAGAATGTCAATGGAAGACCAAAGTGTCAGCAGGAAATTACCTTACTCTGTATCCTCCTTTCATATATTCTCCCCAGCCACTCTCACTTCTGACACATGGGGTTTTTTTCAAGTTTCATCCTTGTTTTGAAAGCTTAAACAAATAATGAAAAAATATAGCATGACTCTGGGTTTTTATCTGGCTAATTGACTTTACTGTCCACACAGCACTGTTTTTTAATAATTACTTTCCTCATCTGGTACTAAGGTATCCCAGGAATACAGTATAAAGATTTTGTTCTTAAGTTTTCAGGCTAGGCTCTTTTGATGACAGAAATCTAAATGAAAGTTTCAAAGTCCTTTATGGGGCTTCTTTAGTTGTAAATCTGCAAATACTGTGAAAATAATTCTTGCCTTTCTCAGGAACTAGGGGAAAATTATATCAATATTTGTTATTTGAACATACATCTAACATTTGCTAGGGCAGGTTTACATGTAAACAAGTGCATTGGTACTGATTTGCAGGATATATCCATCCATATTTTAGTTTAAAAGTGCAGTAATAATTAGTTACTGGTTAATTACTGTATTGGCTCTGACTAGAATGGAGTTCACTTTCCCCATGGCAGCCCTCACAGTGCTGTGCTGGGCATTGGTGGCTACAACGGTGTTGGTGACACACCAGTGTTTTGACTTCTGCTGATCACAGCTGGCACAACATCGGTGCTGTCTCTCCAACCCCAATCTCCACCTAAAACCCATACGCTGAGCGTGAGCAATATGCTGGGAGGGGACAGGGCCAGGAGAGCTGACCCAAACTGACCAAAGGGTTATCCCATCCCATTTGTTGTGCTCAGCAATAAAAGCAAACAGAAAGGAGGAGGAGAAAGGCAGCATCCATTGCTAACATGTTTGTATACTAAAGTTACCCTGTGTGCACTAAGGCCCTACTTCTCATGAGGCAGCTGGACATTGCCTACTGTGGGGCAGTAGTGATAATTTTTTTGGTTTGTTTTCCTTTGTTTTCATGCACGGACTTTACTTTTCTTTATTAAATCCACAAGTTTTTCATCTTACTTTATCCCTCATCCTGCTGAGGAGAGGGAGTGAAGGAGTGCCTTGGTGGGTCCCTGACAGCCAGCCATGGTCAACTCCACATGAATAAACATAACAGGATAAAAAAGGGACATTAAATTATCATTATATATCAGCCTTCTCTTAGCCATTTAAGAAGCTGAAATGAGACAAATGGAAACTCCTAGTGTGCTAATATTTCATCTACGAGAGAAATATTGAATTCTAGACATCCAGCATGTACAGCCTTGTCAGTTCATGATACCTCACAACACACTATCATTAGATGTTCAGGCAGCCTGCAATGGGTGCCACTCACACTGTTGTAGCACCAACCAAACCATTATGTAGACTCTTGTAATCTTATCTGTTATGTACTGAAAAATGCTAAGTCAGATTATGACCCACAATTAAATGTATCCTGCCTGGTCCCACAGATGGAGCTTACAAGAGCTGGTGAAGGAATTGCGATGTTGTACAATTTGTATGTCAATTCTCTGTTTTCTATGCCTAGGACCTATTAAAGAGCCTCTTCAGAGTCTAGAGCACCATGCAAAAGGGTGTTACCCTCTCTATTTATACCAGTAAAAGCCATGGCAAAGACTGAACACAGACCATGATTGTCTATATCATTAAATATTCAAGTGTATGCATGTAAATGTGGTGAAAAATACAGTCAGGATGATAGGATGTTCTATATTTATAAAAAGGTAAATCCAGGGTTCAAAAAAATTCTAGGTCAAATTTTGTCTTGAAATATTTCTTCTGAATATTTTTGTGCCAGTTTCAACTTCATATTTTAAACGTTTTTTTGTTCCTGATCAGTCAGCAGTGAAAACTTCTAATTCTGCCATTGTTTTCCTATTCTACCTGATTTTAGAAAGTTTTTTTGAATAAGACCTTACATCCTTTGGCTCTTCCTTCCTTGAATGTGTTCTGAGTACATTGTCTTCCCCTCCTCTCTCCATTCTCACTCTTGGTTTATAAACCAAAGGGAAGATTTTTCTCAGCGTCTTTCCAGTCAAAATCTTTTTCTTATAGCTTTTTTGTTTATTCAGTGTACACTCTGTAGCCATACAGAGACAGAATGAACTGTAATGTGATGCAGTGAGGACTTGGTAATTGCTTCCTTGTGGAGTTCCCAGGGATTTTTCAACATGATAACCCAGAACAGGGCAAGGTAAAGGTGCTCTTGTACTTTGGTGTGAATATATACCTTATGCTTAAACTTTGTAAAATGAGTACATAAATTATTATCTGAGAACAAAAAATATAACCAAAAAAAAAAAAAAAAAAAAAAAAAAAAAAGGCAGAGGCACAGTCCCCAGGACTGATCCAAAGCCACAGAGGTTAATGAAAAGTCTTCTGTGTGCATTGGATCAGGCTGTAACCGAGTGAATAGCTGTGAGGTATATTTAATGCTGCCAGCACAGCTGCAAGAAGAACACTCACAAAAAGTAAATGATGAGGGGAGAGCATTTTAATCCTGGCATCTGGGTCTTTTGACTGCCATTTGGAACAGGAGATGGGAGGAGCCTTGCAAAATGAGATCATTGGATTCTTCCTGCCCCATTAAAGGCCATCACAAGGCTTTAAAAGTAAAATTTTGTTCCTTTTTAATTTTTTTTATTTTTATTTTCCTTTCTAGCCAAATTAATGTGTTTGACATTCATAACAGAACTTGGGACTTCCAGATCTAGAAACAGAGGTTGTGTCCTGAAGAGGAAAGCAGTACCCCTTAGTTTAGTAAAAAAACCCAAAGTGATGTTCTCATGGACAGAGCTTTTATATTCCATATTGAAGAAGATGTCAAAGTAGTAAAGATCAGTACCAAGTTGAATCTGGCTCACCTATAGATACAAATTTTTCAGTTCAGATTCCCTTACA
This sequence comes from Climacteris rufus, assembly GCA_013398175.1. Taxonomy (NCBI): domain Eukaryota; kingdom Metazoa; phylum Chordata; class Aves; order Passeriformes; family Climacteridae; genus Climacteris; species Climacteris rufus. The sequence goes on from VZRZ01008560.1 coordinate 53,263, forward strand.
CTTTACAAAAAATTAACTTAAATGTATTTAGGCCATACCAAAACTAGACCAGGAACTCAACCAAAATACTAACAAAATGTTAGTGTTTCCTCACCAATTGACAGCCTCTTCCAAGAGCCATAATTTAAAACAATATAAAATAGCTAGCCATAAAAATCCTTAAAATACACTCCATTCTTATACACCTCCTTTCCAGTTACACATCACTAAAAGGACCAACATTATTCAAGTAGCTTTCAAAAGTCTACAATTTGATTCAATTCAAGTTTTAAATTTAGATTGAATTGGAAAATTTATTAATTACTTTTCAAAATGTTAGAGGGAAATGACTTTTTGTCAGAGACACTGTACAAAGGACTTCTCTAATGCATATGTATCTTTTAATTGTTTTACTGCTGGTTTGATATAATATGTTTTTATAAGTAAAGGTGCTCTGGAATCTACTTGAGATGCTTTCTCTCTTTCAAATTATATCTAAAAGGTGCATACCAGCATTACCATAGCAATATTTTTTAGTTTGTAGTTTTTTTAAAGATTAGATTAAAGTCTAAATTCTTCAATGAGGGAATTAATTCATGTTACACATTTGTGTTTGATCTCTACAAGAGCACCTTGGTGCTGCAGTGATTAAACATGAAGACAAAAGGTTTGAAATGTCACTGACATAGCATCTCAACATCCTTGCCATCACCTTGCTATGGACAGGGTGTCTCAACAACAAAGATTCATTGTACAGGGTTAAAAGTTATCTCCACATGGAGTCTCCATGGTTTACAAATCACACTGCCAACTGAGTTGTTAGAAACATATGCAAAACCTAATACAAAAATCAGACTATTTTTAAAAATTTACATAATGTGAAATACAGAAGGGGAGACCAGAGGCTTGTCCTCTCAAACTAACTCCATCAATAATGTAGTTTAGCACATATTTAATAGCAAAAGCAACACCCACCAAGCAGTTGTCTTTTGTCTGCCAGAATAAATTTCTCAAGATGGGGCTTCATTATTTCTAGATATTATTATTAATTCTGTTAATTTTTGAAGACTATACTAATTAATTGAATATACAAAAAAAATCAGCTTGAAATAGGCAAATAGCAGATGTTTCCTGGTTTTATCTACTTCACTATGTAAAAAAGAGGTGCATCACTTAAATCAAACACTCTGCTATATAATTTCATTCTTGTTTCTACTCTATTATCAGAGAATCATAGAATATATTATGCTGGAAGGGACCTGGAGGTGATCTAGTTCAATCCCCCTGCCATGCACAGAGACATCTGAAATGGTCAATGGAACAAATTTCTCAGAGCTTTATCCAACCTGGCCTTGTGTACTTCCAGGGATGGGGCATGAAAATTTCTCTGGGCAACCTGTGCGAGTGCCTTGCCACCCTCATGGAAAGCAATTTCTTCCTCCTATCTAATCCAAACCTACTCTCTGTCAGTTTAAAGCACCTTGGACTTGGTCTTATTAAGCCTCCTGAGATTCCCATGGGCCACTTCTCCAGCTTGTCCAGGTCCCTCTGCATGGCATCCAGTCCTTCAGGTGTGACAACCTCATCACTCAGATTGGTGTTGCCTGCAGACTTACTGAGGGTGCACCTCATCCCTTCATCCACATCATTAATGAAATTCTAAATAGCACTGGTCTTGATATGGGCCCTGAGGGACACCATTTGTCACTGATGTCCTTGGGGACTCTGAGCCATTGGCCACTCTCTGGATGTGAATGTCCAGCCACTTTCTTATCCATCTAACAGTCCACTCATCAAATCCATCTCTCTTTGGTTTAGAGAGAAAGATGTTGTGGGAGACCCTGTGAAAGGCTTTCAGAGGTCCAGATAAATAACATCCATAGCCCCTCCCTTCTCCGTTGATGTGTTTACTCCATCATAGGAGGTCACTGGGTTGGGTCAGGCAGGACTTTCGCTTGGTGAAGCCATGCTGGCTGTCCCAAATCACCTCCCTGTTCTTCATGTGCCTTACCATGGATTCTAGGAGGATCTGTTCCATGATCTTCCCAGGCAGAGAGGTGAGGATGGTAGGGTGGCAGTTACCAGGGTCCTCCTTTCTATGTTTTTTTTTAAAATGGGTACAATATTTCCCCTTTTTCAGTCACCCATGACTTTGCCTGACTGCTATGAATTTTCAAATATCATGAAGAGTGTCTTGGCAACTACATCAAACAGTTCTCTCAGGACTCTGGGATGCATCTCTTTGAGTCCCATAAACTTGTGTGCATTCAGGTTCTTCAGGTTTTCATGAACCTGCTTTTATATGAAGGTGTTCCAAGTGTGAAAATGCACTGTGTTGCTGGAGAAGGGTGACACACTGAATGTAGCAACCTGGAGTGCTAGAAAAGCTAATGCTTAGATCCCTTCAAAGCATTATTCAAAAAAAGTCAACATATAGATACCAACAACAAAAAAAAACAACCCTCAAATATCTGTTTTTCTGCCCTGCACCTCTGCAAGTCACAATGCAGAGCTGTCTCCCCAGTATGATCAGCTACAGGAGCAAAAACCCATCAGGGCTGCTGCTACCTGCCTAGTGAAAAATCTTCCAAGCCTTATAATAATTCCACAATGTTAACGGGTTTTGTGGTCCATCTGAGAGCATTTAGTTGAGCTTGAATAGGTATGTCTCTGTCAGGGAGCACCAATCCAGTAATTTGGATTTGGGAGATTGGCTGTGCTTAAAATGGCTGTTCAATAATGTGCTCCTTTGCGTAGTTTTCAGACAAAAAGACAAAACAAAAAACAAACAAACAAACAACAACAATAACAACAAAAAAACAAACCAGAACCTAACCAAAACAGAAACATAAACATAAACATTTGTGATTCTTGTGGAACAGAATCAGTCATTTACTTTAAAGAAGGTGGAAGAGCTCAGGCAGAGGCTCTGTGCAACTTCTTTTCCATAAGATCTCCCTCATTGCTTGCTTTGCATTTCCGATTAGGCCCTAATTCCGATTAGCCCTTATTCATGAAGGCAGCTTCATTACAAGAAGAGACTGGAAGAGCAGAGGTTGTTTAGTCTTGCCAAAAAAAGGCTGAGAAGAGACAGGATTGCTGTCTATAAATACATCATAGGGGTAAACACAGGAGAAGGAGAAGCGCTATTTAAGCTGAAGGACAGTGTTGTCATAAGAACAAATGGGAATTAACTGCTATGAATAAATTTAGTCTGGAAATTAAAAGAAGGATTCTAGTCATAGGACAAATTAAGTTTTGGAAGAGAATGGGTAAGAAGAGAGTAAGAGAAGAGGGAAATAATGTATTTTAAAGTAAATACCAATTCAGGTTATGGAGAAATTCATGATGACACTGGTGTGATAGCACACTCATTATCCAGTAGGTTTTTTCCAATCTTACACTTTTAGACTTTTTAATATATATTTTTAAATATTTTAAATTTTATTTCTTAACAATAAAAACTGTGTTTAAACTGTGTTAGAAAACTCTTCATGAGTGACATATATAGGTGGAAATTTTTCTAATACATTCAGTGATATTGTCTGTGAAACAGGTCTTGTAAAACATTCAGGAACACAGTATTAAAATGGATTATCTAGAGAGCAAGAGAGAGACTATATCTCACAATTGTTCAGAACAACATTCAGCTGATATTAGTGCATTTTTGGAAAACTTCAGTGCAAAACGTGTTAGGAGGCAAAAAAAGATTTAACTTTCAAGAGCAGAAGAAAGTGGAAGTGGCAATAAAAGTTTAAAAACAAATTGCAGAGGGACAGGCATTCGCATTCACACACTTTGGGCAAAGAAATTCACTCTGATGAATTGCACTGCACAAGCTGCATCACTGCAGCCTCCACAGTGTTGCAACTGAGATTATATGATGTGTCTTAGTTTTTTTTAATTTTGAATGTATGCTACCTCAGACGCCTTTGTGTCCAAACAGACAGTTTGGGGGTCAAACAGAGGCAGCTTTGTCTGCATCTGTGTCCATGTTTGTGTATCTACTTTAAAAGTATGTGATAGAGTCTGGAGGTAGAAAAGTGCTGTGTGGGCTGTCTAGGAGTTCATCTTGGTTCACCTGGAGGTCTGGAAGACAGTCACAGGTAAAAAAACTGTATTGGCCTCTTGAAACACTCATTAAACACTTACCACATCAAATGGAAAGGTTTCCAAGTATCACAGAGTTATTAAAATTGATATTTAATTCACTGACTTTTTGTGCCCTTACTGATTGTTAAAAGATAGAATCCCAACTGCAGATGTAGTTAACATGGTCACCTTCACAACTTCACTGGGTGTCCTGTTTGTGGCTCTGTGGTGGGGTGTGGTTATTAAATGTTCCGGGTTAGGGCTCCTGTTCTTATTCTGCTCTTCCACAGTTTCTTGCAGTTTGAGATCCTGGTAGATGTTTGGATCTTCTGTGCAACAGCAAAACAAAAATGTAGTTAATAATTTGGGGAGAATAGGGCCACAGAGAATGTAAAGGAAGAACCAGCTCTTTCCCAAGCTCATCTCTTCACTGCATCTGAGGAGCAACTCAGTGTGAGTACAGGTGTGGCCTTTGGGAGCAGACAGTGCATTAATATGGAGCAAAAATCTCTCCTCACTTAAAAAAAAAGTATATACTCTCACCAAGGTCTTTTTGCTCGGAAACAAAAACATAAATTGAACTTTTTTAACATGTGATTGGACATGTTAGGCAAAATACTTAAATCTTAAAACAAATCTTCTTTATAATCAGAGTTTAGGAAGATTACTTTAGCAAAGTATTTGAGCTATTTAGGAAAAGAGTAAAAATACATACTTTATCTCAATGTGAATTACTTATTCAACAAGGCAGCATATGAAGATGGTCTGAAATCTGGCATCTCTTACATAACTGGCACATTTAATGATAGTATTTTTATTTGAAAATTATATTCTGTAAATTATGCATTCATAAAAACACTACACTTCAAAAGGCAAACAGTGTGACAGACCTCAACATTGAAAGTAACACTGTAAGCAAAATAAACCCTTCTTAATATGTTCTGTCCATTTGAGAAAAAATATTTTAAAGTCTGTATTGGTACTTATAGAAACATGCAAAGAAAAATTAAAAAGGCATGTAAAATGAACACAGATTAAAGCCATGATAAGAGTTTAAAATCACTGACTCTGGAGCCTGTTTGCATATATGAGTAGGGTTTAGGGGTTCAAACTCTAAAAACTCCTCACTGGAATTTCTTTTGGGTTTATCAGCTCTCGGTCTTACACACTCCTTCAATGCACATATTCACATCACACCTGTCCTATAGTGGGGGTGATTAGCTACTGGATAAACTACAAAGGGAAATAGTAGAAGCTCCTGCAGTAAAAATCAAGACTGAATGTTTTTCTGGAATGTATCACATACCTTTTTGGGTTGAATGTGATATAAATAAACAACATTTAATTGTCCAGCATAAACATGAGACCATAGTGGAAGATCTATAGCTTTAAAAAATACCAGGGTTTTAAAACTCTGCCAATCTCCAGTGAAAAACAGTTATGTAAGAGCAGGAAAAAAGATAAGAGCAAGATAAATTATTCACCACCTTATATGCAGCTGCAGTCACAAATTTATGTTTCTATAGCTGATGGAGTAGATATAGTTTTCAAAAAGGGGGGTCATTGGTCTAAGTAATTTCTTAAAGGAACAAAGATTTTAGCTAGCAATTTATCTATTAAAACTAAGTTGTTAATTGTACAGATAAGCACTTGCAACTGTTTACCCTCTTTTCTCTGGGTATCTTCAAAACATGTATCCATCTGCAGGCGAATGAGTTATATAATAAATATACCTTGTGGTACAATTGCAGTAAGGAATGCTTTCAAAAGTGACTCTTACTTGCAAATAAAAGGGGAAAAGGAATCTTAAATTGTGCTGTTGATTTGTAGCCATTTCCAAAATTCAAAATGACAGCTCTTTAATATCAGATAAATATTATGTAATAAGAATTTCATAAAAAGCAAAAAATAAAAATCACATCTTCAACAGAAACTCACAGACAAATTCATGTAAAGCAAGAGGTAAAATTTTTATTCACGGTCTTGAATCCAAAGCTGGTCTGTGAGACGAGACCCACAATACTAATGTGGGTTTTTCCTCCTGGCACTTGAGCTGACATCCCTTTCATTGGATAAACTATTTTTACTGTGTGAAAAAATAACCCGAGAGTCACAGATAAATGCACGGAGAGTCGTAAGTTACCATTTCTACTTCCAAAAAGCTGTTCAATCTTGTCATGCTCTTTAGCAAACAACATTTCTCATCAAGAAGATAGTGTGAGAGCTGGCTGGAAAACAACATTTCTGTATCATGAAAGTGACAGTTGTTTTCAGCTTCACATCAGGACAATGGAAGGTTTGAACATGGGGCACCCATCACCTAGGAAATTGCTTGTAACATCAGACTATTTAGAAAATAGCTTCACTTCCAGATCCTTATTGTCAGTCTTAAGAAATGCTTGTAAGAAGGCTTGGCTAAATTTCCATGATTTTTTTTTATTTTTTTGTTTCTATAAGATGTTATTTTACAGTAAAACCTTTTTTTTTTTTTTTTTTTTCCCTGTCAGATTTCTGACAGGCTTTAATTCTAATTCCCAGAAGTAACAGACTTCCTAAGGTCCTGTCTCAGATGGATTCATGGAGGCTGCTGAACCATCATCACTGAAAGGTAGAAACCCAGGGAGTTTTGGCTCCTTTTACATTCCAAATGGAAAATGGACAAACAAATCAGCTGATCTTTCAAGACCTGCTATATCTTTGAGAATATGGTTTAGTGGTGAGCATGGTGATGGTTCTGCCTTGATGTTAGATCTTGGTGAGCTTAGAGGTCTTTTTCAATCTTTAACAATTCTGTGATTCTAAGAATCCCACATTAAAGTTCTATCTTGCCTACACCTAAATCTACACCTGCTAACACTTCTACAGATTTTTTCAAACTGTAGACTGTGAGTTAATATTTTTTGAGGTTGCAAGTAACAATAATAAACACACTTCCATCCCAAAAGAATCTTTCTAATCATGATCTGATGTTTGGTATGAAATCTCCATGAAGTGTAGATAATTTTTGCTCTCCAAATATTTTTTTTCTTTTTAAAGAATATATATATATATTTTTTTTTTTTACTTTATATTTTTCAGGATATTGTTTCAGACTTAATGTATGGTTCTATGGACTGCATGTTTGGTCAACCAGGCAAACACGAACTGGTTTATTTGAACTCAGCCTCACCTTTTGCCTCCCACGACTGTGGTGGCCTCATTCATACTCCTTGTAAAATGGATCAAAAAAAATAGAAATGACAGAGCTGACAGTTTCAGGAGTTAGAGTCGATAATAAAAGTCGAAAGAACATATTCAAGGGCACTAGCTGAGCTTTCTCATGAAACCTGTGCAGTGCATGTTTACTGTTTTCTGTTTCTGTCAAAGGCATTAATCTCACATTTCCTGAGTGTTATATTTGATCAAAATCCATTTAATTTAAAAAGTTAAAGAGTCTGAAATCATACTGTAGTAAAGAGCTGTGCTGAGTAGGGCAACAAATCCTCAATTTTCCCTTTGCACTCCCTTACACTTGAGGCAGTTTTTTTTTATTAAATCTTAACCCCAAGATGTATAGCTTATTCAATTATGTTCCTCTTATGTGTATATTTAATCTACTCAAAATATTTGAATTGTAATGCAGAACAATATTTGAAACTTGGCTGGCAGTTTTGACTCTTTATCTCCCAGACAGTTTCTGAATGATTTTGGTCTTAAAACAAATAGACAAACAAAACCCAAAAGAAAACAAAATCTTTGTTGCAGGTTTACAGAGGACAAAAATATCCTAACTTGGTTCAATTATAGACTTTAGAAAGAATTACAGACTATGATAAGTTTTTCCAGCATTTAGCCCATTTTAATAATCTTGAACATAAAGCTTTAAAAACTTTAACTGAACAGGGGAACCTTTGTCATTTTGGAAAAAGACCCCACAGTGACCTCTTAAGGCTATATAAAAAGTCACTGATTGAGCCAGGACTAATATATGCATGTCTTCCACATTGAAATTGTGGAATGGTTTGGGTTGGAAGGGACTTCAAAGATCATCCAGTCCTGTCTCCCTGCCATGGCCAGGGACACCTTCCACTAGAAAGCCACAGAATGACCCAGTAGGCAGCAATGCCATGGTCACAGCTTATTGTTTGATCTCGGATAAAATTCTTTGTAGGTAGGCCTGGACCAGGAACGTAACCTTCAGATTTATAAAGCATCAGCTTTCAAGACCATCCTTAAATAAAACTGTGTATACTGATTGAAATTTAGTTTATCTGAAGGTCTGGTATAGTTTTCTTTTCTTCATTGATGGCAATTCAATACAGAATTACAGATTTACCAGTCTGCTTATATCTGCATCTCGTTTCCCTTTTCACTACTGTGTCTCAGTGCAACTCATTTTTTGATCCTCAACCTGTCTGAAAAATAACAGTAAATAATAAAGAAGTGGACTTCGTAGGAATAATGATCTCTTATCGTCAGAACGAAAATATTAAAACTATGTAAATACTTTATTAAAAGACTGATATTGGTGAGTATTATATTCCCCCAGATAAATTGCTGTTGTAAATGAGTACTTTGTCACACCAACTTTCCATCACAGTCTTGTTAGACAGTGTTACATTATAGAAAGCTCCACACCGCATTTAATGTCCTGATTTGTAAATGTTTCCCCTACTTAACTTCTCTCTTTAACATGGCAATATCTCATTGAAATGGATAGTTTCATTAAGTTCTTTAAATTATTGGTATTTATCATTCCTACAAAGGCATCCCTGGAAGTCTTTCCACTAGAAAGCCCATTACAGCAGGATTAGTGCAAATGGAGAATCTAAAACAATCCCTGTCCTACAGGTTCTCATTCAGCCACTCATGACTAGGAAAATTTTTGTAAAAATCATGATAAATTAAATTAAATTACACAGAAAATCTGAACTATATATGAATGCATAGCTGTCAGTGAAATGAGTGGTAGTCAGACACGTGCAAATGGTAGGCAAACAGGATAGAGGAATTAAGGGACTTTATGCAGGTTATGCACCCATCCTTTGCCAGAACAAGGAAAGAATTTTATATGTTCCAGGCTTTAATACCATACATATGCCCCAAGATTTTCCTATCTTTCAAACATTGCACCAAAAAAACCCTCAAAAAATGGTACTAGAAGGAATGCTAGAAACCAAATTATGAATGTCTTAATCTGCGAAAGGACTGTTAATGATAGTAACAAAACAGGAATACACAGTGTTGTTATGCATAGTTGGGTTTTTTTGGGTTTTTTTTTGGTTTTTTTTGGGAGGGGGTTGTTTGTTTGTTTATTTGTTTTGGTGGGTTTTTGTTTTTTTAATAAATGAAAACAGGTTAATAGATTGTCTGTTTTGGCAGTTAGTGGATGTGTAAGACTTACAGATTCTTATTTGTCCTGCATGGGGTAGTCCTTGCAACAGATCTAATTTGGAAAGAAATATTTTTTTGCAATACAGGGTAAATATTGAATTTACAGCACATAATCCAGATGAATGTTACATGAGTGCATCTGTGATGAACTGGATTTATATAAGGTGGAGAAGAAAAAAGAAACACAAATATAGGGGAGACAACATTACAAATTATATCTCAAATTATTAATGGTCTATCATATGACCACCTCGTCCACAGCATGTAGTCATTAAAGTGAGATGCAGAAGTAGATCAAACCCTGTATTTTTCCTCAAGATTCTAAGATATTAATTTTTTTGGAAAGTTATGCCTAGAAACAGATGCTGTAGAGAGCTGTTTTCTTCCAGACAGAGGAAAATTTACAATGCTGAGTCCAAACAGAAACTCTGAGCCCTTTGCAATCCACAGGGCTCTTTCAAGATGTTGTAAGAGTGGAGTAAAGTTGGGATTGTGGTATTTGGCCTTACACAGTGGTCATTCCTTAGTGAACTTATTCCAGTTACAGGTACATGTCTAATCTTGATGACTGAATAACTGATTAAATGAATTTTTATATTTTCTCAAAGCCACAAATAATTTCATAAGGTTGTTACCACAGTGGCATTCAGTAAACCAAAACTAAAAAAAAGAGAAGCTGTTCACAATTGCTGAAAGATTATATCTTTCCTGTTCTTAATTTTGCTGTAATTTTGACTCAATTCATGTACTTGCTGTGGGCAGAATATACTTTATTTTTATCTTAAGACTATTCCTGCAGTCACTTCATGGGTTTCCTTCTATTGTTTTATGGGCATCAGTCATTCACAGGTCACTGTTTGAAATAAAGTGCAGCAGAAAATCAGTGTGATTAACGCAGCAGTTAGGTTGGCTGTTCTAGCGCTGAAAGTGTCATTCCAAGGTGAAACTGGAATCCTATTGGCATTTTGTGTGAACTTTATGTAAAGCCCACAGTTTGTTTCAAATTAATGTCCATATGTCTGATAATTCATTTGCCTATGAATTTCTTTTCCTATGATGCTCTTAGCTCAGAAATAGAAATAATAACAGTGTTCCCAAGTCTATCAAAATGGCTTGGAAGTTTGCCAACCTTTCTGTGCAGAGTAGTGAGAATTTCAATGTATTTAAATGGTAAACTCTTCAGGTTTATCTTTTTTATGGTGTACAGCACTCAGGCCCTCTCTCAGGATAATATAGTTATATAATATAACTATAATATAGTGTTAATATATATAGGATATATATATAGGATAATATAGTGTTATGTATAAAACAAAGTAACACTGTCTGGAAAACACCTCGATAGTACCAGGATCTTATACACCACAAAGCCTGGAGCTACAGCCACCCTGCACACCAGGTGTCAGGTCAATTATCTAAATATACTAAAAATACTGTGAAAAAACCTTCTAATTGGCTATCCTTTACACCACCATAAGTGCTATAAATCAGCCGGTGCTCACAACAGCCTTTTGTCCAATTCTATTTTCACAGATCATTGTGTGTGCCTGTAGCAAGGCAGATCAACCCTGCTTCTATGTTTTCAAACTTCTGCCATCCCAGATCTTCCCCTCACTTTTCTCTTCTAGTTTGCTTTGAGACAACTTCAACTCATTCCGTGCTGATCAGGTTTTCAATAGATTAATATATAAGCCTTTGATTATGTTAAGATGTGGTACAATTTGTCTTTGTTGATATTCTTTGTGGCATACTTAAATATTATTTAGGTGAAGTCACTTTCCCAGGAAATGACCCTCTGCAGGAGCCTGAAAGTGGCAAATTAAAAGAAAAAAAAAAAGAAATTGGAAGCTGTGTGGTGTTTCACGTATGTGAATAGCTGGAAGCAGTTGGTTATGGAATTTTAATGGCTAGATTATAACCTCTTTCTATAAAGAGGCACAGTTATTACAGTTTGAAGTATGTTGTAATTTTTAAAAAGTAATTGTACATGGATTCTCCAATGGATTCACCAATAATACATCTCAGATCACTTTCCTACATTTAATATACACTGTGACAAAAAGTGGCAATGTGAGTCTTCAGCATGAAGCTTCAGAGGTAGGGAAAAAATTACAATTAAATTATGTTTATTCAGAAGACCTTTTTCCCTTCTGTAAATCTGAAATGTAGATTTAATTCTTTGTTTCTTACTATGATTAAGAGTCCAAAGAAAAATGAAAAAAAAAAAAANAGAAAAAAAAAAAAAAAAAAAAAAAAAAAAAAAAAAAGGACCAGCTATCCAGGATGAAAGCAGGAGCTGCAGAAATAGAGGTGCTATCTGCAGAAATAGAGGTGCTATTCTCAGTCAGCCCCTCACTAGGGCTGGGATCAGGAAAAATTGTATTTTTTTGTCTTTTTTATGACATAAGCACATCACTCTAAGGTCATTCTTTAAGGTCATCAAGTCTCATCTCATTATGATGGGACTCTGAAACTTCCAACTTCAGTGTGATACATCACAAATGCCTAAATACTAATACACCTCTATACCTTTTTACTGATATACCTATATACCTATATCTAGAAATGTATCTATGACTATATCTAGCTATATCAATCTATATCTAAATCTATACCATTTATTCATTTCAGCCTCATGATATTTTTAGTAAACATCACCAAAATAGCTGTGATTTCTGTAGCTGTTGCGACAGGGAATCAAGGAGCTTGAAATGGGGCAATAAGTGTTACAGGTGAGCATGTCCTGGGCAGCATGAATAAGAAGGAGTCATTCTGTTTGTGCATGGCTGGGACCAGCCTGAGCAGACTCTGTCTTGCTCTCAGAAAAGGGACTGATGAATGCTGTCAGCTGAAGAGCCAGTAAGTATTTGGGATAGAACTCCCCTCTCCAGCTACTTGAGATCCTACCTTGTCTCAGCAACCATCAATGAAAACATCATAAACATTAAGTGAAAAGTAGCTCATCTGACTGATTAGCTTCTCATTTCCCAAGAAGATACTTGATTTTTGTTGAAGGAGGCTCTTAAAATTCCATGTTTCATGTTCAGAGACACAGAAACTTTGAAAGATCAACTTTTTTTGCTCTCTCCTTCTGATAATGCAGCTCACTGCTTGTAGATGTGACAAAAATTCCATTATCACTGTCTTATACTGTGTCCAAAGCAGCAATTTGGTTCAGAAAATCCTGCTTTGTTTGCTTGATTGATTTTAATATTTAATCTCTAGCATCTCCAAAGAGAAAATGACAAGTTAATTTCATCTGTGTATAGATGGGTGTGAAAATGGCAGTACTTACTTGAGTGGACTGAAGGAGTGGGAGAACAAATATCTGGGACAGCTTCTTGTGCCAAGCTTTGACACCATCCATTCACTGGTATGTTTGATCCAGCCAATCAGGCAAAGTAATTGTCCAAGCTCCCTGTATGATAGACACTGGGAACCTCAGCTCATTCTTTCATAGGCAAACAATTGACTTTTCCTTTCCAGAAACGGATATAACTCCTTTTGGATATGTAGGACTGCTTAACAGTCACTGAATTCAGTGGGAGTCAAATATCTTACTACATTTGACAGAGGATTAATACATCACAAAGTATTTTTTTACTCTTTCCCTCCTATTGTAAATTTGTTTCAGAACATCACTAGTCAAATAGCCAGAAATTCCCATTATTTTTTTTTTCTGAGCCAATGTCATGGTCTACTTCCTATGCCAACTTTTATCAGGTTGTAGTTTATCTTTCTTGTCAGTGATTCCTGTCCAGTCCCAACTTCTGTGTTTTTTGGATGAGAATAACTTCTAGCCTTATTTTTTCAAATGTTTATGAAATTTTTAATTTATTTCATTATTTTTGAGGCATATATTTATTTATTTCACTTCAAGATCATACTTTCTGAAATGTATCCAGTGTTTCTGTCAAGATTTTACCAGAGTGACTTAATAAATATGATTTTCCAACTCCACTGGCACTGGTTTTTCTGAGCCAACCTTGGATCCCGTTAGAATTTTTCATGGTGATGTTACCCTGCTGGCTCACAGTCATCCTCTGATTTAAAGGTACATCCAGATCCTTGTCACCTTGTCTGTATGCTGAGTTCCCAGCCTCTACCAGAAATTCTTATCATCTCCTAATAGCACAACCTTATATTTTGCACTATTTAATTTTTTATGTCAATTCAGACATTGTAGGTTACAAGGTCATCTTTTGCTTTCTGAATCTTCCTCAAAATTGACAGAGGAATACCATTGTGTCACTGTAGTAGCACCTTCTAAATGAAAGTTTGAAAGTGGCCAGAAGAAGTAATTTTTATTTTTTAAGAAGTTTTCATATTGTATCTTTTATGTTTCCTTGATTTTTTCCCTTTAGGGGGAAAATTTATTGGGAAATATTTTCTTTGCCCTTGCATACAGATATGGATGTTAATTTTATGCAATATGTTTGAAATGCAAGAAAAAAACCTGTTATTTTGTATTAAGTATTTGAAGTTGAAAAGCTAATAGAGGACAAAATATGAAAGAAATGAACAAGTCACCAGATGTGAGAATATATTTAAGAATTAAAGCAGAGCAGGCAAGTTACTGAAGTACCAAAAGTGGACCTTTTCACTTTCAACTTTTTTATCTACATCTTCCAAATACTGTACATTTGGAAATGTCAACAACCACTAGCCTGATGCATCCAGCCTTCTTCTTCTTCTTCTACCATCTCATGAGCTTTACACTCACAATCAGCTAAAAAGCTTGCTGGCTCTTGGTTAATTCAGCACATGAAATACTACTACAGGAATTTTCTGATTCCTAAGGGTTTATGATTCCAAAACTCCAGTTCGCATCCCAGTCAATTCACAGAGGTTTTCTGCTGTAGCAGCGTGCTTGGCAGAAACTGCTGCTTTTGAGCTTCAGGTTTGGTGGGAAGAAAGACAAGGCAAAGCCCTCGGCCTTCTTCCTCCAATATCTGAACCCTCTGCCTGAGCTGTGGTAAAATCCCATATTTCCCTTGTGTTACCTGTACCCATATCTTAGATCCCTTATATGGCTATGCCCTGGAAAGTTCCCCTCCACTGGTCACTTTGAGCTACATGGTTTCCCATTGGGTGTTTCCTGGTCCCACCTCTCTTTAAAAGAGCCCTGCAGGGCTTCCTCCTTGCTCCTTCTTCTGGGTTACTCAGCCACCTGGATATCTCTGGACCCTCAGAATGCAACACTGGACTCACAATAAATGGCTGTTATCCCAGGGAAGAGCCCTCTGTGTAGCCTTTTATTCTCATCGATGCTAGCACACCATGCCTGGGGAAACTCTCGTTCTAGAGGAGCCAGCAGAAACAGGTTATCTGCAGTAGCTAGAACTCTGTCCTTTGGGAGAGTTGTAAAACCATTGCAACTCATCTGGACAGGGATTCTGCTCACATAAAGGCGCTGTCGCTACCTCGAGAGCGTCCGGGATAAGCGCCTTTATTCTGCTATTCACCCTGTGCTCTTAGACCCCAGTACACGTCTGTTTGGGGAAGAACCTGGCTCAAATGACAGCCCAGTTATTCCCCTTCATGAATGTAAATATGAAAATGTTCTTCCTGGTTTCTCTGGTTGCCATAGCAATCAATGGCAAAAGGGAGAGTGGTTTTGGGCAGTGTAGTGCAGCAAAAAATTTATTAAATTGAGAAGGTAAAGTTAGTTGGAACAAAGCAACACTAACAGGTTGGGTTTAAAGCCCTTTATTTTATTTTTTTTTTTAAAGTGGAATTTAAAATTACAGAGATCAAGAACTTCTGCCAAAAAACCAGAGTAGAATTGTAAAGTAGATCTTGTTTTTCTTTTGTATATACATGGGTGACTGATCATACTCCCACATGGATTTAAGGAAACATCACAATACCTTATGTTGCTTTCTCAGGATTATCGATGAGATTGTATGATAGATAATGTACAGTGAAATTCCTGAGTACTAAACTCCGGTGCAGTCACCTTCTTACCTCTGACCACAGGAATGCAGATTGGTGTGATGAGTGCATATTCAAGTGCTGGGTCTGAATCCAGCATTAATGCCATGAACTCCAGCTCAGTAGAATTAAACAGCATGGCTGCTCCCATCCATACTCAGACAGATAAGCAGGGTTGAAAGATCATCAATTCAAGGTGTCCATGAAGTTCAAAAGCTCCTGTTGAGCTTAATAACTGCTGCAAGTTCTCAAAGCTCTGAAAGCTGGACCTTCTTTGTGCTCTCTTCCCAAACTGGTACTGCTTCTAGAAAACTGCAGATATTCACTTCACTCTACCTCAGTTTCCCAAACTATAAAAGAGGGTAAAAAATCCTGAACTCTGTATAAAATTGTTTTAGCAAATAGCAAATATATATATATATATTTGAGAAGAGATTTAATCAAAATGTTTTGATCTTTTCCTTTTAAATATATTTGGTGAGAAAATGCAGTGCATCAGTCTCATTCCTAAACAGTCAAACTTAAATAAATTTATCAGAGCAGTAAAGGAATAAGAGAGAGGAAAATGTGGGATACAGAAATATCCAGACTGAGATAAGCTTTTAAACTGAGAGCTGCAGCAAGAGCACAGCCCATTAATTATGATCATTTATATTTCACATTTCTATAGCACTATTCATTTGCAGCAAGCTTTCAAAACCATATATAGATACTGTAAAGAGGCTTCATAGTGAGAACATTTTCTACAGCAAGTCTTCCTGGAGGTTGCTATTCCATTGATACAGGATACTTACCTCAGAAGTTGGGCAAAACACTTTTATCTAAAGACTCCAGTCAATCCCAGCTTACAGAGAAACAGAATTTAGTTATTCCAAATGCACACGAAAGGCAGTCCTTCAGGAATTTGCAAACAAATTAAAATCTTGTTTTCTTATTGCAGCTACTGAGTTTCTGGCAACTTGAGAGAGACTTTTCTGCCTGAACGTGTAAGCTGCAGGCTTTGCATTGGACAAAGCTTAAAACTGGAACGTGTTGTGCTGGAATTTATAAGTTAATGGTTTTTAATATAAGAATAGCCTAAGCTGGCCGGATCAAAGGAGGCTAGAAATTTATTTGAGAGGAAATCACTGTCTGCCATTATGCAGACATCTTTTTACCTTTCTCTCACTACAAAGACACTCTTCAAATAAAATTAAATTACTTTTAGCAATAAAGAGAAAAAAACTGATCTTTAATAGTTGTTGCCCTGATTTCTGCAGGTATGGATGTTATCATTCTTTTGTAACTAGTTTCTCAGACATTCTCTGTAAACATAGTCATGTTATTGTAACGTTATCTTTTTATTTACATTCCTTTCTCCTGGGCACAGAAGTTTGATGGACATTTCCTTTGACCAGTGTGATTGAGGGGAGGCTCCTTTGTCTCCTCCAATACACAGTGAATTATAAGGCACATATATAATAAAGATGGGTGGGGGAAGCCCAGAGAACTTGTTCCTTGAGGAGCTTGCTCCTTCACTTTCCAGAGGTCTCCTTCTTTCATGTCGTTACTGCGACAAATAGTAGTCAATGTTTAAATTCCTTTTACGTCCAATGAATCTGGACTTACCTATCATACCGTTTTTTAGTGGCTTTATTCTTTCTGCAGAGCACCAAAGGCAATTTTTACTCCTCTGGTTCATCTGTGATGTATTGCCAGTTGCAGTAATTGAGGAGTTGATGGAGGTTTGTCTAGAAATAAAATACAAGGCTCTTTGTGCAAGGTTGTAAAGGATCTTTGCCAATGTTAACCCAAATTTCTAAGGTTTTATGTTATGTCATGGCAAGACTGTACTGAATCCTATTGTGAAATGAAATAATAGTAATAATAACAATAACAATAACAACAACAATAACATATTAATAACAACTACAGCAATTCCAAAATAAGTTTGCCCTCACTCTAAGCATTATAGAGGCTAAATGGACAAAACAAACTTGTAACTGGCATCAGGTAGAATAGGTTCTGCATTTGCAGCTGAGATTAGGTCCTGGGGCAACCCCAGCTAGAGTAGAAGGGAAATGTTTTAACCACTAAGCTCTTGCTAGTTTTGAAAAAAAAAAAAGAAGAGCGCTCAAGTCCTTTCTGCGGGACAGTGTGGTTCCGACAGAGACAACAAAGATTGGCAGAGCTCCAGGTCTCCAGTTTCTGCCCTCCCTCTGAAGATAATGAAAAATATAAAGGTTTAAAAATTTAAAACTCAGTATCTTCAGGTTTCAGGATCAGTTATAACGGGAGGTTATAACCTCCCCTCTGCCCTTTCAAACAAACAGATCCACCCTGGCTCTCTCACTGGTGTCTGAACAGGGCTTTAACGAGTGTTGCCTTGTTTGGTCCATATCTGCCAGTTGGACAGATGCTCCCGTCATTAGCAGAGGTGATGGGCAAGAGGGGTTGCACCAATGGCACCAGTCTGAATTAAAAGATAAACAGGAAAGAGCAGAACACTGGGCAACTATTTCTCTACATTTCTCCAACACTTAATGGTTCTGTATGTATCTATGACAACGTTACAAGGATGGATATTATTCCAGTGCTCACAGGATGTGTCTAAGTAAAAACCTACAAGCAGAATAAGAGCAACAGAAGCAGGAAAATTAATTAGCTGCAACTAAGCAAAGGAGGCTAGAAATATTCACAGACAGAAGTAAAAATGTAAGCGATATAATTTGCAAGAATACAGTGAGGAAGATAAGGGAACATCATCAAGTGTAAACTTAGGGCATAATAAAGAACTCAGGATTCTCTTTAAAAAAACTGCATGAAAAGAAAGAGCTGCTTGTATTATATTAGGTTTACATTAAACTAGTGAAAAAAAGGCACATAGTTTTGGGGTTTTTTTCCAAAATTTGTTTGCTTTATTTATTTTTAAATAAAAAGTAAATTTTTTTTGCAAACCAAAAACCTGCTTTAAATACAGTGGAAAAAGAAAAGAAAAAGAGAGAGAAAATTAAAGACATTTACAGCTACCAAATGCATCAATATTCACCTCAGGAAGCCTGTGATGGACTATCAATTATTTCAATAACACCTGGTTTCTTATTAATATCTGTCTTGTGATTGACTGCTTTGCTGTTTTGGTATTTAATAACCCTTTCTCATAGATTGGGAACTCAGAAGAAAATTTCCCCTTATGCAGAAATCCGCTGTCAAATGAAGTCTAAGTTCTCAGCGAAATCTTTAATTCACTCTGGAAAATAGAAAAACTCCTACTACGCCTATCTGGTTTGTCCAGACTTTGAAGAAGCTTTGGTTTGGTCTATATTGTAGAACAGTTCTAATGTTGCGCATTTTTAATGCTACAGTTGTCCAGACTGGAAGATTTCTTATATTTTTAAACCCTGAATTCATTTTGCTTACATATTTAAACATCTAAATAGGAATTTGCAAGGAGGGATAAATGTTCATGGACTTGTGTACAGCCACTTCTTGCCACTCACAGTGTAGACACAACCTTCAAGGTGTTCACACTACTGACAGTTTTCATACAAATTCATAATCCCAAAGGTCAGAGCAGTGAGGAGCAATACACAGGCACACAAGTACAAACAGACTGTCAGTGCATTTCTTTCAAGTGGGGTTCAGCTTTGGATGGTAAACCCTTGGATTTCTGTCTCTACATATGAGTGCATACATGTGAGTGAAGTATCTAAGCTTCCTTTTACTATCAATAAATAGTAGAATTTGATTCTCTTGTCCCTTCCTAAGCAACCAGTGCTGTCTGAGATACCTTGTCATTTCCAGGGTATCCATGAAGACCTAGTAGACATGACCAACAAATTATGGGAGATCCATACTATTTTTGATAAAGGCCAGGATGCCATTGGCCTGGCCCAATGACCAAGAAGGCCAATTTCAACCTGGTCTGTATCAAAAATACTCTGGCCAACAGTACTAGGGAAGAGATTGTCCCACTCTGCTTGGCACTGGTGAGGCCAAACCTCAAATCCCAAGTTCACTTGAGGTGCTGGAGTTTGTCTGGAGGAGGCAAACAAAACTGGGGAGGTTCCAAGAAAGTAAGTTCTATGAGGAGGAACTCAGAGAACAGGGGTTGTTCAGCCTGGAGAAAAGGAAGCCCAGGGGAGACCTGGGAGATCTTTACAACTTCTTGGTTGTAGCCAGGTGGGGGTAGCCCTCTTTTCCCAGGCAATCAGTGACTGGACAAATGGAAACAGCCTCAAGCTGAGCCAGGGGAGGTTTAGGTTGGACATCAGGAAGAATTTCTTCACTGGAAATGTTGTTAAACATTAGAAGGGGCTGCCCAGGGGAATGGTGGAGTCACTGTCCCTGGAGGTGTTCAAGAAATGGATGGATGTGGTACTGAGTGCTGTGGTTTAGTTGACAAGATGGTGTTGAGTCAAAGGTTGGACTTGACAATCTTGGAGGTCTTTTCCAACCTAATGATTCTGTGGTCCTATGATTGTATGAATTAGTACCCAGAGCCAGGTAGGATATTCCAGGTGTCTCAGAAGACATGGAGAGATTTACCACAGGGCAGCTGTATCAACTCCCTAACCAAAAATAAATTCTGAAGAATGAGTCATACTAAAGTGAACTGAAGTGTTACAACTACTCAGGTGAACACTTCTCTAGACTCTACTGAACATATTAACTGGATTTTTCCTTACTATAGTGGAAGCTTAGAAAGTCTTGTCGTGTTTAGAGACTAAAATAGAGTTGATTACAGACTGGAGCCAAGTCTCACAAATTGTTTCCATTGGAAGCAGAAGTAGGTATGACCAAAGTAATGAAAAAGTGGGGAATAAAAACCCTCTAAGACTTTGTCACCCTACTGGAAAATAAATAAATAAGCAAGTACCTTAATAACTTCTATAGGACTATACACCCATTTAAATTAGACTATGTGTGTAATTGTCTAGCAAAAACAGGGTCATAATGTGAAGGGAAAAAAAATAAATACTCTGAAGTGATTTCCACAAAATGAATGCTTAAAAAACAAAGACTTGAAGTACTTTTAAGTTTCATTTTAGTCTCTGGACACCTACATTCTCATCATCTGTAATCTTTTTCTCAGGGTGATTTTATTTGCCTTTAACAATGTGTTCATTTTTGTTAATCATGATGCTTTCAGAAATTAAAAGCTTCCTGAATAATTAGCACTTCAGATAGAGGTATTAAAAGCAGTTATATATTTGGAGCTTTGAAGTTTTAAAAAACTCTTGTTAAAGTTAATATCCATGTTGATTCTATTGAATTAATACAAGGGAAAATGTATTTTAGGTTTTAGGTATTTTAGGTTTTGGGTATTTTAGAGGTGTCCCATACCTTTCCAAGGTGCGGAATTCCACATGTCTTTTAGGAGACTAAATCATTCACTTCAAAGAGAAGGTGCCATTTATGATTTAGCAGGGAACAGCATCCAGCATCTGATAAAGATGAATATTTCAATTATTATCCTGCAAAACACATGCTTAAGTCTAGCACCAGGAATTCTCCTGTTATTTGCGCTACTTAGAGTGCAATTAAACCAATGACTAACTATTTTAAGATGAGTAGCAATTTGGGATAGCTTGTATTTCAAATGGAATTGTGTTACAAAACTACCCCTTTGAAAGACACTTCATCAAATACACAGCCAGGTAAATGTATTTAAAATAAAGTTAGGAATGTGTAAATAAATGTGTGAAGTATCTTCATGATTTTGGTCTTCTCACTTGTTTGAATATAATTTTTGATATACAAACTTCCTTTCCTCCTGGTGAGTGGACTGAAGATCTAAATTGCCTTTATAGGTGATTGCTAGAGTTGCCTTTCTCGACTGCCTGTCTCAGAACTCTAGTAAATTCCAGTCAGTGTTTAAATGCCTGTGCTCTGGTTCCAGGCTGCTGCACCCAGACCTCTCACACCAAATGCTCTTTTTGTTTTATAGCTCAGAAAGTTTGAATTGTTTCATTATGTTATTACCCATATGAAGTAATCTGTATTTCAAAAGTTACAAGGTCCTGCTTATTCGTAGAGTAAGCCTTATTTACATCCTTATGTATTCTTCAAAGCAACTATAATTGATCTCAATCAATTTCCATTACTTTAACAGATCTGGATAGAGAATATCTTCTAGAACTGAGCAGTTGGAAAATAAATGTCTAGTGTGGGCTGGAGCATATTTCCACCTTTCCCCTGCATAAAAAACACATGGGAACTTTGCAACAGCTTTATAATGGATATCTAATTATCATGCAATTTATGTTTCTGTTGGTCCTCAGTATTTCCCAGAAAAACAATTTATTTTTGACAAGAAATGACCAGAGTTATATTTGCTCTTATAAACCCCTGTTTCGCCTGTTCATTTCTTATCACTTTGCTCTGCTAACTGCCTTTGTCCCTATGCATGACAATATAAATCCATGAAAATGGTACTTTTGATCAGCAGTTTTTCAAAATGCTGCACTACCTCCTTGCAGAGCATCAAGGGCCATTGCAGCATTTCATGTCCTGTCTGTATTAAATTATTAGGGTGCAATCTGCAGTTCCAAGCCAAAGGTATCATTTGAATCAGTGTCTGTGTTAAAGTGCTATTGTCACCCCCTACTAACGGCTCTGTGCTTACTGGTCAGACCTCCTGCTTCAATTTATTATTTTGGCAGTTCAAAACAGGTGATATTTTTTTCCCTGAAAGCCGTGGGATACTCTACTGAAACAATTCTCTAATATTGTATTTAGAAAGAGTACCTATTACATTTTGTTTTCTGTCACTGTGTTGTCTCAACGCATGCTACAATTGCTTCTAATAATAGGGTATTTGATGCTTTGAAAAACAGGGGTTTAGAGACAGGTTGGCTTTTCATATCAAAAATGTTTTTCTTGCAAACCCAGTAATGATGAAAATATGCATTTTTAAATGGGTAATACTGGTTGTTTACATTATAGTATCATATAGGTCCCTCAAAAAGAAAAAAAAAAAAAAAAAAGAGCCCCTTTGTGAAGGATATAGGCTACACACAAAAGTCTTCATGTCATATTAGCACTCATTTTAGCTCATTCTCTTCTATTTTTAACATTAGTTCTGATGTATTTTTATTATTATCAACAGTAGGAATGTAAGTCCTAAAATAGTCTATTAGGAATAATACTTTTCTGGGGTAATTAGTAATTAATCTTGGCAGGACTTCAAACTGAGCCATTATTGTCAACTTTCAGGAAAATGTTCTGAGGGGAAAAGACAATTGACTACAATCTGAGTTCCTCCTCCCCTAAAATATTAAAAATCAAAGTAGCAAAAGTACATAAAAGGACTTTGTGTGTGCGAGCTTGAACAGTGGGTTTTCATAAGCTGCAAGGGGATTTACTGGTGTGTAATGAGTTGTTAAAAAGATGTGTCATTTTTCATATAGATTCTTTCACAGAGTAAGCCAATCTTTTTGTTGTCACTTAAATGCTAACCTGTTTAAATTGGCATTATTAACATTTATTTCCAAAGCTAGATGCTAAATGAACTTTGTTTTTGCTTCTACCTGTTAGTATTTCTAGCCACAGTTTGAATGATGGCAGAATAACAGGAATCAAAGGTCATAAGAAAATGACAAGTAAAGAGAAATCAAGTACTTATGCCAATCAATCAGTAACTGTATATATTAGGGATAAATACAGATCTTCTTTTCCCAGAGATGATAGTTTAACTCATCCCATAATACATAATTCACATTTCAAAGGCTGTATAATAAAAATTGCCTTTCATATTCAAAATATAAACTGTCTGTTGCTTGTTTTCTTATCTTGTTCTACTTTGAAGTTTCATGAGTTATCTCAATAAGGTCTGTATTTTATAAACATGTATGGAGACACAGAGTATCCCACTTTTATGGGTCTGAGCTGTGTACTGACATGGAAGTGCTCTTTTCCCTCTGTGTAGGTTTTCTAGTAGTATAGTGATCAGGGACAGGAGGCAGTAGCAGAAATAAGCAGTAGTATGAATACATAACACTGCAAGAATAACCCTTAAAAACATTCCAGAAATAATGGAAACCAAAGGAAGGACTCGTACAGCTATTGATGGGCTTTGGATTAATGAGTATCAACCAGTACTGACAAGATGGGGCACAGGCCTACTGCCACGTCATTGGGAGATCTGGGAATTCTGACCTGGTAGATGGTAAAGAAAGTGAAGAGAACACACTGCATGCTTTACTTGACCTGAGAAGGCCTACGAGCTTGGTTTGCCACAGTGGCAAACTCTTTCAGGTCATTCCGAGAAGGATCTTTCACAGAAGGACCACTGTTCTTCTGAACACCTCCACTGACAGCACGGACAGGACAGTTGCAGCCTACACAGGTTGTGAGGACCATCCACACCTATGCTCTTTGCAAATAAATCCCCCCAAGAAAGCTGGCACCATAGATCCTTCCCTAGCTGGTACCTTAGGGATCCCCCAATAGGTTTGGTGGCTGTATTTGCCTCATATCCATTTTGAGGCCTTTCCTAAAAAACAAAAAGTCCATGGAACTATTGTGAAGATGGCTATGGTAGGCACTGGTATGTTATCTGTCTCTTCCCCACCTCTTGCAGGAAATATCACCTTAGCAATGGTGCTATCTCCATTTGATGTATTGTGTCATCCCTTCATCCCTTACTGGGAAGACACTGGGATGTTCTTTCCTGGTGCTTCCTGGTTAGAGTGCAGGCTTCAGGGGAAGTCATGCTCTGTCTCTACCCTCCTTCTCAAAGCACACTCCAATGTCTGTAACCAGGCATTGGACCTATATAAATTGGGATAAGGGGACCTGAGTGCCGTTTTCTTTTTGTTTGTTTGGTTGTTGTTGTTGTTGTTTTATATATAGATATATACATATATATATACATATATATATAAATTTTAATTTTAATTAAAGAAACATTTCTCACAGTATAACCAACTTAGATGGTTCCTCTTGATGAAATTTTTGTGGGTCAGAGATTCTTTGGTGGCTTCTGAGGAAAAAGATGGAAGAGTCTTTATTTGTTTTCATTGTATGTTTATGAGTAATGACAGGTTGATGTTTGATTTCCTGAAATGTATTATGTGATTCAAGCACAAAACCTTGTTTCTGCAACATTACACGTGTAAATTTAGCACAAAATCACTTTTCCATTTTTCATTTTTCTAAGACATTTTTTTGAAATATGTCAGATGAAAGGCAAAAGAACACAAGTTTTTGACATCCTTAAAATTTCCAACACCATTATTTTTCATATTCAACAGACACCCATCAATACACTAATTGAGATTATGTGCTTGAAAATTAAATATTTTTATTCACTCTATAAATTATCCCAAAAGTACACTTCTTTCACAAAAAATATTTGAAAGTCTTTTAAGATAAATTGAAAAATCTGTTTGTAGAGGAATTTATCTATGATTTATATAAATGAAATACTCATAAGTATTTCATCTGTTTCTGCTTGTATTTGATGCATGAACACATTTGTCCTGAAGCAGACATCTGTAAACATCATTGTAGTAACTTTGTTTATTTCTTCTTGGTTGTCAGCTCGTTGTATTTAACAACAATGTACATGAAGAATGTGCTTAAGTGTATGGCTGAATTGCAGACACTGCAGTTATAGGCTCTTGGAAGGAGTTTGGATCTGAGTGCAGTCTTCAGAAGTCATCAGTGATTCCAGGTAGCTATACTTTTGGGGTGCTCTACATAAAGGAAACTAAGAGGCCCTTCCCAAAATTAGAGACTATTTTAGGCCTTATGAAAGCTCAGTTGCTTTCTGTAGCAGTTTTTAACCCCAAACACTGAGCATATTTCAAAATGAAGGGTTTGGCATGTGCATCACTGTTTTTGTGAATTTGATGTAATTACTTTATGGCACCAAGAATTTGCTAAGAATTTGCAAAACAAAATGTCACTGTGTTTCTTCCTATCACATGTGATGGGCATTTCAGTGGGAGTAGGAAGTGCTGACAATTTACAGAAAAATTCCAGTATTCACTTCTGCTTTCAAAGGTGACTCCAAATGCTACTTGTGATGAGACCAGCTCTACACATATACACCAGCTCTACACATATACATATCTGCTTCTAAAAGAAAGGAAGATAAAACCTGGCTTGGATCATGAAGTTCATGAAAGGATTCATTTTTTCTGGCGTGGAAGTATGGAAAGGCCGCAGGTAGTCACGGTGTCATTTTCTTCAGAACTCCTGTGTTAAAGAGGCACCTGTGAGGACATCTAACAGATGACAGCACCTGGGTGACCATGGATGTGACCACAGCTTATTCTGCTGTTGCCATATCAAGTGTTTGCAACTGGTGCTGCCAGTTCAATCTGTCTGAGATGACAATATCACTGAAGTTGTCTGCACAGGCTTTGTTTGTAGTTGCATGGTTTTGACTGAATTTTGCTAAAACACAAAGTCAAGAGACAAACTGACCAAGCATCAGCTGTTTGATAGTCCTGACAGAATGTGTCTTTTGATTGCCATGTTCTTCTGAGGCTCTGGGGAATATCTGGTGGTTTGAAGATTTGTCTTCTGGTCCAGCCTAATGAAAAGATATTGACTATTTTAGTTTCATCACTATTTCATCACTATCACAGTTTGTAATACATTCTTCAGCACAGATATTTAACCATGTATCTTGAAACTGTTTCACAATTAATAGCCCTATGCATTAAATCAACTAGTTTTGACAATATCATCTGATCCAAGATAAATGCTACTTACCTTCAGGAGTATTCAATGCCTCTGGTACGTGCATATTGTTTAACAACAAAAAAAGTAAACATTCATAGGCTCCAAGTTCCATTCTGAGGCAGGAAGTACATTGGCAAGCTTGAGAGTGCCACATCAGGTCTGGTGGCCAATAGCACTCAAAGGAACAATATGACATTCTCTGCTCAGCCTGACAGGTAAGGTATCCTTTTATAGCTGGGTCAGGTGAGGTGGCAAATGATAGAACTCAAACTTTAAAAAACTTAGAATTTCATCTCTGAATTTCAGTATCAAGACCCTTAGTTAGTTCAATATCCCATACAGAGTATTTTTCATAGAATCACTTTAAAGTATTTCACATATACCCTACTACTTGCATAATTAAATAATCGGAATCTGTGAATTTATACCTTTAAAGAAAGATATAATTAAAACATAGGCAAAATATTATATGAAATTAAAAGCAAATCATCATGCTTGTTGTCAACATACTTCTGTCTTAAAGACAAACACTGTGTTATTCTCTCCCTCAAAAATCCCCATATCAAAATCAGGAACAAAATACTCAAGAAACTGTGATGGGATGGCGGTATGTTAATTTGGAATAAAAATTTTATATCCTTGTAAAAATTCATTCTGCACATAAAGATTTTTAGAGCAATGACAAGAAAAGAAAATGTGTAAGCTTTTGCTGTCTATACCTGACATTACTAAGATTATTTTTCTTAACAGATAAAGAAATATATTTGTAAATTCTTCTGTTCAGTTAGAAAAAAAACTTCTACCACTTTTGGCTATGTAGCATTCTGTATTTTTTATGAGAACTTTCATTTTAAATGAAAAGGAGATTTGTAACAGTAACCATGAATAAATATTATTAATAATGGAGAAGCACATTTTATTTTGCAAAAGAAAACAATGGAAGCTGAAGAACAATAAGACTTGTTCAGTACAGATATAATCATGCCTTCAGTGACTCCTGTGTAATACACCACATATTTTGTTGTGTCAGTAGAAACAGTTGTGATGTGCTGCCCTTGCTCTTTCTAATTTATAAAAGCTATCAAACAGAGCAAAGTAGATAACTGAAAATATGTTTTCCTTAGAGAGAAAAGGTACATCCTGGTTAAGGGGTACTTTGCTAAGTGAATGAGTCAAGGGCAGTTTACCAGAGTGTGCTCACTCCAAACGTGACCATGTGGCTTTTAGAACCAGAGCTGTTCTCTTCACATGGCCTGTGAGCAGCCCATGTCAGCATTCACCTGGACGTGGCACAGATACCCTGGTCTACTCTCTGTAGTCCACAAATTTCACGTTGATAGATTCAAAAGCATTCATGATACAATTCATAGAATGACTTACAGTCCACATTTTCAAATGGAACAAATGGCGTCCTCAACTCCCTTGACTGTGTTGACCAATAAAAAAGGTTGTTTAGATTTATTTACTTCATCTGTTTATATTCTCACTGCAGATGTTTCCACTAAACTAGATGGATCATACCTTTTGGTAGTTTTCTGGCCTCTCTTTAAGGAGCTGGGATGAGAAACTTCTGACTTGTATCACACATTGCATCATTTTTTTAGGATCTCCTGTGAACTTTTCCCAACACACAGGCACCATTTGTAAACTTCATGGGCATGATTCAACAGATCCAGTGTTAGCATTTGTAGTAAAGGCATATGTAGTTGAGGCTAAAAAAGACCCCACCCTCATAGGTCAGAGGAATTCTACCCTTAGAAGTGCCCCTTTTCTTTTCTGGTGAGAAACAGCCTTATTGGACACTAATGAGGTAAATGAGATTTAAGAGATGTTTGTTGCAGGCGTAATAAAATAAGATTCAATTTTCCAAATGCCGATATGTGGTGCAATACAAGATCCATGGGACATTTTCTCCACCTATATTTTGCTGTGTTAAAGGGTTTATGTCTCTCCTAAGTCCAATGAGGTTACCAGTCCTAAGAAGATGCCTCTGTTATTCCATGGAATCTCAAACAGCAGTAGATGCCCATATTTAGGCTTTTCAATTATGACCCTGAATCCATTCCAGATTGTTTTAGAGAATGTTTTTGGCAGTGAGTTGCAAAGCAAAAGTTTACTTTCGCATTCTTAAACACTCCAATATGAGGGGTTAGGGTAATGGCCATCTTAACCTTCTTCAAAAATTCTCCATTTCAATTTTTAAACTATCCTGTTGCTGCTCTTAGAAGCTTTGATTAACGGCACAGTCAGAAAATATTATCTTATTCGGTTCATTATTTTTATCCTTTAGGTCAATTATCTGAGGAAGAGAATCTTTCAGCTAAGAATTTTAATCTTTGCAAGGCACTTTATTGATTTTTTAGAAACAAAATTTCAGGTTAATTGTTTCCAGAATACATTTGATTACCCAAACATCATTTCATGACACAGGGAAATGCCACATGATTATTATTCTAGATTCAAAACAGAAATGTCTGCTTAATCAAAAGTAGATATTGTATGCTTTGGGCTTTTAAATTTGGTGATGAAAATGGCAAGTGGTTATTTAATCATGAAAGGAAAATTATATCTTATCTCTGCTGATTTGTGAGAGTATGAGGCTGGTTAATTCTTGACCTGTGTCATTAATAACCTGCACAGAGCTGAAACGGAACTGCTTTCTTCTAATATCATTGCTCTTACCCCACCAATTTCTGCTGTTTTATTGAATTAAAATTGTTATTCCTAGTACAATCATTCACAAAAGGAGACCTAGAAATTGATTGTTCCCACTGCAGGATCTACAACAGCACCCTTGCCCCAAAGTCTTGCAGTCTTCACAGATAAAGAACAAAAGCTCAGATAAATTAAAATATCCATAAGGTTCATGAAAGTGCATGTAGACATCTCCCAAATTAACTCAGTGTATTTTAATTTAGATTTTACTTCTAAAGGTCTTCTTGTTGGACCCACTGTAGAGCTGTCAGAAGTTGCTTGGATTATTTAAATTCTTATTGCAAGAGAATATTTCTTTTTTAGTGTAAGCTGGATAGTTCACCAAACTTCACTCATTAAGATGCTTAGAGTTCACATTCATCCAAGCCAGATTTTACCCTCAAATATCTGACCATTGTGACAGCCACTTCTTTAAAACCAGGAGACAGATGATGCAAGAATTGCCTGGCAGCAAGTTTTTTGCTTCAGTTTCCTGTTAGGAATTGTTGGGCAGACCAAGAGGGAGAAATATTCAGAAAAACTTATTCTGTGGGTGCAGAGAACACAACGGAAGGGAACTCTCCCCGTCTGCCACTGTGAGGTGGTGACAAGAGGTGGAAAGTGCAGTAAATTAAGTGGTAGGATAAAGCCTAAACTCAACAATGGTGACTAAATTAAAGAGATTAACCAAGAATTCAGTGATCATCAGCAATATCATCCTTGTTTGACTCACGTGAGACATTTAAAGGCAGAACTGCTTCTGTACTTAACTAACGGAGAGATATACACAGTTAGCTGAGGAATCTAGCCAAACAGCTTAAAATATACTTTAAAATCAATAAAATATAATTTTACTATTATTACTACCACTGCTGCTAATAATAATAGAAATAATAGACATAGAAATAAATTCCAAATTAAGAAAAGAACAAAAATTGAAATAACAGGCCACTTCACAAACTCCCTTTTTTGTAAACAAGTATTTCAATCTGCCAATAATTTTGTGTATGTAAGCACATATATATACATATATTCACACAGATATAAGCATACAAACATACAGAGGTAGACATGGGCCCATTGTTTTGACCCAGCTGAGTTTTTCCATCTATTTACAGAATAACAAAAAACGTGAGAAACGGTCGATTGTAAGATCTACCTAAATTAAAGTCTATATCTTACATAATATCTATAGGGGTTTTTTGATAATATCTAACAAATGTTTATTAGGAATTAATTTCCTTCAGTTTTGGTTTTGCCCTACACAATTGTCTGGCTTGTGTGATTGATAGTTATTGGTCTTTAAATCACTACAAGGAAAATTAGAGTCTAAAATATCAACAAGTTTTTTTTTTATTTCTTAGTTTTTTTATTGCTATTAGTTTTGCCATTTCAGATGGCATAAATCTAACAATTAAGCACTCTTGACTTTTCCATCAATGCCAGATTCAGTGACAGGCAGTTGAATCAGCATAGAATTATTAGCATTCTGGTGTTTTTTTAAAGACATTGGAGTACTTTTTGATAGGTTTCAACCTTCCTTGAAAGAAAGAAAGAAAGAAAGAAAGAAAGAAAGAAAGAAAGAAAGAAAGAAAGAAAGAAAGAAAACCACTCAAAAACCAAAACCAAAAACAATCCCAAACAAAAAAACTGCAAATCAACAGAAGAACAGCATTCTTTCTGATTTTTTTGTTCACTTCACTCCCGTTTTGTTCAGAAACATTATGTTAACCATTCTCTGACTTAATACTTGGCCATCTTGGCAAAGCTTTGTTGTGGGGATTTATAGTAAATTATCTTAATTAAATAATTTTGTAAATGTCCTCACACATCTGTCTTCCAGTTTGAAACAGGATGGCCTCATCCATGCCTGCTAGACCACCTTCACCAGATGGATTTCCACCATTTGGCTGTTTTTTTCACAAGCTTCACATTTTGATTAATGAAATCAGTGAACTGTGGGGTATTTTGCAATTTGACACAAGGGATCAATTCTGTGATACCAGGCACAATGCTGGCATCACACCGCTCTGATATACACAGAGATGAGTTTTTGCACTGTTCTAGAACACCTAATGCAAAATCTGTTATAACTTTCACCAGTTTACAAGATACAAAAAGAGTTCAAAAGTTAAACCAGCTTCTTCTGACCTAAAATAAATCAAGTAATATTAAATATATCCTAATGGCTGAGCAATTGTACAGAAAGGAGCATTTACAAAAGAACTTCATTGTCAATTGAATTAACAGTTAATCACAGTAAAAGCACACAAAAAGTACAGAAATGCTTCAGTTACTCCCTATAATTGGTTTATGCATTTTTTAATATGTGCATATATCTGAAAGTTTTTGTGCTGGTTTTTGAAGAAATTGATTTGAAATTGTATATTTCCGAGGGTAGGAAAACTAGTTTGCATGAATGTTTATTAGTTAGATCCTGCAAAGAACGTTTCAGAGGGGTTTTTTGTTTTTGTTTTTGTTTTGTTTTTTTTGTTTGTTGGGGGGGTGTGTTTTTTTTGGTTTGTTTTTTAATTTTAATTTTAATTTTAATTTTAATTGTTGTTGTTGTTGTTGTTGGTTTTGTTGTTGTTGTTTATTGCTGTTGTTGTTTTGGGGACCTTGTTGGGGTTTTTTTGTTTCATTGGGTTGTTTTGTTTTTTTTTTCCTGATTTCTATGACATAGCCATATTGGAAAATTTTTAGTATTTTTTCATTTTTGCAGATAGTATTTTTCTCTATGTGTTTGTACAAATTATGTGTGTATATATGTGTAGATTGTAAGGTTGCTGCAGAGACTTGAATTCTTTGGTGATTATGTATGTGAGCAGTAAATCTTCAGCAAAGATAACTGAAAGTCACAGCTATGTAGGAGGGCTAGACAATTACAAGAGAACACTGGCATCAAGTTTTACTAAAGTATAAAAAATAGTTTTTTTATATAATAATTACTTAATCTTATTTACAATTTCTGCTTTTACACACCTAGCTCAGTTTTTTTAGACTTTCAAACATATTCAATTACATGCAGCTCAATAACTTTAGATGTAATAAGGAGTTAGATAAAAATTTGGTAAGTATCAGCTAAACATAACTATGTAGGAATCTTTTTTCTTAAACCAATCAAAATAAATTGTTTGTTTGCCTTTGTTTTTTTTTTTTTTTTTTTGACAAAACAAGAATACATTTGTTGATTGTCTTTATTTTTCCTTAGAATTGAAACTTTGTAATTGTGATCTCTGTCTTCAGATTCATTATTCTAATTAATCTTCCTGTTGATGAAGGGATTTCAAATGATGCTGACTGTTGAGTTTTTCTCTGAGTAAAGCTTATGGTTAGTGTTAACTATGATCATATCCATGGGTTTAAAACACAAAAATCTGTATTCAGTCTAAATGCACTTGGCAAGACAAAACTTCATTGTAGCATGATATGCAGTCTTGAGTCATTTCACCTCAGGCTCTGACAATACTCTGCTCAGTAAAATGAATCTTTTACAGAAATTCAATTCAAGTACAAGCTATAGGGAAGAAAAAGGCTGAAAGGAACAGGAAAATTATACTGTCACTGATCCCCCCCCCCCAAAAAGTTTCTATAGTTGAGTGCAAAATTCTACATAGTTTAATGTTCTTTTTGTAGATAAATTTGGTCTCTCTATTACTCTCTGAGTCAAAAAAGTTCTTATTTTTCTTAAGACAGTGTTACCATGACTGATGAAAACTTAATTAGCTGAAGATGCCAACTTATAACTCAACCAAAATCAGAGGATTTAAGCTAATTATTCCCTGATATTACATTTTATGTCACATTTACATCACATTTGCATTTAGTATATCACAAAACTACCACTTACAGTGCAATGGGATGAGACCCAAGCAAACATACAGCTCTCTTTACCTTGCTATCCCTGTCTGTATAATATTTATCTGTATACCGAGGCTGTTATGAAGGTGGGTGTAAGATTTTTTTTCTGAAAATTGACATAAAATTTTCTTGTGTGGCAAACACAATTTTCAAAAGACTTTTTTTAAATTTTCAGTACTCTTTCTGTTTTCGCCCAGGTATGACATTCATGCTTGAATGAAGGATTCCATTCCACCTGCAGTCACCCACTTGACTGATCAACTTGCTCAAAGAAACAACAAGGGGTGATACAGATCTAGTACAGAAGCTAAATAACAGAAAAATCAAAGTTATAGCAACTCCCTTGGCTAAGTTATTTGGGAGGTCAAAGCTCCTTAGCTCTGCTAATAATTCATTTCGTGTTATTTCTAGACTTTGTACAATTTTGTGCTGTTCAAGATTTGCTTCCAAGAGCTAATAGGTGACAAAATAAACCTTTGAAAATAGCTGAGGGGAAAAGAAAGAAAACGCATAGAGTTAATATTATTATAACTCCGCTTGCAAACATTGCATTAAGTAGCAATGTTGCTTTTGAAACTCTATAATGGAACAAATAATTTGATGTGGGAGAATAATATCCCTGTAACACAGATCTGAGAGACTGTTTATTATGCTGTCCCTGAAAGTGGAAGGCTTTTGCCAGCAGTGCAAGTTATAGTGTTTCATCCAAACTAGTTTTTAAAGCTAAAATGGTCAAGGTGCCAAGACCCCCTTGGTGACTCCCTTCTCAAGCTGAAGAATTGCAAATGTCAGAATATTAATATTTGAGCTTTCTGGTTTTATTATTTCTGTATCTCATTGACTGTTAAAACTTATACTTTTTCATACCAAGAGAAGGACTGTCATGTCAGACACATCCAGATAAGAAAAATATGTGAAACATTACAAAACAAATAAAATACACATTAAAGGTCTATACCTCAATGGAGTGGAAGGTGGTCTCTGTAAAATAAATTACTTAACAAGACCAAAGTTAGGACACTGAAAATCAGGATGGATTTTTACAAGCTCTGAGGAAGGCCCAGAAGCTTTTTGGGAAAATGTTACTTATCAGAAGACAAAATCATTTGGGGGATAGTTATAGTTACAGTATCGAGAGCTAAGATCCGCTGGTTGGGAACAGTCCCAGGCACTGTTTAATTTTTAGCTAGAAGTATCATCACTGACATTCTTTTTGGTCTTTGGCACTGCAGTAGAGGTCAGATCAGATTAGTTCATTCTCTTTCCCAAATCTCGGATTTGTGCTATCCAGTTCCTAATGGAGATCACTGCAGAGATGTCTTTGGAGGTCTGGCTCTATCAAATGGCATTGTGAAGTGCTGAGAGCTTTACTCAGAGGAAAGGTCATACTGAACAGAATCTGGAAAAAGAGATTTCAGAGAAAGGCAATTTAGAAAAAAAATACGACCTATATAATGGTAGATCTCAGACTGCTACAGCTGCTGGTTTATCAGAGTTTTCTGCAATTTCAAGAAGCTTTATCAGCACTTCCTTTCCTCCATGCACCATTTGATCTACAAGGACTTCATTTTTTGTGTCAAAGTCAATGCTTTCCTTAAAATAAAAGCAATTATTTACACAATGATTTCTGATGTTCCACCCTGAGCCAGGAAATGCTGGATATCTGAAATGTCAAGGAACTCAATATAATGAATGGAGAATCTGTGAGAAGTAAAAACAGTAGCTGTAGCTGGGATGCAGGAACACCGTGGGACAGCTTTGTGGAAGTACTCTGGTAAGTGCATAATCTTAGAACCATAGAATCATAGAATGGTTTGGGTTGGAAGGGGTCTTAAAGATGCCTGAGTTCCCACCCACCTGCTATGAGCAGGGACAGCTTCACTAGACCAGGTTGCTTAGAGCCCAAACCAACCTGGTCTTAGACACTTACGGGGACGGGGCATCCACAGCTTCTCTGGGCAACCTGTGCCAGTGCCTCACCATCCTCACAGTAAAGAATTTTTTTCCTAATATCTAATGTAAATGTATTGTCTTTAATATTACAATCTTGCAGAATGAAGTACCTCTTCTGTTCTCACACTACCGAGCTTCCATGTTTAAGTTTTGCTATTGGGAATTTGAAGGTAATGTTAATAAATAAATATTATAAATTTAAACTGATTTTTAAATAAGGTTCAGGTTTATCTGTTCACTGCAGCTCATATATTAAACCCTTAATATTCTGTTATATATACACTAATTTTGAATTTAAAAAAAATCACCAAATAAACATACATTGTTTTAGATAAAATGTAACCAGGAAAGAGTAAGACTGAGATTTCTAATGGCAGTTTATGCTCTTGAAAACACTATTGTACTTCATTTTAAGAGTAATAGGAGCCTTATTCACTTTTTGTATACATACTACACATGTAGGAAGTACGAGACAAGCACAGAGCAACACAAGGCTTGGTAAACAAAAAGATAAAGAAAAAGAGAAATACAGAATGGCCCCTTGTTTCTCAACATCCTTTCAGGACATCCCACCTGCTAATCCTGCTGCAAGCACAGAAACTGAAAGAAAGAAAAACTGTGGAGGCTTCATTCATAAAATTCAATAAGCTTGGCTAAGATGAATGAAAGCTTTCACTGCACATTCTCTTAATTTCCTGGCTTTATTTTTTTTTCTGGTTGTCATTATCTTTTTCTGTACACAGCAGAAAATAAACTTTCAACAAAAAGTTACTTTATAAAACAGTAAATAATGCCAGATTTCATGCTTTTATATGGCTGTGCCTTCCCAGTTTACCTGCGAAAAAGAACTTGCAATTCTGGGTCTGAGCACAGTGGCTGGTACAACTATTCATTCACAAATTTCACTAGACTGCTGGAAGGACTGCAACAGCACCTCCCTGGCATATTAACTCATTCTTAAGTGATGAGTGAAAACCAGTTTATACCTAAAAGTCTTTAATTTTGTTTTCCTAGGCAATAGAAATTTTATGCCATTTGTAAGATACTCTGATCTATTTATATTTCTATTCTATTATAAAAATATAATTTTTATGGATAAATGTATTATTTTTGACTATTATTTTTTACTGCAATCATACCAGAAATCTTAGACTAACACTGTGTTGCACAGACTAAAAGGGAAAGGCAGCATTCTCAAGGGTGAGGGCTTTTTTAACTGAAACACAGGGACCAGTAATGGAGACACAAAAAGAAAACAAAGAAGTATCAGTCCTGCAGCTTCTCCATTTTCATAACTCAATTTTTTGTAGTCATCACAGAATAATTGTGGTTTTCAGGACAAGGTTATTCCCGAAATTTCTAGTCTTATGGGAGCTTCTGTTAGCAAAGGGAAAATATAAGGAAAAGTAACAAAATCTCTCCACTGTATGGCAGTTTTTTTTTCTGTAGGAGTACATTGGAGCAAGAAGATGCCTTTTATTTGCTGGGTAAACACAAGTTAAAGGTGCATAGGAAGAGCCTTAAAAATGGAAGCACATAACTTTGACTTGATGCAAAAGAGCAGGGAAAGTAAGATACACATAATAGTGAAATGGGCTGAAAACAGGATGAAAAGGATCCTTTTAGGAACATTTTGGAGGGATGACACCAAAAATACTGGTTTTGGTTGAGGCAGGAGAAAACAATGTTGAAGACTTCAAGTACGGAAATAGAGAGAGCTTAGATAGGAGATGTTGTAGCCAAAGAACAGGCCTATGACACCTATAAATTATAATTGTGTTAATAAGGATGTGGTTACACTTAGCTTGTCTTTAATCAATACAGAGGTGTGCTAAAATACTGTAAACAGAAGTAGTATGAATGCATTTTGAAACAGTGCTATGGTGTGAGCAAACACAGTGCCTAAGCCTGTTTAAGTATGTGAGCAATGTCAGTAATAAAGAGCAACCAAGGATTTGTTTAGTTGCACTTAAGGGGTTGTCTTGGGGTGACTGTATCATTTCTCCATGATACTGTATTCCTATCATCAGCAGAGCTTCCAGTACCGGGTCGTGTTTCTACACAGGAACAAAAGAACAGATCTCTGCCCAGTGGAACTGTTTATAAGTTGGACAACTCCCCTGGCATTCCTTCTTGCTGTTGCTGCTGCTACGATATTTTTCCTCCGCTTCCCAGCCCTCCTGTGGACTGCCTGCCTCAAGAAGAGCAGGGGAAGGTTTTTTTTTTTTTTCTTTTTTTTTTTTCCCTTTTTCTTTGTTTCTTTGGACCTGTGCCATCACGTGGAACTGAGGAGGGGATCGACATAGGAGGGATATTCCCCCTTCTGGGCCTAGGGAGGTCTGGTGCAGCCTGTGCCGGGACTCCAGTCTCTTTGGGAGGCTACCAGACAGAAGGGACTCTGGGACTTTTCTACTGAGGTTTTTCCTTTTTGGGGATTTATTATCTGATATTATTCATTTGTTTTTGTCTTTGGTGTGTCTGCATGCATATTGTGTGTGAATAAACAGGGTTTTGTTTTCACTTTCTTCCGAGAAATTTCTTTCCGGACCAGAGTGGGGGAGGGGCTGGTGAGAACTGCCTTCTGTTTTGGCGGGGGTTTCCTCCGGATGTTATCTCAAACGATAGCAGGGATACAGAGAAATATGTAAACAGGTATCACAGAAGGATCAGAGTTTGTAAGACAAAGCAGAAAAAACAGGATAAGCACAACAGAGAGCAAATAGGAAGGACATCCTGCCCATTAAGCATAAAATATGAGTAGTAAATCCTAGAAGAGAAGGGGAGCCTTGAGAGTAGATGAGATGTCCCATCCACCCATACTGGGAGGGGGAAGAGAAGTATAAAACCACATGAAGAAGCAGAGGAAATTTGGGAAGATGTCTGCTTGTGTTTTTACTTAATTCACCAACGAGCTCTTCATCCTGCATCTGGGAGACCAAGAACCATCATGGGCTGTGGCCATCATCATCATTTCCATGGCATTATGTAGTCAGAGTTAACTAGTAGATTAAGTGTGTAAGACTAACAGTTTTATTGAGAAATATAGGCAGTAATTAACCATTAGCCCAGAGTGTCTTCTAATGAATGAAAATAGTGACATTTCTTTTAAAATTAGAAGCTGATCTGATTTATCAGTCTTCTAAATACTCCTGTGGTGATCTCTACTTTCCTATTTGATAAATACTCACCCACACCTACAAAAATATATTCAGTTACAAGACTGTATTGATGGGATGCATCTTGAGGATTGGAAGATTAAATGCCAATTTTGACTTTGCAGAGGTGTTAAACGGAAGTTCTGTAAATACCAAGTAATTACTCATGGTACTTTGTTGAATTCACTTTGCAAATTGAGCTTTCTTTACAATGCAGATGGTGGACCTAGGGTTTTTACTTTGGTATGAGTGAGACAGTTAGGAGATGTGTTCAGATCCAGGAGTCCAGAACTTGGTGGTTTCAACTTAGACATGGTCACAGGGAGCTCAAAGCAGTGTCAGGAATTTATCCAAGTGTAAGCATCAATGTAGTAGCTTGTGCAGGGAATGAGAAGGAGAAAGGGAAAATAGGAAACACCCAAAGTGTAAGATTTTCTGAAAATATAGTATTACTTCTAATATTCTGTACTTTTATGGCATAGGTTTAGAGTAAAAAAAAGGAATTTTCAAACATGGACTACTGTTGCTATTAAGTTGAGAAATTACTGAATTACAAGTTAGAGATCTGAAGAAAAATGCAGTATGTTGTGAGTGACAAAAAACAAAAAAAACAAAAAAAACCACCAAAACAACAACAACAACAAAAAAAAAAACACCCAAAGATAGTTCAGACATAAGATTAATAAGATTTCCAAAATATTAAATTTTCAATTTGCTCCTCCTGGGTTTGATTCTGGACTCATGTTTCAAGTACCCAGTATCAAAAAAGTTTTGTCCTTTTTCACAATAAAGGATCAAAAGATGTGATCGGCTTAGAATCAGAGGCATGTTATAAAATATAAAGCAAAGAGAGTTCACATTTTCCAGACTTGATTAATCAAATCTAGTTATATAGAAGACATTTTCATTGTAGATCCTAATATATTTAACTAGACAGAAATATCTCTGTGCACATTAGAAGTAATAACTGAAGACTACAATACTTTTTCAACAAACAAGAATGGCCAGATGTTTCTTAATGTATTAAAATGGCCTAGCAGTAAATATAGCTTAGAAATAGTGAAATTCTCAGAGCAATAATACTGAATAAGGTGTGACATTTAATTCTGCACAACCTACAACTTATTAAATATTTCAGAAAGTAGGTTTGGTTTATTGATTACTTGCTTGCTTCCTTTTTTAACAGATGAGAAGACACTTTAATAGGATGAAGGATATAGGAAATATCTTCTTTGACTGCTTTGTTATACATGGGAAATTATGTTACTATAGCTCTCATCCTTGTATCCTGGTTTATTCAATTATTTTATAAACTTTTATGGTATGAATTTTAACTTGTTATTTTGTTTTCTTATTTTTAGTTTTAGTTTTCCTACAGAGTCTAAGACTTTGAGGAATTGATCTCAATATGAGCTCATGGGAACTACTGATTTATGCAATAATTTTTCCATTGACAGTTTTGTAATTAGGTGGTGATAAATTAATGATAAAACAATTTCTTGACAAATTGTAATTGAGATTTAAAAAAGACACTGACAATAGTGAGTGTTGCAGAAAGAGAGATTTGCATGCACAAAACTCCACCCACAGGGTACATGGCTGATGCCACAGACGTACTTTGACACTACCCTTGGGGGAAAGAAAAAGAGAGCGGAGGGGAGGAGAGGGGAGGGGAAGGGAGGGGAGGGGAACAAGTTCCAGCAGCTGGCTGCAGAGAGTAGCAGTGCTGTATTTAGAGAAGCATCCTCCTCTCAGTGTTTTCTCCAGTGCATCGAGTGCTAACAATGAAGACGTCTTTGTTGACATAGCTTGTACCTGTTTATGATGCTGTTAGTGCTGGATGGATGTGTCTAATCAGGTGCAGGTGTGTCTTGCTATGACAGCCATGTCCCATGAGAACCCAGCACTGCAGCAGTATCTGGGCTTGCAGGTGTGAGGCAATGAACATAACCACAGCACGAAACCACAAGGAAATACACTGCCCAAGAGCCACTGAAAAACTGCTTTAGTTGTTAAGGACTCAAGAATTGCAAGTGAAAGAGAGGCTGCAAAATTGCAGGTGGAAGGCCTTTAGCATCACAATGTTTAGGGCACTTTGATCACTGTGCAACAAAAGAAAGGTGAGGATTTCCCTGTAGAGAACTGGGGTCCTCAAGAAGTAAAATTTTTGTATTATCCAGTGATTCAATAATACAGAATTTCAATAATATGCTTAGGAGATACCACCTGACTGATTAGTTACCTTGGCTACATTTACATTCAAAAGAAAGGAATATGCATTTCTCCAGTGCATTTGTCGCATCTTAAAGTAGACATTGAAATAGATCAGATGAATTCTGCTCGGAATATACCTTTCTTCCTGTTGGAACCCTGAATTCTGAGAATTTTATTCTTTCTGTTCTGGCAAGCAATGACCCCCAAAAACACTCTTCCTTTGATCTTAGACCCTGGAAAAGACTTCCCTGTCTGTGTGATAACTCTGAGGTTATTACTGTATAATTAAAGTTATGTCACTGGGTGAAATATATAGAAAGGTAGAAATTTAGGTTTATGGAATATAATAGTACAAGTGGTACAATACGGAAGATTCTGGGCATGGGTTTGTACTTCATCTTTCTTCTTCTTCTTCTTTCTTCTTCACATATCTGGGTTTTCTGTTATTGGTTCAAAAAGCCCGCAATGCAGATTATGAATACCTAGTTATTGGATTATAACTAAAAATAATCTATATGGCATTAGAAATTTGGACAGCTTGGAATATGACTAACCTTGAGAACAGAGATTTGAGGCCATTTCCACCTTGTTAATAAGAGAGCAGCCTCTGTGTAACTATGCTATAGACAAGATGTAATAAACAACTGAGACCGAAGAAGAAACCTTGCTGCCTCTCATGTTTTTACTCTAAGCTCTGTTAAAAAAGACTCAGGAAAACAAGTATATAGCTAAGAGGCCAAAAGGCCATACCCAAAAAAAAAGATACTTCCTAAGGAAACACTGTTTCAGTTCAGATGAAGTAATCTCTACTAAGGTTCACGGGGAATATTACTGGTTTTGGTAAATAATAAGAAAATCTTTCCTAAGAAATGAAATTTCCTCCCTTAAAAGTAGCAGCTCTGGTGTCGGTACACTCTGCAGCAGAATGCTGGAGGTGTGCTCAGGGGAGTTTCCTGAACCAGGGAAATCTTAAGAGAGTAGAGAGACTTGTTAGGAACACGCAGCTCACAGTGGCATGTATGGGCACCTGAATGGGCCCAGAAGAAATAGCTGTCAAGACTCCAAACATATAAAAGAAATCTCTTGGGAGTACTGGTGGCCAGGTTGGTAAACAGGGCATGGTGAGGCAGCCTGCACAAGAAGGGCACTGTGACAGCACTGTGACTCTGCTGCCTTGATCAGGAAAGAAAGTAATGGTGTCTACCCACCAGGACACCATGGCCTCTGCTCTGTGACAGAGCTCGGGAGGAGGTGAGCGGGTTGAGGAATTACGGTGGTTTGAGAGATAGACCACAGCAATCAGACCCTCCCATCCCTGGGAGAGAGTGGTCAGGCAGACAAGACACATCATATGGAGGATTCTCTGTTCTCTCCCCATGTGGCAGAACATGGTGGCTTAAGGGATAGAAGGCAACTGTGACAAATTCCTGCCTTGTGCATTAGGCATATCTCCACCTTCTCAGGTGCCCTGGTATAATGAGTACAAGACTCTGGAAGTAAAACCAAACAAAGATGAGGAAGATGGTTTTTCTGGATTAGAAATGTCCCCAAGGCTGAGTTGGCCTATGCCCTGCATTCAAAACACTTCCATAAAGAACTAAAGATGGGTCATTGTCTAAGGAGACTCCGTCTGAGGAGAACAGAAAACCCAATATGCTGACTGAAGTCACTTCTTGACAGAACTTTGTCCCTGGTGTGCCCCCTAAATTAATATCTGTTATTACTTTTCATGCAGACAGCAATGAAATTGCAATAAGAAATCCCAGGGCAGTGAAGAAAGTCTTTATGGCCCTTGGTACAAGTTAAGGGATTAACAGTGCAAATAGTGTTTTCCTCTATCTGTCCAGTTGCAAGGATTCATAAGGGAAAAACAAGAAGAGCCAGCTGATCAATATTGGGCGTCCTGACTGGTGACACTGGCAGAATTTTGGTATTTTGAATACAGCTCAATTTACTCAATACCCATGGGAATGGCAATATTGTGTTACAGCAAGGGCTAAAGGGTGGCACATCTGGTAACAGCAATGAGCAAAGCAAGTGTAATGTAGCATTACAAATATTTACTGAGGAAGTAAAAATTATTTATGTCAGGGTGAGATCTCAGACAAGATACTTCTGGAAAATGTGTGCAAATTCTTTTCAACATGTTTAATAAATACTAATTGAAATGCAGGGGAAAAAATTCCTTGGGTAATCAAGTGAATGAAGAGCCTGTATTCCATGAGTAAATGAGAAGATTGTGGCTTGATTACCCTAGTGAAACAAAAGCTAAGGAGGGATGTGATTGCCATCTATAAATTCAGGTTAGAGAAAAGGATGTGTGGGAGTGCATGTAGTGAAGGAAGGCAGAGAAGAGAGAGCTATGGATGAAACACAACCTTGGCACTGTGGCAAATGGAAGCAATATGTCTGGAAATCAGAACCAAATGCCTCAGTCTCAGGGCTGCTGCACTTGGGAACAGCATTTCAGGAAGGATTACAGAGACCAGAAAATTCGTTTTCTGAAATGCCATTATATACTAGACTTCATGGAACATTGCACTGGCCTCAGTGCTGCAGACAGACCCTTCCAGTCCACAACTCCCTGATTCTTACGACAGAAATAAAATGATTTTTAGTGATGGCTAATGAGATTTCACAGAAATTAGTAATGAATGAAGGGTTGAGCAATGAAATCCCATAGTAACAGAGCTGTTCTTAGCAAAGATTTATCTGGGGGAGTTAATGAACTAATTTGTGATGTTATCCTTTGAATTACTTAGGGACATAACACTTTTAAAGTATTTTAAGCAAGTTGTTTGATTTATTTTCTTTTGGACTGTATGTCTCAATTTCTACCAGGAATTTGAATGGATTTCTTTTATTTATTTATCAGACTTTGTTGAAAAGGTTGAAATAAAAAGTTATAATGATTTTGAGTGCTTTTTTATCTGCTTTAAATTATTATTCAAGATTTCAGTAGTTAAAATACAACATTTGCATTTCAATGTTATATTGTTTTCTCTATGCATAACTTTCTAGTGCATCATGATTGTATTTGAACCAGTCTATTCTATTTTATTTTGACATTTGACTTATTGAGGAGATTTTTTTTACTACCAAGTAACACAGCTTATCTTCTGCTCTTTTTAGGTCACTATGATTCTTGACATTGAGAAGAACTAAAGGAAATTGAAATAACAGATCTGGTTAAGACGTATTCACTTAGGCCATAAGTTATGTCACTATGCAATAATATCTCAAAATCTTCCAGCTAAACCACAATTCAGATTAAAAAATAAATAGATAAAATAAAAGGCTTGTGAGATGAGAAGTGAGAGACACAGGAAATTTTGTGTCTTGATTTTGGCTGGGATAGAGTTAATTTTCTTCCTAGCAGCTGGAAAGGTGCCGTGTTTTGAATTTAGAAAAAGAATAATGTTGGAAACACTGTGATATTTTGGTTGTTGCTGAGCAATGCTTACACTCAGTCAAGGACTTCTCAGCTTCTCATACTGCCCAGCCAACGAGGAGGTTGGGGATGCAGAAGAAGCTGGGAGAGGACTTAGCCTGGACAGCTGACCCCAGTGACCAAAGGGAGATTCCAGACTATCTGACCTCACATGACCAATAGCACTGGGGCGAGATGGCCACAGAAGTGGCAGCCCCTGCTCAGGGGCGGGCTGGGAATTGGTCATCAGGTGGTGACAAATTGCATTGGGCATCACTCAAATTCTACTGGTGTTTTATGGTGTTGAGTTCTGGCACTGAATAGCAAACTCCGTTTGGAAAAACTCTCTTATTAACAATATGGGAAATACTTTGGAGTAGAGAAGAAATTATGTTTCTATTAGTACGGAGTTGCATCCACACGTTTGTGATTTCATAAATAAAGCATTTCTAATATAGGCATGTTGCCCTGCCTGGAATACAGCTGGTATAATAAGCTAATAAAAAATAAATACGAATTTGCTGTAACATTTTAAATGACATGCTAAAATTCATTACTAATATATAAACATTCATATGGGATTTTTATCTAAAGCCAAATATCCTGGAAATTTAGTTTTACTGGTAATTTTAAAAAGATTAAACACTTCTTATTTGAGGTTGCAACAGCAAACTGTCAATTCTTCTTGACACAAATTTTGAATTTATTTCCATTCTGTTTCCATGCTTCTTACAGTTTTTCTGAATATCTTTTTCTAGTGTATATGATTATTTTCCCATCTTTATTCTTAATTATTTTTATATGCAGTAAAAGTAAAATTATATGAGGCCATAAAAAACACCTCCCTTTTGTTGAAGAACAACTTGTTTAATCAAGGATTTGCTGTTTGTAGTTTACTTTTCATATCACATTATCATCTATCCTGGGTTTAATTTTCAGAGTATGAACTCAATTTCTGCAAATACAGATTAAAAATGAAATTAAGTATCAAGTATTCCAGCTTCCTGTACTAATTATGAAAGAAAGCAAATAATAAAATATAAACATATTTCTTCTTGGTTTTGTGTTCTATTTTCTGTATCAGAACATTTTACAGACATGCAATAGGTAACGTACACCAGTTGGTTTATCACTTTATACTGATGAGTTCGGGTAAAGCATTTCAAGTAGAGCAGGTTCTGAAAACCATAACTGGGATATAACAGCTGAGATGAGGAATGAATTGAGTTCCCCAGGGATAATGCCTCAGGTGTTTTATAATGCCTCAAATTCCAGTTGGTGTAGCTT
Source organism: Climacteris rufus (assembly GCA_013398175.1). Taxonomy (NCBI): domain Eukaryota; kingdom Metazoa; phylum Chordata; class Aves; order Passeriformes; family Climacteridae; genus Climacteris; species Climacteris rufus. Next base: position 97,912 of record VZRZ01008560.1, read on the forward strand.
CTCTTCCTAACAGTGGGAATTTCAACATTTTTATGATACCCCTTTCCTTCTTTTCAGCATGATTTGCTAAATATCAACAGTGCAGCTAAGCAGCCCAAAGACTGCCCTGCAGAAGTCCAAGGAAGCAGTTCTGCTGACCCCCATCCTTACTTCTCCAAGACTCAACAACTCCATCCTCTCATGATTGCTGCACCCAAGACAGGCTCCAACTACCACACCACCTACAATTCCTTCTCTGTTCAGACTCCCTGATGTTTTTCTCCCTGATTTTTTTTTTTGCCTTTTCCAACCTTAATCGTTCCCTGACTCTATGATTTTATGATATTCCTCAAACTATTCACTTCTTCCCAGAGCTCTGCTGTGAAGGAGAGGAGTTCCCCTACCTGGGCACCGTCCCACAGCCTGCAGCTGGCACTGAGGTGTCAGTGTGTTCCCACCAGAGCACTGTCTGTTCTTTCTTTCTTTTATTTTTTATTAAATTATTTTTTCTATTGGGAGCTTGTATGCATACTTTTACATCTTGAATATAAAAGAGTCCTTCTTTATATGCTGCACTTTTAGGTGGTCTTTGTATGTAAAATAATTTATAGAACCCTCTCAAGCTTGTCCAAGATTACATTTTCTACATGTATAAAAGTGGGACCCTAAAGTATCTCTTTTTCTACCATTTTTTGTTTCTTCCACCAGCAGCTAAACTGGATTGCAGTCAAAACCTCCATTATAGCATTTTCCAAAATACATACCTGATGATATTTTTGGCATCACACCTCTGCAATTTGTTTAGTTTTCTGCCAAGGAAACATGACTGGCAACAGAAGAATTCTCATTCCTTTATAGCAATTTTCCACTTGCATGTATAATCAAAAATAAGAACTGTGCAATGTATTTTACAGTCTTATCATTAGAATTATGATACAAGATTCTGTAGAGACTGTTCATGACATGTTAGTGGCCCAAATTTCTCCTTGGGCTCTCCATGTCCCTGTTCATTTTAGGTGTCTGTTTATACTTGTGCTGTTATCTCTGTACTGCCATGGCCACACAGTCGGGATCAAACAAAGCAGTTGCCTCAACACCATGTCTGAAATGCAGTGTAATATCCCTGAGGCTGGCAAAAACATAATTTTTGGTACCTACATGGATAAAAGCCCAGAGCAATGCTACAGAAGAGAATGAACAGATGTGTTGTTTGTCCTGACTTTGAGGGATTTTAGTGACTTGGCCATGACCAAAAAAAAAGCAGTTCCAGTGATGAGAATAAAGCATGAAATCTGAGTTCAGATAATTTTGGGGATGAAAAGAGGCTTTAGTGGCAGCATAGGTATAACAGGTGATGTCGGGGAATGCTGGCCCATGAAAAGGAAGCTCTGCATTGTGGGATTTCCATCAAAAAAGTGAAGGGGCAGCGCAACAGACAAATATCAGAGTGGAGCAGCAACCAGCTCCATCCAGGAGCTGGATGCTGATCTGAGCTAAAATTAGGAACAGTGCAAGGGATAAATCAAGACAAATCCTGCCTTAAGTTATATTGAAATAACTGTAATTGCTCTGACCAGACATTCCATGTAGATGGAGGTAATTAAGGTCACAAGCTAGCCCAAACTAACTTGGTATTTTTCAGGCCTCTTCATCTGAAGCCTTTTTGAGGTGAGTGCTGTAGCCCTACTTAGATTTGACTTAATTCTCATGGAAATTGTGAAGGTTAATATTTGGATTTTTCTTACCTCATTCCTAGTTTTATTTCTCAGTCATGTACTCCTAAACAATGTAACCATATCAAGATAGTGTTTATTGGGTTTTTTTTTTCCTTCTTGTGTCTAAGGCACATATTTTTATTTTTAAACAAATATTAAGTTTATAAAGAAGAATTTTGGATTATAAGGTGTTCATTTTCAACAACTCATGTCAGCACTGACTATACTATTCCAAAACTGAAACTGAAGAGAATCCAATTTAAGCCAATTTTATGCTTCTAACAACATCTTTGCAGTGAAAGAAAACAGTATGATAAGTGATGCAAAGGCTGGCAGTTCATAGATACAAATACCTGAATCTGTTTGGCCAGAACATGTGTATGAGAAAGCTATTTGTTCTTGATATATGAAATGAATATCCCTGACCCCAAGAAACTGAGAAATGAGAATCAGATGGTTATGATTAATATTGTGCAAACTATTTTACAAGTAAAGCTAGAGAAGTGGAAATTGCTTTTCTTACGGATGGGCTGGGAGGCTTCTTGACAAATAATTTTCCCTTTTTGCCTTTCTGTGAAGTCTTGCATATTTCTTTATCAGAATGAAAAACAAACAATCAAAAAAAAAAAAAACCAACAAAATACAAACAAACCCAAACAAATTTCAACTCTCTTGTCTTATCCTAGCCCCCACTCTCAATTTTTTTTTGGTATGAAAAAAATTGTGTGACTCATCACAAAGGCAAATGGATTAAAATAGAATTAAATTTGATGCTTAATATAATCCTACTTCTACCACTGTAACAGTAGAATAAAACAATCTGAAATGGGCTCTGAAATTAGGAAAGAAATCACTATATAGAATCTATTTGAAGTTTTCATGTATTCATATGTTTGATCTTTCTTAAAAAGGGTGTTTTGCCATTTCTAGATGGGGATCCTAAGAAAGGTGACCGAATGGAGGGTTGCATAAATGCTTTCAGATATCCGAAGCTCCAAACATTTGATTAGAGTTGATTCATGCACTCAAAAAATGCTTCTTCATCTTCTACTGCTACAAAACACATCTCTAGAACACAAATTCTAGAAAAAAACCTGCCCTCCATCTTAATTATATACTTCTTCTTTTAGGAAGAAAAGAGAGAGTGAAGATACTACACAAGCCAGAATAGAGCACCTGGTGTAATGAAAGGAGGAGATCACTTTGAAGTGTTTTCTACAGATCTCCTGAGTGATTTTTATTTCGTACTATGTGGATGTGTGGTAGAAGTATTGCTTCTGTCAAAAGCAAATACTTGTGATGGCCTCAAATTTTTATCCCGTGAGAAGTCATGTACTTCCCTCCTTGTCTGTGCTATGCTTTTGCAGTTGAAAAGAGCAGTGGGAAATAACTATTGATTTGTTGCACAATTTCTTCTTGCATTTCTACTTCACCATATTTATATACAATGCAACCTGTGTGTGGATTCCTTCTTGGGACATTGTAGGACTCCTACATCAGTTCTCTCTTTCAAACCCAGAGCAAAATTCATCAGAATATTAAGCAAAAAACTCAGTCTTTCAAGTAGATTCACTATCAAGGGATGTCTGTAGAAAATACCATAAATGTTAAGTTTTCAGGTGGTCCAAATCACTGTAGGTCTACTTAATGTTGCAGCTGTATTAATATGCAGTAGCTGGGTATCTTAGAATCATGGAATCATGCCTATACACCATCAATAATGTTTATTTGCACCAAAGAAAAGCTAGTTCTGATACTGTAAGATAGTTTCCAGTGGAAACTGCAACTTTCTGAATTGCTTAAAGATCCTATCTGTTTGATTGGCTTATTCCAACGAGAGTGCCCTAAAGTAAATTAGATGAAAATTCATAACAAGCTTATGAGGTGCAAAACCTCATAAAGTCTTCATAAAACTACTACAGATCAAGACAATTCCTTTGCCAGTGGTCAAAGAGGGGCAATGATTGACATGGCTTATCTTCGTCCTCTGCCTTTTAGAGATAAGCATAGCACTAAGCATAAAGGAAGTTGGAGTAACAATATCAACAGGCCATAGGTGCTGTATGAGCATGTCCAACCTTTTAGCAATCACCACTTGAAATTCACAGATACTTCACAGACGTCTGAGAAACTGCTGGAGTTGCTGGAGAAACTGAGTAGGGATTTGATTTTCAGAGGTTCTGTTCTTCTGGTCAGTAATTTGGAACATTCGGTGCCTCTCGTGACTTTTATTCTAAACGATTTTCTCATAATTGCAAACCCTGTGCCAGACAACAGAATCCTGAACTTATGGTCCCTCAGATGCTGGGGGTGTCACCTCCACTTGCCCTTAGTGAAGTATATAGGATTTTTCTTTCTCACATGGTGACATAATTCAGATGAAGGTATGGGAAGAGAAAAGGAAAGAAAAATTTTAATCAAAACATATAATAAGAGTAAGAATCAAGAAACTTTTGGAAGTGATAGTTCTTGATATTTTCAATTTGCTTATTTCTAAGCACCAGAATTTTGTTTCTATGTAAAAAGGTGTAGAAAAACAAAGTAATAACTTTACTGGGTCAAATTCAGTTGGGGATTACATTTGCCTCTTCCACAGCTGCAAGTAAGTGCATCAATTATCTAAAGTGTTTTAATGGATTAGTCAAAACTGAATGCAGTTGGTAATAACAATAAAGCCAAAAGCCTTTTGCCTAGTTAATGTTTAGGCAGATACATTAGGTTACTGAAAAACAAGTGATAGAGGGAAAAACACAAACTTAAACATTTAACATCTTCAAACAGTGTGCTTATTGCTCATTAATTATAATGAAATGGTAATGGAGTTTATTAGGAAACATTATGAATGAAATTTTCATAAACAGAAGCTTTAGAATAAATCCCTCAGCTATGAAGTTTTCTATACTTGAGAAAATAAAAAGAAGGATATTCTTTCAGGGCTGAAAAATATGGCAATCTTCTGGAAAAAAAATAAGTGTTTAAAATCTGTCCTCTGTCTACAAGATCATTTAAGTATATGTAGCTTTTTAGTCAACATCAACTGATGGCTCTGGACCATCCAGGATACAAAATTCTGGAAGATTCTAAATTAAAATGATTGGTTTTTTTATTCAAGACAGACTGGTATCAGTAGTGGGGTTCCCTGAGTCCATTTGACACCAACTCCATTAACTGTTTCTGTAGAGAGATTTTATTGCATGCTGGTTTCCTTATAGAATCAGCTATGACAGGAAGACTTTTTTTTTCCTTTTTTTTTTCTCCTTCACTCCCACTTTCATCTATAGGTATTTTTTTCAGGAAACCAAATATGACTTTTTATTCTTTGGTCCCTTCTGTCCCTCTCTCTGTGAGTTTTAACATACTGAAACATACATTTCATTTGAAAAGGTGAAAAAAACCAAGAAAGGCTGAAGAATAAAAGAGAAAATAAAAGTCTTCATTTCTGGACAACAGAAATATAATCTTATTGCATACAAATAATTTCTTTCTGAAAAAATATCTAGAGAAACAATTATATCCCAATTGCCCTTAGTATTGATGGATCATTCTGTTTATCAGTCTTAACAAAACAGCACGAGCACCTCAGCATTTAGAGGCCTTATATTATTAACCTTTCCCAGGAGATCTGCTCTATAAAGGAGACTCAAGAGAATATGACCTTTAGTTAAAGAGATAAGGAACTGATACTCTGACAGTAAGTATAATATGAAGACATAAACAGAAAATGAATTTGAGATTAGCTAAAGAAGTAAGAGATCAAATATTTAGATTAAATTGGAAACTGTCAAAGAGTTTCCGAATTCAACTGCTGGAAATGATTAGAATTTGTTATTTAATTTTCTTTGCTGTAGAATCCAATCAAATTTGAGATATTATCATATCCATGGTATGATTTTGGAATAATCAATATCATGTTTATGCAAATAGAGCCCAATTAATATGATTTGTTCAAACAGAGATTAAAAAAGCTACTAATGAGATTTGCATTTCCTGTATTTAATTTAAACATTTATGTGAATTCCAAACAAAATCCCGACGCAGGTCCCCCATATTTAAGAGAAGAATTTAAAAGCCTTAGAATGAGCAATAAATTGGAGACTGGGAGTGAGAGCTGGAATAGAAAGCTTAGGATGCGTCTGAAATTCTAACCCTCTAGGGATTTTGTCTTCAGGAGAGGTAGCTCTGTTCACACCTTTGAAATCAGTCTTCAAAGCAGACGTGTACAAGTGTTCCATGGGAGAAATGAACCACGTTAATTCCTGAAAATACAAACACAGAAAGAAGGGTTGTTGGTGCTCATAACTCCAAAACAGAGAGGAACTCTAATTCTCCATAAAGTGGGCACTGATGTCAATAACCGCATATTAAAAAAAATAATTGTATTTTATATCGGGTATGAGAAGCATAAACTATTTCTAACTGCTGCTTGTTTTATTTTTAATCAGTCCCAAATGTGCGTGCATCGCTGAAAATGGTCAGGCCATTTTACACAGCTTTTGTTTAATGTTTGAGCATCCAATTTTATTTTGTTATTTGAAGGTTTTAATCATGTGGACACATAAAAGCAAATCCTTTTGGATATTGAGACAAGTTTGTATCTAATTGAAGGATCTCAAATGCATATAGGAAGGGTTAATTACTTTTGGGACAAGGTGATTTAAAATGGACAAGCTTTATGCTGGCTTTTAATATAGAAAGTGATCACTTACAAATATAATTTTTGTCTCCAAGTTCATTTCTGGATCTTCATCTATTTTGTTAAACTTGCTCTAACAGAAAGAAATCTTTTGTTCTGTTTTCCAAACTGTCCCAATTTCTCTGGAATTTCTGCCATTGATCTAGAACTGCTGAACAGTTTGAGTTCATCAAAACATATGTTCAGGGGATAACTCAATTGTGCTGTATTCACAGCCCTTAAAAATCTTAAAATGGAGCAGTCCAGGAGGAGTTATTCAACAAACGCATTTGTTTCTAAATTGCATGTTATCTGTGTTGCACATATTAGTATAAAGTAATAAATTTCCAACTTGCTATATTAAGAGCATATTGCTAGAATGATATTTACTGATGTTAGTCTAAATTCAGTATAAATCGTTTTTGCATGCTATCAAAAAAAAGAACATCATCTTTATCAGGTGAAGGTGGGCTGAGAATAGGACCTCAAAGAAGAGGTGCTAAAAATGTAGTTACTTTTTGCTACACTTACAGAAATTGTTGTGTGCCTACAACCTTAAATTCTAATGAGCTATTACTATTGCTGTCAACCAAATGGAATCACAGAATGGTTTGGTTGGAAGGGACCTTAAAGATCACCTAGTTCCACCTCCCTGCCTTGGGCGGGAATACTATTCAGAATATCAAGTTTCTCTATTTTTTGGTGCAGCCCATGACATGTTTGGCTTTCTGGGCTGCAAAGTGCAAAGTGCCAGGTCATATCAAGCTTCTCATCCACGATCACCCCCAAATCCTTTTCCTCAGGGCTGTTCTCAATCCACTCTCTGCCCAGCCCATGTTTGTGCTTGGAATTGCTCTGTCCCAGCTGCAGGACCTTGGTCTTGGCCTTGTTGAACTCCACAAGGCTCACACAGCGCCACTTCTCAAGCCTGCCCAGATCCCATCCTTTCCTCAGAGTGCCACCTGCACCCCACAGCTCGGTCTCATCTGTGAAATTCCTGGGGATGTACTCAATCCCAATGTCCATGTCACTGACAAAGATGTTAAACAGCAGTGGTTGCCCTCTAGTGTGTTAATCTCTTACCTGTGGAATTTAATTTAAATGGTTACCTCCATAGTCACACAAAAGCCCTTCATGTTGGATACCCTATGATTTTGATAGAAAGAATAGTGGTGTAAGGACATTTAGGTGCATAAATCCCTGGATCAAGAGCTGGGAACTTAACAGAACTCTCTTGTTGAAGTGCCTCATATGGCTAGGCCCAGAAATTTAGAGAGTTATAGTGGAATATATCAAAGATAGCTCTGAGGTTTTCAGTACCTATGCTTTTGTCTGAGTAGGTCTTAAGATTCCTTTGGTCAAATTAGAGAAACAAATTTCATACGGTGGTTATTTCTACGTTAAATATTTACTGGTGAATAAGGTAAATAAAGGTTGATGGAAGTTTCTTGCTCTGGGTAAAGGTCTGAGGCCCAGAGGCAGGTTGTTTATCTTCAGATTCTGTCTAACTAATCAGTGTTGGATAGTTCTTTCTAATGAACACAGAAAAGTGTTGCAGTAGAAATGCATAATGAAAATATGTCACATAGGAATGGGAAAAAATTAATTTCATACTTTTGAATGTAAGTATTTGAGACTTTCTAATTTGTTTGGAAGATTTCATTCCAAAGGAATTCCCTAAGGTATCAACAGGAATCTCCACCTGAATTTTTTACTTACCATGTGAATTCTAACCCTAGGTTTGATATTTTAATCACTGCAGGATTTTTCAGTATTTTTATATTCTTATAGAACACTGTACAGATTACAAAGATTCAAATAGGGATGGAGAATCCATTTAAACTTTATTTTATTTGCAATACACATAAAGTTACCATAAATTCCAGATGATCTCTTTCAAGCCACTGTGGGAATTCTGTGGTTACCAAGACTGTTGAATTATTTTTTTTTATTTTCTTGTTTTAGACATTCATTTTCCTGCTGTCTCATCTTTTCAACATACACTATTTATAAAAGTAAGGTCTTTCAATTTGGAAATATAGACTACTGAGCTCAAAGAAATGAAGACGAGTCCAGCAACTCTGTATTCCTCCCTGCAAAATAATTCAAAATACGTTCTAGTTTTTCCTAGATTGAACAGTTCTTCAGAGTAAACATAAAAGGAACTGTCCTATTTAAATCTTCTCATTTTGAAAATAAGTTTACTGCTGTTTTTTTTGTTTGTTTGTTTGTTTTTTTCACTTAGCCATACATCAGAACCAGGGAGTGTTTAAAAAACAGGCAAATATGACAATGAGAGAACAAGATAATTTTGCACTTATAGGTATAAAACTCCACATTGTTTCATGTAGGCATGTCAATGTGATGCAGGCTGTGCAGTCCTGCGTTCAAGAGGGGATAACACAATGCAGTCAATGGGTGTAATTAATGATGGACTTCTTGGAAAATGTCTCCGCTGAAATGCTCAGGGAGTTTCAGAGTTAGTGAAACACTATCTACAAATTCCATCCTTATTTTAAGCCAAGATCAGGATCTCCTTTACAATTTGGATTTCTTCCCAAAATACCTGCATAGATCTGTATCACATTGTCTTATAAGGCGGAAGCAACTAAAAGAGAACAGCTGAGTGTCCTTCACACAACAGAAAATGTCGTTTGGTTATTGCATCACAGTAGGTTATTTTGTTTCTGTACATGTTGTAAGGGATTAAGCACCAACAGGGAATTAAAAATTATCATAAATTTTATTAACTCTAGTTGTCTCACTCTCTTTGAGGTGTGTTTTTGGGATGGAAATAAGCCCAAGGTGAAAACAAACAAAAGCAATCATGTTATAATGCAGAAATATTGATGCTGGACTTACTCAACAATTTTATTTTTACATTTCATACTGTAGAACAAGACTGTGTCTGAAGTGGTAATATCAGAAAGTCACTGTCTGTGTGCATTTTTGTAAGTGGGCTCTGTGTACATAAATCGTTTTGGATGTAGAAATAGCTACTGGCAAACACCTAGCAGAGGAGAGGTGCATGCCAAGAAGCTTTTGTTTGGAAGTTTCCCAAGGACTGGCAGTCCTTGTGACTAGGATTCCTGTTTAATCTGCAATAACTGACAAAAATCAACACACCAAGAGTCTGCTCAATCTCTACAAGGCCACAGCTGGGTTATGGAGTTCAGACTGCACCCAAAGGGAATGCAGCTGAGGACGAAGGCTATGGGGTTGTGTAGACGAATGTGGGAACAAGGAGTGCTGCAGGACAATTTCTAAGAGATGAACTCATAGCTGCTGGCAAGTCAGCGCAACTTCCTTGTTCTGAGCAGGCAGTTGCCATTGTCAAGTTGTGGCTGAGATTGCTGAGACTGCACTTGAGTTGCCCTTCAACTAAATAACTGCAAGTAAACGGTGTATGTGTTACTGAGCACCACAAACAAATAAATGGATGTGTTTTGTGACTACTTAGCCTTTATCAATTGCAGTTTAGCTCTATTAATACTACCTTACTGAAGATAAACCTTAGGTTCCCTGATGAGGAAAAGGGAATTTACAGCAATCTCCTTTATACCAAAGAGGCAAGAGGTAGAAGAGCAAGTGGATAAGGCACAGTGCAGGATGACAGGATTTGTGTTCTCCTTGCATACTCCCTGTTAACCATGGAACCATGTAGTTAATGGAAAACTTCATATCAGAAAAGTCTGTAGCTTAATATATAAGTCACTTTTTTGGGTTATCTGGGTGGAAAACCCTGAAAAATAAAGCACAAGCAAGCTTCTTCTGGTCTGCCTTTCTCTTGGACAAGGACAAGCTGGGAGTGGCAGGCATAAAAATGTTTATTTATTTGCCCAGGTCCAGAATAATATGCAGATTTGTGAATTCCGACTTAGTCTGCAATACCAAAAGTGTTCCCAGAATATGAAGTTATTTGTATACGTGTTGTTTGGTCACAATGTTGATTCAAGAACTTTCTTCCCTGCATAACTGCATAATTTTATCCTTTTTTATGAGTGGAGTTGTGGGGTGTAAACAGAATAACATGGTAAATGTTAATGGTAAAAAATCCAGGACCTCTCCACCCACAAAAGTTCAATGCTCCCAATAATGAGACGACAATAAATCATAAAATCACAGAAATGTTAAAGTGGAAAAAAACTCCAAAATCATTGATTCCAAGCATTATGTCAATCTTGACTGTAATGTATTACTGATGAATGCTGTCCTAAGGTCCCGGGAACTACAAATAACAGAATACCACCAATAAAATAAACTTTACCATTTTGGAAGTTCTTTTGTTGACTCCTTCTGCTATTTTGCAGGTATTATTTATCTTAGAAAATATTAGTTGTTAAAGACCAGCCTGTTTTGATTTTTTTAGTGACAAGCTAAGTTGGAGATGATCACCTGCTGGAAAACTTGTCCAAATATAGCCATAAGTGATAAGCCAGAGCTTTTTCCATGCTCAGTAGAAACATAAGACACAATTCATAATTGGAGAAGCTGCTGTGCACAGTTTGATGCTTACATGACCCAACAATGACTCAGACTCAGTCAGTAATGGAGGCTGGCAGAGTTTGGAAGATGGCAACAGGAATTCAGCATAATAGAACGTGCTGATGGCAGCTTGCTACAAAATTAAATGCTCTGGTCTCTTCACTAATATGATCCACGTAGCACAGTTCAAAAGCACAAGCTGATCCCTACAACACCCAGATCTGGACTGATACAGTCACTTGGTAGTGTCATCAGTGTTTGGCTCAAGGCTGTTTGCTGTTCACTGGAAAGAATTCAGCATCTGTTAGAATGATCTTGCAATTAACTAGTAGAAAAATGCCTCAGCTGCTAAAAGAATGAAACTTCTCAAAGCATGCTGTTATGAATCAGGATCATTTCAGCACTAGCTGGGCATTTAGAGTTCTCTGGTGTGTGCATTATCGGCATCATTATCCTGATTATCAGTGTCTACTTGGCTTGTTTATTAGAGGATGTAAAGCTGCGTGCTTATGCTGAATACTCACTGGGTATACAGGAATATCTCAGTGCATAAAATCTGGCCAATCATTTGTGTAAGGTTAAAAGACCATTTCAAAATTACTAACTCATGTCACCAAACCAAAATTAGAAAAAAAAAAAAAGTAAATTTCCTATAATTTGAAACATCCACTGGTCAGAAGCTTCCCAAACTATGAACTACATGTTTATTCAGATTTTTATACTGTGCTCATGTATCTGAGGATTGACTGTGACTTGTAGGCAGGATGATTTACAAAAAACTCACTACATAGTTTCTATCCCCAGGTGCCTGTTCCTCAGCAGGACCAGCTCAGTACTGCCCATGTTGCTGACTCTGATTCACTGCACATTGCATCTGCTGCAGTAGGGGAAATCAATGCCATGTTGGCTCTCACCAGTTTGTACAGTACTGAAGTGGAGGTTCTCCTTCATAAGCAGCTTAAAAGCCCCAATAGTGAAGCAGAACAATATGAGAAAAGTTTTGGATGCACAGTTGCGTAACTCAAGTTGTTTGGCTGTGATTAGTCAGGTGGAAGTTAAATAGAATTTCCTACAAGAGCATGACATCCAAAATCCCAGGCTCAGGATACCTCTTTTCACTCTATACTGAAAAAAAAAGCTAAGAAAAAAAAACCACCACCACCAAGCATAAAGCACCTCCCACCCCTTGTCAATAATAATTCGATAAGTTTGTCCTTAAGATGGTAATTAGTAATTTTAAACTGATATTTTAGACTATGAAGAGCTCTTAATATTTAAATTTTTGAGCTCTACTGAAGTTGTTGGTTTGTATTCTGCTTTGGTAATAAGACTAGGGAATGATAAGGAGTTATTAAATGTCTACTGTAACTTAAGTTCTAGACCTTGGTCTTACTGTGTAGACTTGGGTCAGAATGTCAGCAAACTGAATTCTTATTGTATTATAATATTCTATAATCATATAGAATGGCAATAATCAATTGCAGAATCAATTATTATCTTTTCTGACTAGTACACTTTTGTGGTTGCTTACATCAACTGCTACATAAAAAGCAAAAGTAAGAAAGTAAGGGAATCCCCAGCACTTTTAATAAAATGTTATTTTCAAAATGGAGAAGAATAAGAAAGTTTGAAGAGGAAATTGTCTCTGAATGTAAGCATCCTTTAGCTGCAATTGATGCAGTCTTTTAAGAAACATGTACATTCTGATGATGCAAATTAAGTCGGGTTTTTTTCTGAAAATGTTGATGGCTGACCTGTCCATCAAAAGGTCATAAACTGTGAGAGCCGTATTTCTGATCATGAACTCTGAAGTGAACAACATAGAATATTGACAGTTCAGGCATGGTTTAACATGGTCACATGAGAAAAATAATTTATTATTATGTGGAGGAGATTTTTTCACTGTCATTTTTACTATTCTTAGATTTCTTTTGACAATTTTCTGCTCATAACCCTGAGGGCAGCATATCAATGTTCAAACCCCCAGCACTAATACAACATTTAAAAAGAAAATCTGGGTTGCTAAGGAAAACAAAAAATAATACTCAATAAAATTTACAGAATTATTCATCACATTATCAAATGTTAACAATATTTATCTTTCTGACTTTTACAGATGTTCCTGTGTGCAAAAGACAAGCCATAGATTCTTCAAACTATCCAATCTATTAGATTATGAAAAATAATCATCCTGGGCAATCTGCTCTTGTTGCCTTCTTGAAGCCAATTAAGAAATTGGAAGACCTGAGAGAAAAGGTACACCCAAAATGGTGCCTCAGAGACATAATGGCAAAAGAAAAAAAAAGACAGGGAGAGTGAGGGAAAGCTACTAAAATTTTTGATCCTGTGAAGTCAAAGAAAGTTTTATCATTCAGCTGACTGCCCCTAAATCCAGAAATTCTGTTTCTAAAATTTTATATTTCAATGAAAACACTAAACCTGAGCCATCTATCAGCTTCCCCTACTACAGACAGGGAACTGGCAGTGTGTTCAGAGTGAACACATCATTTTTCATTTGATATATTTCCTCTACTAAGCTTTTATTTTGGTATTCTTTATATATGAGGTGTTTGCACATGCAAACTGTAGACAAAACAAAAGGTATCAACTGTAAACAAATAAAAAGAAAGGTAAGTCAGGGAAAAAGAGCAACAACTCATATATCAGTTTCTGATAGTGACAGCAGGATCTGAATAACAGATAGCACAGTGACCCACAGTGCTGTAAGAGATGTGCCAGGCCAACATGATGTCTAAAGGATGCACTGTGCAAGAACATTGGAACACAGAGCACTGACTATCCCAGAGTATCTTTTTTCAAGGCCATTTGCACTTTCCTTTCAGCTTGTTCTCATTAACTAGATAAACTTACTCATTGCACACATTTTGTGCTCTCCAAGACAGATGTGTGCCTGCCTGCAGTTCTGTATTAATGTACAACAAAACAATGTAAAAATATTTTTCTTTCTGTGAAACAATTTAGTTGGTATCTAGTTACAATCAAGAAGGGAGGTAAACAGTAATAAATGGAAAGTTCAGGTGAGGTTAAATGGTACTGTGATTTTGGTCAAGTAAAACATTGTTTGGATTATCTGGTAACAGGGTCTTGATTCAAAGAAAGATAGTTATACATGAAATGTTTAAAAATAGCATCTAGTTATGCCTTAGGCACCATAGTCATAGGGTTCCTGTGTCCATGTTCAGACACCAGTTCTAAATGTTTTAAAATAAATTACCTGCAGGAGGAATAAAAAAGTGTCCACAGATAACAGATTAAATATTCAGATTAAGTATTTGTCTGTATTGCAGAAATTCATATTCAGATCACATGACTGTTACAGGAGAGGGTGTATAAACATGGCCTGCTTGAAGTAAGATCTGTCTATGTTTACTTGGGACACACAACACAGAGACCTGTTCTGGAAACAGGAATTTACCCATTTTTTCCAAGGAACAATAATTTGAAATTGACAGCACCTGTATTCTATATGAAAACTTTTTTTTGTTCTTGCAACAGAAGTGGCATTTGCAACACACTCAACAGTGATCAAAACTTTCCTTTGTGAGCATGATTCTTCCCACACTGCATCCATAAAGGGCAAAGTCTATCTGGATATGATGTAGTGACACCCTTTATACGCTGTTGCCATCTCATTTTAGGCCTCCATAGGAAGTCCATTTACTTGTGCTGCAATATTACTATTGGAGAACAAGGGTATTATTTAACTAGCCAATTTTTAAAGCAAGCCCAAACTTTTGTCTCCTTTGCAGACATCTGCATAAAAAAAAAAGTCCAACGATGTCAGAAAAAGAACACTTACTAATTAAAAGTATTAATTACAGCAGTTAGCAGTTATTACTTAGAGCAGTTAGCCCATAATATTAGTTGAAGACAAATTTTAGAGTTTCAAGCAAAGCAAAAAAAAATTTAGACAATAATAAATTCTGGTAGAACTAACCCTGGGAAGAATATGAACATCTTACTGATCAAACTGCTGAGTCACAGGGTAAAGGTCTGATGGCTAATATTTAGAGTGAAAGTGGAAATAACATAGATCATTAAGCTGATCAGAAAAAATTATGAACCACAAGATTATTTTACAGAAAAATTAACTTGATTCCGTTCTCTATATTCTAAAGCAGCAATCCAGGGACAGACTGGTTCATGAGACCCTCTGAGTGATCTATAGCTGCCTTCACTATTGAATTTTATCTTTTCAGACAAAGAGGAGGAAGAGGACTTGGCTGTCTATGGTTGTGTTTTATTCGGGTGTTGTTGAAAGCAGCATCTTGCCTGTGGCAGGCTGTGAGATTGGACATGCCAGTGTGCTCTGTGTGTGTGTTTTTGTTTGTCTCTGGGAATTGTGCTCAGCTTTCTTCCTGGTGGAACCTGCAAAATGGGAAAACAGCAGCTCTGCCTGAGCAGAGGCCCCAGGACCCCGGGGAGCCAGGCTGGGCTCCAGCAGCCGGGCAGGGGGAACCTGGGCTTGAGGAAGTGGCCACTCTTCTTATTTCCTGTCCACAGCTTGTGTAAGGAACTAATAAATCAACAAAAAAGTGATGTAAATTCAAAGCTGAGTAATTAAGCTTGGTGTGGCTGTTTGTCATATGGAGTGTTGTGGTGCTGGTTAAGTGTTACAAATGGAGGAATAAGAAGCTGTGAGTTCTCATATCCTCTGTCTGGCACACTCCTTCCCACTCTGCTCGAGAATATTGACTGCACAGGACTATTTTTCAGCTCTTTTCCTCAAGTTTCTGAGATGCATTACCCTTTTCAGATAAAAAGACTCTCTAAAATAAACTGTAATACTTGCACTCAACTGACAGGGAGGGTGGTATAAAGCAGTAAATGTGACTGTGAAAAAAGAAAATGGCCATTCTGGCTTTTTTTTTTTTTTTTTTCCTAAACACAGGACTTATTTCTTCAGGTAATTTTTCATTCTGTGGTAGAAGAAAAATAAATACCCTCCTTGTAAGAATTCCCAGCAATATCTTGCAATGATGTTTCCAAATCAATTTTAGAGAAACAGCATAAGAAGAGGGAGTTACAAATTTTCTGCAACATTTATGTGTGAGTATGAGCCAAAATCCCTGGGACATGCCATTAATACATACAGGAGAAATATGAGTCAATCTGATTAATTCACCACAGAAATTTCAGATTTGCAATGGATGATAGCGAATTTTACTCATCTTCATTCCTACTTAATAATTACTATATTGTCCCTTAGGTCAGTAGTATGAAAGACATGAATGCTCTGATTTATCTCCAAAATAAAGTCACGAGAGAGTCAAAAAGGCAATGGAGAAATTGAAGACAATCTCTTGTTGGAGAGAGAACTATAAAATTTCTTCTAAGATTTATTAGAACTAGAGACAATAAAGATAATATTTTGTCTGAGGCATAAGGGCAATGTGGGACTTGGTCTGTATATCAAGAGACTGGAGAATACATTCAGTTCAAAGTGTTTATCATAATCTTTTGGCCTGGTTTCTCCACCCATCTATTGTATGTAGCAGTCTAGTTAGGGGCTACAGTGGGCATAGAAAACAGCCAATAAATGACTTATAATTATTTTAAATTATTTTATCTACTAGAAATCTGTATGTATCATTTTAATGTATTAATGCTTATATTTAGCATAACACAAAGAGAATGTGGTCTTTGTTATATCCTTTTCTTAAATTATATGACTGAAGAGGGAAAAAGTAAACCTGGACTTCCTGACAGACTTTCTCCTCCAGAAAGCTTTTTCTTCCAGTGTATTCTGTAAAATTGTGCTTTTTCTGAGACCAAATCACTTAAATACTTTCCTTTCAAAAAACAACCAAAGAAAAATATCAAAACCTTGAGATCATTACACATCCCATGTTGCCTGGGTTCCATCCCAGAATGTCTGTAAGTAATGGACATCAGAGTCCTTGAAAATGGTTATTTGTCATAAGTGATTGACAGTTTGACCTTTCACTTCAAAATTGCTTGTCACTTCTTACCATACATCTACAAATGTAAGTCTCCACATCATTTCAGTCTCTCATTATGACTAGTGGGTGGCATACCTGTAAACAGCTTTCTGTGCTCTGGGTTTCCATTTGACTCACTCTGAGATGTACAATACGGCTAAAACATTTCTGAACCAATCACATAGTGCCTTAAAAAATATACTCTCAGACTTTTTTTCACCTTAGAATCTTAATTAATCTAAGTTTTGATAGCTCAGACATTTCATTAAAAATATTGTAGAGAAGTGTGACCTCTGGTCCCTAATTTAAACACAAACATTCTTAGTAGTGATTGAAGCTTCAACTGCTTTTAGTGAAAAATTCATTCCAAGAACAAAACCATAAAGACATGTAAATATTATTTCCCATAATCTCACTACATTCTGAGACATTTGGTGTGAAGTCTTCTGTGCTTTCACAGTGTAAATGCTGTATGTTCAGTTGAATGTTTCAATACGCACTGAAGGAAGAACAGAAATACTCAATGCAAGAAGTATTCAAGCACTGTTTTTGTTCTCCTTTTGAATATTTTGCATAACATAAAAATTAAAGTGATACTATGGCTTCATCTCGCCACAGCAGTCGGCAATTAGTCAGTGGTTGGTTAATCCAATGATGAGATGTTGTTAAAACTTCTATTAGGGAAGATAACTGATAGTTTGAAACTTCTATAACTGAGGATGAGGTCTTCCTTGATCCCTCAGCTTTGGCTTGTTGGATGAAAGGAGTATGCTGTTAATGTCACCAAATGTCAGTCTTCTACTTTGTTGTTACATGATTTAAATTACATCTCAAATGGAAATCATGCATTATATTATTATCATTGTTGTTGTTGCTGCTGTTGTTAAATTTGAAAGAAAAAAAAACCAAAAAACTCTTCTGTCCACAAGGTTTTTTTGTCATTTGACTGCAGGGATAAAATAATTGTGGAAAAAACCCAACCACTACCACCAAAACCCCAACAAAATAACATGTAGCATAACAAAATGTAATTTGTTCCAAGCCCAAAGTAAGATCCAGCTGAATAGCACAGGGCAGCCAGTGCATCGATCTTTCTGATCTCCATTGAAATAGGGGGAAATATTCCAGAGTTATTGACTTTAAACTACTTGCAGCTGCACAGACTCTGTGCCATACAGTAAATGTCGAGGTTAACACATAAACAGCTTTTGGTACTCAAGGTGATGGTTTTTCAGAGACATTTGCATTGTGCAGTATAACCTCATTTACGCTGATATCCTTGAAAATGTACTCACAGAATATTTGTTCATCCAAGTGACTTAACTCAGATGCATGTGTATCCCAGCTGTGGTATTTGACTACCAAAGAAACATGAAAGATACAGATCAATGTATTTAATAAAGATATTCCTGTAGGATAAAGTGTTCCATGAACCCACACGTTTTCTTTTTTTTTTTTTTAAGTCAAGTAATAAAGGGCAAATTTGCTATAAAAACCAGATCTCCTTTTAAGAAAACACATTTAACTATCTGTGGAAAAAAGTGATACATTCAGTTTTCATTTAAAATTTATATATTGATAAATACATTAACTTGAATAAAACTGTTTTGGACACATTCCACAATAGACATGTAATCCAATGGAGATTTTCTTGAGAGCTGAGTCCTTTCATGGAACAGAGTTTAAAATCTAATGCCATGAGCAGACTTAAAAGGGTTAGTTCTGTAACGAGTACATTTAGTACTTATTTTCTTGCTGGAAACATCAAAGATGTTCAAGTATTTTATCAAGCATGAGGGAATTATTCAGATATGAGCTTAAAATCATTTCAGTATCTAATCACATCTATTTTCCTATGTAATAGCTTCATAGTCATTAGAAAGATAACAATGTTTTAAATAATATTTTGTCACGAAGTGTGGTGCTGTAACATTTTATAGCACATTATATGTCACGTGATAATTTCTATTACTTACATCAGAAATACGTGACATGCCCTGGATTGAAACACCATTTTGTAGCAAATCTTTTAAACGATGCTTTGAAAATGGGTTCATTTAAGATCTTTTTCTTTAGTCAGGACATTTTTTTTTAATCTGGTGAGGAATTCAGATTCAGTTTTGAATGTAAAAACACCCCTGGAAATGGAGAGAAGACAAGGGGAGAACTTCCATTGAGTAGAAATGGGCATTTCCTAGGGAGTGGTGTTCAGAGAAGAGAGTAAGGAGGATGATGTCATTTTGAGGGCAACGTTTCTGAGGCACATGGGAGACAAGGATGGGCATCTATGCCAGGACAGCTCCTGACAGAAGAGAACCATCTGTTAATCTGTGTTCTGTCTCTACAGTGGCCCAGAACCAAGCCGACATACACAAAATGGCAAATTTATGCAAAGAAGTAAAGGTCACAGCATAAGGACTCCAAGAGTCTACGCAGCAGTGGCAAGGATGAGTCTGGATTAAAGTGGAAGTTGCTGCAGAACAGGATCAAGAGCTGGTCCATAGGCCTTAGAACCAATTGCAAAGCACAGGTCAAAGACAAGATAAACCTTGTTTTCCACAGCTCCATCAGCCTTCAGGGAGCAGTTGCTTCCTAAATAAATTGCCTTCTAACTGTGCCCAGGCATGGTCTGGGTGAATCCAAGAACCCTGTCTGGATTCCTGAGGGACTAAAAGGGCAGGGCTAATCCCCTTTCCATAGGGTTGTATCAGCCTTGTCTGCTCTGTGCTGTTATTGAGGTACAAAGTAACCACACTGCCCCTTTTATTCCATGTGGATGAATTGCCCAGCTCCTCATTCCTACAGGTAATGTAAGGGTGACATAATATTTCTACAGCCTCCAGTCAAGCAGATGAGAAGAACTGAGTTCCTTATGCATATGGAGCTTGGCTATTCCCAGCACAGGTCACTTGCATTGCTTTGCAAGCTCTTTGGTACTTTTCAATTAAAAACAGACAAATAAATAAACAAAACAAAACAAAACCAAAAACCAACCAAACCAAACAAACAAAAAAAAAAAGCACACACAGAAAAAGAAAAAGAAGGACAGAAATATCTAGCTATTTGTGGTGATTCAAGAGTGAGGTGGAAAGTCTTCTTTAATAACATATCATCTAACACGTTGCCAAGAAAATTGATCACCCCTATACGTTGAAAACATATTTTTTAGATTACATGAACTCAAAATATTACCTTGTTTTTCAAGACCTTCTCTCAACTATTTTTCCCTATAATTTTGCCTCTGTTCTACTTTCTGTTTTCTTCTAATTTTCCTGTGTTCCTGAATAATTTTGTCTGTCTGTGTTCTTTCCTAGTTTCCATTTTCAGAGTCTGTCCTAGATGGGTCACAAAACTCAGACACATAATCCTCTGCTATCTGAGCAAGGTCAGAATTAAGCAACATAAATTTCCTGTGATTAGAATTATTTTCCTTTGCTTCTGAGCAGACCTCTTGAGGGCAATCAAAACCATTAAAATAAATTGCTGCAAAATTAATACTATGGAAAAGGGATTTTTTTTTAAATCACCAAAGTCTTTATTTGATACTCCCCACTGCCTTCCATCAACCTTTGCATCCTTCTCCTGAATTTAGAGCATCTGTAGAGAATCAGCTATGATTCTTTAATTCTCTAATACACAGGGGGTTGACTTAGTTCTATTCATGTCAAACAGTTATTTTCTCTGCCCAAGGAAATGAGTGAGGCTCATTTCACTCTTGGAGTGAAAATAGTGCACAAGGGTATCAGAATGAGATCCCCCTAAAAGTGCTTAATCCCAAATTGCTCCCCTAAATCAAGAACAACAATTTGAAAGCATTCCTCAATGCCTACTATTTTCCTAACCCAAATCTTCTCATCCCTTTTGACCAAGTAACATGCGGGGCTCTAAACAAGCAGAAGACTTGGCAGTGAGAGGGACACTGCTGTGAAGTGCTATATCACAACTGTTTGCTGCCTTTTCAGCCTCTGCATTTTCTCTTGTTGTTATCTCCCACCGTGTCATATTTTGTCTTTAAATATTATTACACTAATCCTGCTATTTACATGCTGGTAAAGTCAAGTTGAGTCCTGTTGAATCCCATGGGACCACGTACCTCATGTTTATTAATGGAGATTTTGATTAAAAACTACATGGGACAACCACAAGGAAGTAACCTTGGCTACAGTGACAGTGAGAAAAAAAGGTGATGGGAATTTAACCATTGAATTTCATGGAGTCTAAGTCACTTGCTAGGTAAGAAGGATGATCTCAGGACTTCATACAGACATGCATATGCATTAATATTTGCTGGAGGACATCCACCTGGAAAGCAGCCTGGCAGAAAAGGACCTGGGGATTCTGGTAGACACCAAGCTGGACATGAGCCACCAATGTGCCCTTGCTTCAAAGAAGGTGAATGGAATCCTGTACTGCAGCAGACAAAGAATTGTCAGCAGGCTGAGGAAGGTGACCTCTCCCCTTTATTCAGAGCTGGTGAGGCCAAACCTGAGGTGCTGTACACGAGGTTTAATAGGACCAAGTGCAAGGTGCTGCATCTGTGTCAGGGCAACACCCGGTATCAGTTCAGGCTGGGGGATGAACTGACTGAGAGCAGCCCTGCCCAGAAGGACTTGCAAGTGCTGGTGGGGAGGGGCTGGACCTGACCCAGAAATGTGTTCTGGCAGCCCAGAAACCCACAAGTGTCCTGCGCTGCACCAAAAGCAGCGTGTCCAACAGGCCAAGGGAGGGCATTCTGCCTCCTTGCTCTGCTCTGGTGAGACCCCACCTGCAGAGTTGCCTCCAGTTCTGGGGTCCCCGCACAGGAGGACCTCAGCCTGTTGGAGCAAGTCCAGAGGAGGCTGCCAAGATGATTGGAAGACTGGAGAACCTGTCCTATGAGGAAAGGTTGAGGGAATTGGGATTGTTCAGCCTGGAAAGAGAGGGCTTTGGGGTGATCTAATTGCAGCTTTCCAGTACCTGAAAGGAGCCTACAAGAAGGATGGAGAGTGTCTATTTACAAGGGCTTGGAGTGACAGGACAAGGGTGAATGGCTTCAAAGTGAAATGAAAATAAGTTCACATTAAATATTAAGAAAAATATCTTTCCTGTGAGGGTGGTGAGGCCCTTGCACAGGTTTCCCAGACAAGGTGTGGATGCCCCATCCCTGGAAGTGTTCAAGGCCAGGCTGGATGGGTGTCTGAGCAACCTGGTCTACTGGAAGGTGTCCCTGCCCATGGCAAGGGGGTTGGAACAAGGTCATCTTGAGGGTTCTTTTCCAATCTAAATGATTCTGTGATTCTATGACACAAATAACTGAAAAGAGGAGGCAAGAAGGACATATCCAGGCTCTTTGCTGTGGTGGCCCCATGCCATGACCAGAGACAATGGGCAGAAACTGAAACACAGGAGATGCTCTCTGAATGTCAGGAAATACTTTTTTACTGTGAGGGTAAATAAGCATTGGAACAAGTTTCTTAGAGACCTTATGTGCCGCAGCTGAATTCATGGGTTCTCGGAAGCCTGGAGCAGCAACCACACTTACGGATCTCTCCTGTTTGAGATGTTTAAAAGCTATCTGGACACATTTCTGGGCAACAGGTTTTGGGTGGGTCTTCTTGAGCAGAGTGGTCAGACAAGAGCTCCAGAGGCCCCTTCCAACTCCAGCCATTCTGTGATTCTGTGAAATCTTGGCAGATCCCTATTGTGTAGGATAGATTTGGTGGATGGAAGTTGTTGAAAAATATGCTGTCAGTAAGTGGAATAGTACAGGGAAACAGGGCTGGCAGCACCAGCTTCCGAGGGACTACAGGAAGACTGGTACATATAAGGACACTCATGAGATACACATCACAGAAATACCAAGACAGTTACGATTTAAATCTTATATTCTTTGCTTCATTCCTGCTTGAAGAATTGTTCACCATTTTTATGGAAATAATTTTGCTGCACTGTCATTTGAAAGGTTGGCTGGCTGAGTTGTCTTCCACCCTGAATTCTACTGAAGGAGATTTGTTTTGATGCTCCCTTATTTACTAACCAAAAAAGAACAACGCGACCGAGGGAGGGAGGGAGGGAGGATGGAAGGAAGGAAGGAAGGAAGGAAGGAAGGAAGGAAGGCAGGCAAATGCACAAAACTATGTTCATTTCACCATAGGGAAAGAAAAAAAAAAGAAAATGCAAAGAATTTCATTAAAAATTTCAATAAAATGGAAATCCCTTTCTTGACAATTCCCCATGTCTTTAGCATCTCTAAACTCAACAGTAAATTTTCTTTTACTCTTTCTTGTTAAAAGACTCCCTTGCAAATCCTTCAGGCTGGAAGCTGGAGGAACCTATCTGTGGTCCAAAGCAAGTTCTGGATAAACCACAGGTTCCTTGGGCAGCAGCTTCCCTTCCTCATTGGAAATAATATGACATAAAGGATTTGACTTTTGCTTCCGATTGGTCTGAAGGGAATGTTTGCTATATTTCACAAGATGTGGGACTATTTTTAAATCAGAGATCTCCATTGTGGCAGCTGCCAGCACCTTTTGACAAAAAATTGATAAAATTTTGACATCTGACATCTAGACAGACAGAGGGGCAGCTGCAGTATCCAAACACAATTTTGAACTGATGTGACACTTGCAGATAAGGGCATAAACAAAGATTTGTGAGTTGATTCATATTCATTGAAGCTATGACTGTGCCAGTCTGATGACAGGAAGAAATCTTTTGCCCCCGGTTTCAAAGCACTGTCTTTTCTTTCCAGATTTTACCAGCTACACACAAAAGATTAATACACTGCCCTAAACTTCTTTAGGCAGCAGGACCAGAACATTCGGTAGATATGTTTAATGTGAAAGAAGAATATATTCTGCCCGAGTGACAGCCTGAGAGAGGCAAGGCAGATGCAGCCCCATGTCCCCAGGTCCACACAGGAGTGAGGCTGGGCATGGATTCCCATAGGCACCGGTGATGAGCACACCTGGACACCTCCTATGCACTTATGTACCTGGCTGATACACAGGTCACAGACACACAAAACACCCACATGAACACACAGCATCAAACCCCTCATCCTACTCTCCTCTCTGGATGAGCAGGATGGAGGTCCATTACATGATAATTTAGAGATCTATATTCATGCAAGCAGTGGAGCTCAGACACTGTTTTCCAGTAGTTGCTCCTGTGTCCCAGCTTCTCCAGTTGCTAGCATTTGGATGTAAAAAAAAGCACTAGGGAGAGGGGCTGGGCAGAGTGTCCCTCCCTCTACAAAACACCCACATGAATACACAGCATCAAACCCCTCATCCTACTCTCCTCTCTGGATGAGCAGGATGGAGGTCCATTACATGATAATTTAGAGATCTATATTCATGCAAGCAGTGGAGCTCAGACACTGTTTTCCAGTAGTTGCTCCTGTGTCCCAGCTTCTCCAGTTGCTAGCATTTGGATGTAAAAAAAAGCACTAGGGAGAGGGGCTGGGCAGGGTGTCCCTTCCTCTGAGTCCCTAAATTGTGTTCTCTCCTGTCATTATGCAGATGGGACTTTGTGCGCTGATGGTTCCCGTGATGGGTCTGGGAGAAGAGAGGGCAAGGTGGTGAGGTGGGGGTCAGCCTCTTCTCCCAGATACCAAGTGACAGGACAAGAGGAAATAGCCTCAAGTTTCACGAGGGGAGGTTTAGATAAGATATTAGGAAATTTTTTGCATTGAAAGGGTTGTAAAGCATTGGAACAGACTGCCCAGGGAAGTGGTGGAGTCGCCATCCCAGGAAGTGTTCAAAAACCTTGTGGATGTGGTACTTGAGGACCTGGTTTAATGGTGAACACAGTGGTGATGCTGAGCTGACTGTTGGACTTGATCCTCTGAAAGGTCTTTTCCAACCTGCAATATTCAGTCTCTGTTCTCCGTATCCTCAATCTCATCAAGGTTGAGGTGATCTTATTATTTATGTCATATCTATAAGACTGTCATATGACTTATATGTATGTCATGTTTCATACAGACATGATTTTTGTAGTGGACATGAGGATCATGAAGGAAAAGAGACTTTTAAAGAGCAGTGACATCTTAATACTAAAGAAGTCACAGAATGATTTCTTCTATAGCCATACTTTAACACCTTTTTAATATGGGTCTTTCTTTCCCTCCTGTTATTTGTAGCATATTTTTTTCTTTGCAAAAAAATATGACAGGCTTTACTTAACAAAATTTGACAGTCTAAGGTATGCCAGAGGCAGGCATCACTACTAGAAAGAGCATCATCTTGGAAATTTGAATATGTTAGACAAGCCAGGGTAGTCAAAAAAGAAAATATACAGAGGTGGAAGGCGGAGAGTTTCAGGATGCGGTGTGGGAGATGGCCTTAGAAACATTAGGGGAAGAGCAGGGCACTCTCACAGCTGTGTGCCAGCTCATCTCTCCCATTAGTCACTAACACCTTGACATGAGCTTCACAATCAGACTGCTGTTGTCTTCAGATCCCCTACAGTCTCCCGTCTTTCTATTACTACTCACCTCTTTTTCAGCTCACACTTTCCTTCCAGCATGTTTTGTGAGTCACAGACCTGACTGCAACAGGATGTAAGGAGTGAGGGCTGGGCAGAAGAGTTATAAAAATTACATGTTTATCTCCAGAAACTAGTTTGACTCAAGAAATTAAGGACATATAAGATGATTATAAACAAAATATAGGACTTGGCAGATGCCATAGCTGCACTCATTCAGTTTGCTGCATGTTGGGCCAGAGAGGACAGCTCAGAAACAGTAGAAACTGGGATGGTCCAGTTCTCCTTAAGGAAGAGCACCCCCTTCAGTAGCTGTATTTGTATCCCCACTTCATGCCTCTTTCAGCACATCCCATTCTCCCAGTCCTAGTTTCAGATGATATCCTTTTCAAAAATTGTCATGTAAGAAAAATTCAGCATTATAAGTGATTGCATAACCTTATTGTAACCCTGGTCTTCTTTTTTTTTTTTTTTCATTTTACTCCCTAAAAATCAGTTGGCTCTGTATATACAGAAATAAATTAAAGCAAAGATAATATTCTTCTATAAATATTCTCCAAGACAACTGGATGATTTGCATTGAATAAGTATGCTTCACATTCTTGATAGAATATATATTTTAAAAAAGGCAATAAAATGAAGTAAATGGCATGCAGTACTTAATCCTGTATTACTTTACAATTGTCTAAAACTAGAGTGAGGTTAACTATGAGAAACACAATAGGTTAGGGGTTTTTTAAACAGATATAGAAGGCTCCCTTCCTGTGGCAGTGGGGTTGGAAGTAGGGAATATTTAAGATCCCTTCCAAATCCACACCATTCTACGATTCTATTATTCTATGTATTTATGATCTCACCAAACACTGTTCTTCATTATATAAGTAAACACTGTGGGCATTATCTGTAGGTTTGTGTTGGTTTATGTTCCAGATAAATTGAGGATTATTTTGGCAGGACCTTCAAGTCTTCTAGCAGTCATACACTCTTGATTAATCACATGTAGTGACCAAAGAACATGTGGGATGAAATAATTTCATATCAATCACTACCCATTATTTAGAAACACTTTGACATGCTGTTTTATCTGTCCTATCAGAGGCTGCAGGGTGAGAGAGAAGAAGTTTATTCTGATACATATTGCAAGGTCTGGTTGCCATGGCTAAAAGCGTGGGCTTGCTGTAAAAGTCGGCCTGAAAATTCCTTATCTGCCTCACGATCATCGACAGAGACTGAAACCCTAAAAGACGACCTTTGAACTGAAAAAATCCTGGCCTGGCTAAGGTGGGACGTTTGTTGCCTGCAAGGTGCGCCCGCTGGAACAGGTTCTGCCTGGGCAGAGGGGACTGCACTGAAGCAAGAAGAATGATCAGTCCTGAACACTCCCTCCTGAACACAGCCAAGGGGCCTCACCAACAATAGTGGCAGATTTCCTCACCTCTTGGCCAGTTGCCCCCCGCTCACGAAAAGACTATAAAAGACCTTTCTGAATTAACCCTATGGAGATCTCCCCACGGACGACAGCGAGCCTATTGGCAGGACCACGAGGGCTTCGTCTCATCCGTTGGTAGCTATTCCCCTCTCCCCTCTCTCTCTCTTCCTCTACTTTGTTTCTTTATTTCTCTTTCTCTCCCCCCTCTATCGCATAATTGTGTTGTTGGCACTCAATAAAGGTGCACTATTTGATTAAAGTTGATATCCCCTTTGTGCCTTTTGCATTTTGAGATCGTTAAACGAACCATCACGACCCCCGCTTGTGTTAGCGGATCGTGACACTTGCCAAAAGCCAAAGCAGCAACCACATGACCCATGAGAAGCCCATGCTTTCCTGGTCCCTGTACAGGGTCACGGCTGCTTCGGTCTTCCGCGCTGGTGTTTGCTCAGTCCATGAACGTGGGTAAATAAATGCAGTAGAAACACAAAGAAGGAAGGGTTCTTCTCCGCTTAAGTCCAGTAGGTTTTCTTTCACTGAAGCTGCATGGGAGCGGACAAAAAGACAACACGTGGCAATTGCAATGCCGGTTTTACATGGGGGCGCGGAGGAAGGATGTATGTGCAAGAGCCAATGGCTGCAGAGGGCTGGCGTGACATGGGCGGACCGACAGAGGCACTGGCCAATTACGCCAGGGTCCACACCTGGGTGAACGACCAGTGAGCTGCCTTCTCTGGCAGGGACCGCACCCCTGCCGTGCACGGGGTGGCTCTGTGGCTCTGGGCAGCCACCCAGGGTGTGACGTCAGCCAGCTGCATCGGCGTGGGGGGCAGGAGGCTCCGGGACCAGCCCCCCATGAAGGGCGCAGAGAAACGCCTGCCGCACGATCCTGGAAGAAGGGGGGAAGAAGCAGCACCAGCGTGCCAGCCCCAGGCCCCCACCCCGGACCGGCCGCCCCAGCGAGCAGGTGGGGGAGAAGCAGGATTCACTGCTGGGCTCGCCCAGCTGCAATGCAACATCTGGTGAAAATCACTGGCATGTGGAACAAGACCACTGAAAAAAACATTAGCAGAGAACCTTGCATTTCCTCTTTATTACAAACAATGGGGACTGTTGAACTATAGCAGTAAAACATCTGGTTTTGAATTAATTGCCTTTTCTTCCTTCATGGCAGTATGAAGGGCTCCCCTCCTGTGACAACCAGGTGCAGGATTCAGGTTTATCTGTTGTTTTCACTGCTGGAAGAATATCTGGCCTCAACACCCAAGGTCCTTTGCTATCTGCACAAGGCTTTGAGGTCCAGGCACAGCCCCACAGCCTGCAGCCCTCACAACTGCCTGTTCCACACAGTATCATGCAAATACAAAAACCTTAGGTTCCCACAGTGGCCCTCTCATCCAACAGGGAGTGATTTATAAGCCTTCCAGTCTTCTGGTCAAATACCTTTCCTGCCCTCCCTCTCCCATTTTCTCACAACCCTCCTGTTTGCTGGATATGGTCAATACTACCATGTCAGGGTCTTTTCATTTCACGCCTGAATTGACTATGGCTCCATTTCCTCCTTGAGTAAGTCCCATTTCATGTTGTATCACAGAACCACAGAATCACAGAATGGGTAAGGTTGGAAGGGACCACAGAGGGGTCATCTAATTTCAAGATGTTTGGACCCATACATTTCACTGGGGAAGGGATCTGGTACAGAGAAAAAAGGGTTAGTATAAGATGAAACAAGCACACGTGCAAAGGAGTAGTAAAGGGGATGAAAGTGAAAAGAATACAAGAAACAAGGGCATGTGGTTGGGTTGCCACTCAGGACAACTCTCAGGATGAGTGTGCCCATTTCCAGCCATTTCAGGGCTGGATGTCATTGAGTAATCAATACGTACACATTGTCACTGAGATGGTTCTTCAGGAAAAAAAAAATAAAAAACCAAACCAAAAGCAATCAGTAATGTGGGTGAGGTTTAATTTGACAGCATGCCATGCAAAACCTAACAGAGCAGGCACCTTGTGTCCTGGCAGGCCTAGAGGAGATGGCCAGTTAAGACTTCATTGAGTTCCCACCTCAGCATAAGAACAGTTAGGAGAAAGAAAGTGAGTTAGATCTGATGTAACCTACTAATAACATTTACTTGATACTGGGAACATGAAGGTGACTGAGAAAGTATGAACACCTCAGAGTGTCTCTTCCTTTATTCAATGTTGAAGACAGTGGCACCTTTCAGTTCCAACTGACCAGTCAATCCATCTCAATGGACAATCTTAGTATGTATATTGTATTTTATATATATATACATGTATACACACATACGCGTATATACACATGTATAGGGCAGGAATAATTTTCTGAGGAAATATTTATTGACTTCATGTGTTTATTCCATTACATTAATTTGTTGACTTTGTAGGTATGTCCCAAATATTAAGCATAGAAACATGAATTCATTATTTTCACCACTAAAAACTTCAAAGTAAAGGTTTGCTTGATGACTGGCTAGATTTTTTGTCAAATCCAAAATGATCTATTAACCTCTCAGCATTCACTGGAGTTGTTGGAATTGATAAGATCTGGTTTGCCACCCACAGATCATGAGCAATTTGTATCAAAAAGGAAGATATTTAAGGAGAGCTTGAGTGGAACTAGCAGTGATGTGTCTGGCATTTTGTAATCCCGCCATTGGCTAAAACCTCTGACACAAGTCAGAGTTTATCACAAGTTTAATCATATTAAAGCAGAAAGCAGAAAATGTCAGGAAATACTGAGATGGCTTAGCTGACAAATGGCAGACAGCCGGGGAAAAGGAGAGGGGATTTCACTTTCCAGTGGTTGGCCACCATTGTATGAACAAGACATTCTAACAAAATTTGTCCTCATCAACTGTAATAAATCCAATGTATAGAGAATTCTGCAGATAAAACAGATATCAGGATGTGGAATCTGATAATTCAATTTCCTGCTTGGAATCAGAGAATCACAGAAGGGTTTCTGATGGAAGGGACCTTAAACATCATCTCATTCCAAACCCCTGTCACGGCCAGGGACACCTTCCACTAAAACTGATTGCTCAGAGCTCCATCCAACCTGGCCTTGAACACTTCTAGGGATGGGGCAGCCACAGCTTTTCTGAGAAACCTATTCCAGTGTACCACCATAATGGTGCTGATCCCAGATGCTCTTGAGGTAACAACAGCGCCTTTATGAGAGCGAAATCCCTGCCAGGATGAGTTGCAATGGTTTTACAACTCTCCCAAAGGACAGAGTTTGAGCTACAGCAGACAACCTGTTTCTGCTGGCTCCTCTAGAAATGAGAGTTTCCCCAGGTGTGGTGTTTTAGCACCAACAAGAATAAAAGGCTACACAGAGGGCTCTTCTCTGGGATAACAGCCTATTTACTATGAGTCCAGTGTTGTGTTCTGAGGGTCCAGGAAGGGAGTCCAGAGACATCCAGGTGGCTGGAGTAACCCAGAAGAAAGAGGCCGAGGAAGCCCTGCAGGGCTCTTTTAAAGAGAGGTGGGACCAGGAAACACCCAGTGGGAAACCGCATAGCTCAAAGTCACCATTGGAGGGGAGACCCTCCCGGGGCATAGCCATATATGGGACCCAAGGCGTGGATACAGGTAACACCAGAGAAATATGGGATTTTACCACAGCTCAGGCAGAGGGCTCAGACACTGGAGGGAGAAGGTTGAGGGCACTGCCTTGTCTTTCTTCCCACCAAACCTGAAGCTCAAAAGCAGCAGCCTCTGCCAAGCACACTGCTACACCACCACCTTCACAGTAAAGACTTTTGCCTCTAAAATCTAATGTTAACCTACTTTCTTTCAGTTTGAAACCGCTTCCCCTTGTCCTGTCTTGTAAATAGTCGCTCTCCATTTTCTTGTAAACTCCTTTCAGGTACTGGAAAGCTGCAATTAAGTCACCCCAAAGGCTTCTCTTTTCCATGCTGAATGATCCCAATTGTCTTAACCTTTCTTCATAAGAGAGGTGCTCCAGTGCTCTCATTGTCTTGGTTGCCTCCTCTGGACTTGCTCCAACAGGTTGAGGTCCTTCCTGTGCTGGGGATCCCAGAGCTGGAGGGAGTGCTGCTGGGGGGGTCTCACCAGAGCAGAGCAGAAAGGCAGAATCCCCTCCCTTGGCCTGCTGGACACGCTGCTTTTGGTGCAGCCCAGAACACCTTTGGGTTTCTGGGCTGTCAGTGCACATTTCTGGGTCATGGCCAGCCTCTCCACCACGAGCACCTCCAAGTCTTTCTGGGCAGGGCTGCTCTTGATCAGTCAGTCTGAATTGATACCAGGTGTTGCCCTGACACAGATGCAGCACCTTGCACTTGGTCCTGTTAAACCTCATGAGATTCCCATGGGCACATCTCACACACACACTGACCTTTGAGAAGCCAATCTAAGTGCAAAGCCAACATTCATTGTTAAGAAGCACACGAGTTGCAAAATTTCCTGGGGAAGGCTTTTCTTTCATTCACTTCTCTTGTCTCATAGAGAATAAAAATGGAATTAAGAGTGAAAGGAATGCAGAAGGTCCCTGCACACGTTCTTGTAAATGGGTGGATTTTGGAAATGCCTGGGGTTTGATTTGACTCAAAACAGTTGAAAATCAGTACAATAATTGATTTTCAGGATATACTTAGAGCTGTCTTCCACATGCTGCCAGATAATCACTGCTGGGGTTGACAGCAGAAAAAATGTTGTACTTAATCAAATCTAGCCTTCTCTCCAGTTGTCTCTGGTGCTGCATGTTCCTTCGATGGGACATTGTGAAGAAACTGTTAATGCCATGTAAAATTGGTGTTGTACTTATGGACTTCACTGAATTATAATGTGGTATTACCCAGAAACGCTGTGGAAGCATCCAAGGCCGGGTTGAATGGGACTTTTAGCAGCCTGGTCTAGTGGAAGGTGTCCCTGACCATGGCAGGAGGTTCGAGCTGGATGTTCTCTAAGGTCCCTTCCAACACAAACTCTTCTATGATTCTATGATAACAGATGAGGTGAGCCTTTTTAAAAGGTGTGGCAGTTTCAGGGAGCAGTTACAAATGTTGAAGCTCTATGAGGACCTAGAGGTGACATCCTATATTTTCTGGTAAAAAAATATCAATGATGTAATGCTTGACAAATGTGTAAAACCAAGATGGATCACTTGAAAAAACAGTGAAGCCATACACCATGTTGCAGAAGACTTGCAAATTTGCAAGCTGATGAACAAGGTCTTAGAATGAAGTATTAGCAACAACTTGTAAATTATGGAAGTAGCTAGCTGAATCAAGATTTCAAATTGCTGTTGTAGCAAAAGGGACTGACTTGAACCCAGAATACATTAACTGAAAAACATCAAGTAGGAGTAGAGAAATGGTAGTGAGATCATTCTGGAATTGATTTAATGTCTACATATAAAAAAATGACCAATCACAAAAGGCTTAAAAATAACTTCAAAATTTCATTGATGTTTAGGAAACTTGAGTTATAGGCAAATAGTTTGAAAGCCTGAACTCTACACTTCACTCATGAACACTTGACAATGAAGTGAACATTTACAAAGTGAAATTAATGGGTGGGTGGATGAAGTGGAAGCTGAAACTACATGAGCTAAAAGCAGGACATTTTCTTTTTACCAAGAAAAGATCATGTTAGGGCAAGGAGGAATTGCCTGTCTTGAAGCCTTTAAATCAATTTTTTTTTTCCATCTTAAATATACATTTTATTTTAACTAGACATTATAGACTCAGTGGAGATATTTCTATTTCGTATCATTTGTGTTATACAAAAATGAAAATGGAAGGTCACCACAGTTCATTCTTGACTTTATATATATACCTGTATGAAATCACAGGTCAGCCAGTAGCTGGACTTTGGCCAGCTGATGCAATTCTCTTCAGTGTCAGTGACCCAGACTCTTGCTACTCGATGGAGATCTGGTTACACTAGTTCATCCTTTGGCAACCAGTTCCCAACAGTTCCTCATTTCTATCACCTGAGTACAAACTGTGCTTGAAACAGCAGAATAGTTACAAGGAAAACGTTTTAATTTTTTTTTTTTTTTNNNAAAGTGTTTTGTAAAAACAAAAAAATTTAAAAAAAAAATTTTTTTTTTTTTTTTTTTTTTTTTTTTTTTTTTTTTTTTTTTTTTTTTAATGCTGTGGGATGAGACTGAAGAGTTTCCCACACCACCATCATGGCAAATATATTCTGTGCAGTCATTTTATATCGGTGATAATATACTTGTGATAATTATTAATTGCCATCCTCAGACTTTATCTGGTCCCTATGGCCAGGTGAGCACACTAATCCCAGATTTGAGTGCAAGCTTCAGACACCTTTTTTCTTCCAAACACAACATCCACACAAATCCTCTGTGCCTTGGTTTCCACTGGGATGGAAACCCAAAGACTTGTAAATAAAAGGGACCAGTGACGGGAAAGGTAGGAAAGAAAATCTCACCAAGGAAATAGAATCTAAAAGTCCGAGTTTATAAAAGATTCTATGGTAACAAATCTCCGTAGAGGCTACACTGCCTCCACTTATCCCGCAACATATTATTTTTTTGTGGCTCGAAAAATTTTAAGAACACCAGAGTCTTCCTATCAAAGCTGGGATTTCTTTTTCCTTACAGTACAAGGATGAGTACCTGAAAAAAGAATTTACAGCTTACTGAAACTTCTTATAATAAGCATTGGAGGGATTCCTGGAACAGCAAAAAGCTGGCTGTATGAACAGTTTGGCACACACAGGAAGAGTAAGGCAGATAATATCCTCACACCTCCATTTGTTTGAATAATACAGGTTGTACACTATCCAATTTGGCGAGAGTCTCCCACTCAAGCTGCTGCTGTCATTCACTCAGACAGCCATTCAGCACTAATGACACAGCTTTAAATCAGGCCCACTTTTCTAAGACAGCCTGCTTGCATTAGTATCTCCTTGGTGAATAATTTTCAGGTAAATTTGGGAGTCAGTGTTTCTTTGAGGTTGTAGTGGTTTCGCCCCGGCCAAAACGGCTAAGGCCCCACTAAGACTGCTTTTTTCCTCCCTTCCGAATTGAACTGTGTTACTAAACCCATGATAAGAAATGCTGGTAGAGGAGTAAAATCAGGCTGAGACAAGGTCAGAGCTTTTAAATGATAAAGTGAATTTATTACAGAGTAAAAGGAGCGAGCAAAAACAAAGGAACATCTCCCAAACATTCTTTTCTCTGCCATCCTCCCATTCCGCCCCCCCCTTTCCCAAAAGCTTCACAGCCCTCTCTCTCCTCCCAGATCATAAGGGGAACCCGGGGAGGGGGTTTTATCTCTAATGAGTTTAGTCCTCAGATGCTCAGTTGTTTCTTCTTCTTAGCAATTATACCTGGAGGTCTCTCTCTCTCCTCCTCTGGCACCATAGCACGGTTTGCAGAAGTTGGCACGCAGCCCGCCCGAAACTGCTGCCGCTGTTTTCTCCCAAATTAGGCTGGTCCATACTTAGGGTGGGGGTGACTCAAAGCTTCTTTACCTCTCCGACTCCTGCAGTTCAACTCTTTTAGGAGTAGAAGCCGTTACTGACTGTGTCCATTCCTCACCAGACCAAAGCCCCTTCTGTAGGAGATCACTCCTTTTTACATTGTCTCTGCTTCATCTTTTGCCATCGGGCTGGTCTTTCTCTTAGGATAGGAATAAAACCAGGCTTCTTTTAACATAATTGACTCCCTTATTGACTCAGGAGTAAAGTCCTTGGTCCCCACCAGACACAGCTACTCTTGTGGGAGTTCACTCCCTCCTGCACCGTCTCCGCTCCAAGTTTGATTAAAGTCTCTCACCACAGGCTTTGAAGATGTATCAGTTCCGATGCTGCAGGAACCTCCTCCTCCATTGCTTCTCTTCTTTGGCAGACTGGCATCATTTGCTGGCTTTCATATCTGATGTTTCACTTGTTTTCCCTAGTTATTTGCTGTACTCCTTCTCCCCTGCCTAATCTCCTAACTACATGACTACAGGGTTACATGGCGCGCGCGTGCGTACTACAGAGATTGCTTCTTAAATATACTGTCGCAGAGGCGTTTCTGTCCTTCCTAATTGGCCCAACTGTGGAAAACAGCACATCAGTCTCCCAGGAGCCATCAGAGATAGGCCCTGACTGGACGGCTGTGGGAGCTTCTGGAAGCTCCTTACAGGAGCCATCTTTTGGCCCCTACCACACCCAAAAAGCTAGACCCCCCAAACTTCTCAAACCACGACAGAGGTTACAGAAATACAGATTGTTCCTGCTACTGTTACAGAATTTGTGAAGAATTTGATAATAATTTTGAGGGAAAATATCTAGATTTCAAGTATTTTACTGAGTTCTTAAAAAGAGACATTTGGAAAAAAACTAACAACAATCAACCAACCAAACAAAACCAAACCCTGAAATGAGAAATGATTGGTTATGCTCAATTATTTTCATAACAAAGTTGTCTTTAAACATCCTCGCACAAGACATCATGTATCCTGAAGGGAAGAAAAAAATTTACAAAAAACCCCCACTTAATATTTTCATATTGTTTGAATTAAGAAACTGTAAATTCTGCTATGAACCTCTCTGAAAGCACAAAAGTGATGCAAGGGGTCAGAAGCTGAAAAACACAAGAAGAGGTATAAAAAAATTGGCAGAGAGAATGAGTTTGCTAGGACTAGTTAAAGCCACAAAGTTTCAAAATCACTATGAAGACATGTAGTTCATTACCTGACTTTCACAAATTCAGCCACCTGCATAAGGTTTCATCTGGCAGCTGCTGCTCTCAACAGAAGCCGGAATTAACATGGAAAGCACCTGTTACAACACTGGTGTCTCATGGAGCACCAGTGGAGAATCTAAAACTAAAGACCTAAACATTTCTGTCTAATTTAGGAAATAAATGTTTTGCTTTTCCATTAATATAATTGCTGTTGTCTTTTATTCTAAGAAAACACGGTGGAAAAAACCATTTATTAAATACGCAAAATTCTCTCCTTACAAAGCAATAATGATAGAAATTTATAGGTGATGAAAGAGAAATGTCCTTCATATCATTTAAAGCCATGAAAGCTATTCTATGGTAAGGAATAAATCAGTGTCTCCAAAGTCTTGGCCCTGTGCTTTGACCATATGAGCAACAGGTTCTGAGGTGAAAGCTTAAAGCCATGATGAATAATGTGAGGTTCATACAAGAATTCAAATAAGGAAATAATGTGAACTGCTCCACAAATTTCCTTATGGAAAATGCTCAATAATATGAATTCTTTCTAAAAAGACACTTCATTATTAGGTGGACAGCAAGATGCATCCAGGGATTCATAGACCTTTTGCTTTCCATTTTCCATATTCTGCCTGAAGATTAGGATGATGAACACATTATGCAGAAAGATAAAATCTAGAAAGAAAAAAGTAATCCAAAGCTTTATCTGATATTAACCAATACAAATCTTTTGGAATCAGAGTTTTAAAACAGACTACCTCTTGTTCTGGATATATTTTCCTTCTGAATTTAATTTTCTTCTTATGTGCCCTTTTGCCTCTGTAGTTGAAGGCATCTCATGAGCAGTGTGATGTGCAATTTATTAAATTGACAAGACTTGATACAAATATTTGCTGTAAATATGCAAATAAGTTATTCATTACTCATTGGGAGCAAGTTAGAGAGATATTAATTCCTTTCTGTAAAGAATATGTTCTGACTTGCTACAAAGACTCAAAAGCAATATCATAGGTTAAACATTTCATCTTGGAGAAGTTTGACTGTTCAAAACAAGACTTTGAGAAAAACTATGAAGAATGTTTTTAAAATGAACAAAATATTTTGATACATTAATGGTAAATTTAATTTCTATCTGGTTTGAGCTTTTTTTTTTTTTACTCTTTTCTTAAGGGATTCACAATCTGTTCTGCTGGTTTTTGTTCTGTTACAGAGAAATGAAATTTATTATCTCACCAATAAAATATGAGATGATTTTTTGTTATTTGCCATGAATAAATTTGGAATGGAAATTAGATATTTTCTATCATAGCTGTGAGGTCCTAAAAAGCTTTTCAGCAGGGCAGTGAGGATAAAAAGCCATCTTGAATCTTTAAACAGGTATTTATCAATGAAGTGAAGGGATTGGGTATTGTGGTTGTCTCTGATAGCATTGAGACTGATTTTAGTAATCCAGGAGCTTCTTTTTGGTCTCTGTTCTGGTAAAGCAATGTAAAACATCTGTGAAACATTTCTAGAAATCAGAGAAACTATTTTCTTTACATATATTTTCATTTATAACTGACAAAATGCAAAAAAAAAAAGTGTCTATATTAAATGGAATCTGCATATTTGAATATATTTAGTCAATTGTTTTTTATTCAGCTCCAAAAGAATTTACTAACTAATTTAACCACACTTTCCTTATTTATGTAGATTATTTAGCTGCTCTTCCCTTGAATATAAGTTCTAGAAATTCAGGATGTATTTGTATCTCTCTCTTACTATTTTTTCAGCACAATTTATTGGGAAAGAAAAAAATTATGTTCCAGTAAAGCCATAGTAATCTATAGAATCAAATGCAAATACACAAATTTTCTAGGAAAATAGTTTCATATATTTTTCCCAGACTTTTTCCTGTTGGGCAGAATTACAAGATGATTAGAATTTCTGACACTTGAATACAGATGAAGTGAAACCTCTTCGAGCTGCTTAGATGTTTTAAAAGTGATTAAGAGGTCACTGAACAGATACATTTGAAGGATTTTTGCGCTGTCTCTTGCGCTGCTAAAAATTGCTGAACTTAGTGAAATCTATTGAGTCAGATTCAGCATATTATCATACCGGACTGGTGTTAAGCATTTTATCACCTCTAGGTCATGCATAGCAAACAGCTGACTTTTTAAAGTGGCACTTAAACTCATTAGGAAATAATGGAAAATAGTAAGTAGATTTTTGTCCATCTGCTAAACTATGGAAATATGTCCCTGCAGTGTTCTGTATACCACTGTGTTCAAATTTAATTAGAAACTTCCAGCCAGAGAAAAAGCCTGCAAACTTTATAGGCAATATTTTCTGTGTGCCCACTGATACAGGATCTTGATTAATATCCACTATTAATGTCTCTTCTTGTATTTTAATCCATTGTTCCTTCTCCTGTCTGTGGTAGATACAAGAACTGATTTGTTCCCACTATATTTCTCAGTGATGTTTTTAATCACTGAAGATTTTTCCCATTTAATTTGAATTACTTCTTTCCTTACATTGGATTATGAATTTATGATCACTTTTATTCTTATTCCGTATATGTCAGTCAGCTCAGAATTCTGTTTGCCATGTGGGACAGAGGACTTCCGTCAGGATACTACATCTGCTTGTACACCTCCACATACTTTTGCTTTTCTCTTGTGATATAGTTCACCTCTTCTGGACCCCAGGATACAGAAGTTACAACTAAGTGTAAAATTAAATGGTTTTAAAATAAAATAAGAAAATAAAAGAAATAAAATATGCTCAACCAGTCACCATTTTAATATTTCACTGTTTAGATATTTCAAAACATAACTTCGTTGAAAGCAAACTTTGTTGGGGAAAATTGAATTCCAACTTAATGCTCATTCCAAGTCTTCCTGGGGGAAATCTCCATGTTCATATATGTTTGGATATGATGCTCATAAAAGAATCCAATGTTCTGGTGAGTTTAAACAGATCTCTCAACATATCAGACACTAGGGAAGCAAACACATTCCACCTTGTCACTGTACAGTCACAAAGAGATGAAAAAGTATTAAAATGGCCTAGAGATACAAAAACACATGCAACAAGTTTATTATGAAGTAATCATTAATACATTTATATATTCAGCTGAATATTTTAGGGATATTTTTAGAGTGTGATCAGTGATCTCATATTCAGAGTCTGACTCCTGTTTTGAGACATGGTTCTGCCATTGTCACTGCCGCCCACATATCCCTGAGTGTGTTTCTATATCAAAATGTCATTTTCCCCCCAGAGCAACTGCTGCATGAACACAGGACATGGCAGTATGGCTTAGTTCAGGTTGGGGAACTTGTTGGCAGGAAATAAAGCGGCTTATAGATGAAGAGAAAACAATTCCAAATTGTACATGTATGACAGATATAAATATATCTGATAATATATCTGATGATTATAACTAATATGATGTGTATACCAGAACACTTATATTAAACTGTAGTAAAATATCTTAAATTAAAAAACTTTAAATAGACTTTTATCCAGACTTTGAGTACTTGCTTAAGGTGTTGCATTTAAATAGGAATTTTAACCCTTCCACTGAACAGCATCATTAAGCAACAACATTAAGATCTTATTCACTGGCCAGTGATTTTCTGCAGAAATATGTCAAATATTTCAGCACACGATGAAAGAGAATCAAAACCTTTATAGAGAAACCATTGATTTATACTCCTGCCTCTCTATGTAAATACACACAGATTGTCTCATGGATAAATATTATATGTTTATAATTCTGAAATATATTCTCTCTATATTACATGTGTAAATGATCTAATGAAAGAATTTACTGAAAAGATTCGTGTCAGTGGACTTTGGGATGGGCGTTGCATTTGTACAACCTATGTAAATAATGGAAGGTAAATGTTTTCTTTTCTTCTTTTTCTTTTATTTCTGTTCCACAACAAAATAAGATGAGAAAATTTGAACCCTTCTATTTTCTTAAATGGCTCATCTCTCTATCTATACTCAGACAGTATAGATTAAAAACTTTCAATTTAGTAACAGTAATGATTTCAGAGATGGAGAAGACTCCAGCACCCATCACTAGCTGGTTTGAAGAAATAACTAGATAAAAGCTTTTACATGATGAGCAAGACAGTTAAAATATCTTGTTGATTACTCTTTCTAAATATTTTTAGATAAAGAATATCACAAGCTACACTGTGAAAAACAATTAACAAAATAACTAAATGCATCAGGTCAAAGGAGCTCATGAAGTCAGGGCTCTTGTCACACTCCCTCCACAGGTATGGAAACACTTGACCTAATGGAGAACATTTGGTGGGGGAGCTCACCTGGATGTGGCTCTATCTGACATGGGGCAGCTCCCGGTCTCTTCTCACAGAGACCACCTCTACAGCTCCTCCACTACCAAAGCCTCCCCAGGTAAACCCAATACACTGTGCCAAATAAAAGGGAAGTGACCTTTGACAAATAACAGATTTATGAGTCAGGTATAAGAATGCTTTTATGACTGACTCTATACATAAAATAATGAGCCCCAAGTTATAATTCAAATCCCTACTATCTCAAGGCAGCAAATATCTCTGACATGTGCTCCACTCCTCTGGTCACATCCTCAGCTGAAGCCCTGGGTAGCTTTCAGAGTGAAAAGTTTAACCATGAAGAATCTTTCTACATAGGATAGTGCTTTATTTAATAGAAATGCTGGAAAAAAAAATAGCTATGGATTACAAACTGGGATATAGCTCCCTGGTAGTGTGACTAAGCTATAGGAATAGCTTGAGTATCTCTTTGCACCACTGGATTGTGCATAAAGTCCTTCTGGGATATTTTTAGGTCAGGGAAACTAAATGGGATGCAAAAAACATTTTTACCTATCCTCAATTACCTTCTATGCGCAAGGATCTTTTATGAGTTCCTTAGTGAAGGCAGAGGTTTAGTCAGCCTTTGATGTCATAGGAAGAGTGAGCTAATATCTTCACCAATCCTCATCCCTTGTAAAATTGTACATCAAGAGGTCCTTTTACCCTGGGGTCCTGTCTTCAAGAACAGACACAAGAGTGAGTAGGAAAAATGCTAGAAAATACCAAAAACAAACAAGAAAAACCTGTTATTGACTTGGCTGTCTTCACAAAGCAGTTTTACTTTCTCTCCTCGGGCATAATGAGCTGTCATTTGGTATTTTTGTTCACAGTCTGCGCCAAAAAGGTAAGCAGGACATATAATAGAGATGAACCCTTAATACATTAAACAACCTCACAAATCAGCCTCTGGATTATATCAGGGTCGCTCTTTCATATCCCAGGATTTATCCCAGGATTTATTCTCCATTCAATCAGCTGCAGAATATGTTCCTTAATTTTAATTTTGTTCAGTCTTTCAAATGCTTTGTCTTTCAACATTTATGATACATTTATGTCTCTTTATTCCACCTCTGATAAAAAAAAAACAGTGTCTACCATCAAATATGTGCATTCAGTATGCCTTCAATTTCATCTGCTTTTGAAATATGTATATGTGTGTAGGGGTAGCAGCAGGTTTATCTGTCTGAGACACTGAATCAGAAGTTGATAAACAGAGCAAGAACAATGTAATCTTTTAAATTTTTGTCATAAGTCAAACCTTAGAGGCACAATTTCTCCCCCTGATTTCAATAAAATGATTATTTTTTCAATCCTCACACATGGGCTCAAAGTGAAGAAAAAAAATGTTTCAATTTACAAGATGTTTCATTTACACCATGTAGACTCTCATATTTTCACATGACAAAAATCTCCTCATCTTCCAGCTCAGTATCACCAAGTGCTGTAGTTCTCATGTGAAGACTTGGAAACTATAGCACATGAGGCAACAAATTATATGGAAGACAACTAATGAACTTTGAGGGTATTAGGAAGAGCATTTCCAGGAGGTCAGGGAGGTGATCCTGCCCCTCTACTCAGCCCTAGTGAGAGGCATCTTTGATTCTCTGTCCAATTCTGGGCTCCTTTCAGAGAAGGGAGACATGGAGCTCTGGGAGCAGGTTCAGTGGAGGACAACAAAATATGACAAAGGGACTGCAGCATCTCTCTACGAGGAAAGGGTGAGGGAGTTGGGCCTGTTCAGCCTCAAGAAGGGACAACTGAGGCGATCTCGTCAACTTCTGTCAGTGTCTGCAGGGAGGTGTCAGAGGAAGGACCAGGCTCTGCTCAGTGGTGCCCAGCAACGGGACAAGATGCAATAGGCAGAAACTGATGCTCAGGAAGTTCTATAGGAACATGAGGAAGAACTTCTTTACTGTGTGAGTGACCAAGCTTTGGAAGAGGTTGTCCAGAGAGGGTGTGGAGTCTCCGTCACTGGAGATATTCCAGAACTGTCTGGACACCATCCTTTGCCATGTGCTCTGGGATGGCCCTGCTTGAGCAGAGTCTGGGCCAGATGGCCTACTGTGGTCCCTTCCAACCTTAACCATTCTGTGATTTTGTGAAAAAGAAAGGGTTAAATCATCTCACAGAATAATTATATGGCAGTCAATGAAATCACAAAAGCAGGAAGAAATCTTGCTTTCACTGGGCAGAAGGGGCACAGCCTGGAATGAAAGTAAATCATGTATAAACCAGGCTTATGAAGCAGTTGCATTGCCCTTCGAATCTTTGAAGAGGTTTTATGTTCATCAGTGAATGAATTTCACATAGAGAAAAAACCTACATTTAATTTATTATGCATCCTGTGCAAGCCACTAATCTGCATGCTTAATTTTGCCTTGTTAATTCTTTAAAATATCAAACTTTTTAAAATGCAGGTTATTGATTTAAAAATCTGCCTTTTGGATGGTTCAGTACACAGAGGATATATATGTTAACATCTCATTCCTCTCAATACAGGAATGGTGTACGTTTGGGGTTTATGTGACAAACATGACTTCCACTCACTTTCTGCTTAGAGGGTAATGAAAGATAAGTCACGCAGAGAAAAACAGGAACTTACAGATGGGGATGGGGGGGGAAGTTTTCATTATGTGAATGGAAAGTGGAAACCATCCAGTAATTTTATGAGACTGCTCAGGACTAGAGGACTTCTCCCTGCTAACTTTATCAATCTGAAAGTTCAGTGTCTGCTTGGAGAAAACTCTAGCCAGTTGAAGAGAGCTCTAGAGAATGACAGATCCCATGCTGAGATATAATTGTGACATTGGTGGGATATATATGATCACTTAGAAGTTCCTCTTTTCTCATTCATAACAGAATTTATGCAATGATGAGATAAATAACATCCTTGTTCTATATATGCTGTTAAATAGGGATACTTCTCTGCATCTGAGGCATATTTGCACTGACAAGACATCTCAGTACTGTTTAGTATTTGGTACCAGGTCTCCTCTGAAATCCCTGATTGCCACTTTAGAGTCATAATACCCGTAATTTTGGTCTATTTTTTCTTTTCTTTTTTTTTTTTTTTTTTTTTTCAGTTCGAAGTATCATAAATAATGTCATAGCTGTATAGCAACCCCTCACGGTGGTGTTTTCACACCACAAAGCTGGCAGTGTATGCTACAGCCCCTTGGGCATAGCAGAGGGTGTTTCAGAGTACACATCCTGATGGAACAGAGTTAGATACTGTGTGGCATGTAAAGACCCCAGCCTGGTGCATTAATGTCCCAATGAGCTTTTGGGTCTTGTTTGTGGTTCCTGATAGACTCTGAACCAAGCAAGCAGTGTTTTGGATAGTACTAGCTGGCACATGGCATTGTTTCAGGGTGAAAACAGTCCAGAGCCTGAGCCTACACCCAGGTCCTGGTTCATTTACCAACACACACACAGCCCCAGGTGGCTGAAGATAAGTGAGACATTCAGACTTAACAGCAACAGTCAAGGCTGTAATTGCTCACCAACCATACCCAAAAATAAATAGCAAACACTCACACTCCTTCCCTTGTGTTTATTCCTGGAGAAATGAAGAAGAAAAATATACAAAAAGTAACTTTTGATTTTAAACTTTAAATTCCAATCTTAAAATCTTCTAAGACGGGTTATTTTTCAAAGTTTGTATGGCATTTATTTTTATTGGTGTTAAATGCAAGAGTGTATGAAGTTTTTTATTATTGTTTCTTTTATTTCTTCAGACAAAACTGTTCCCTGAGGTTTAATCAAACTCAAGCTCAAATTGTCATGTGCGAGATTCAATTAAACACTAAAATTTTTATTCCATTTTCTAAGCATATGTCTCTTGTACAAGCTTTGTATATCTAATCTCAGTATTCAATTTGCAAAGTGGAATAAAAAAAATGCAATAAACACAGTAATTTGATCAGTGTTCTTTTTCCTTCTGAAGATACCAGTGGTTTTGTTCAATTCCTACTGGTTAGGATACACCGTGTTCCTCCATGATAAAAAAATAATCTCACTGTGACAGAAACATCATTCCTGCACCTGAGTTATCCAACCTTTACTGATCAATGTGCCTTTGTGGAAAATTTACCAAAGGGAAATGCACAGAGATGACCAGATGTCTCACGGAAATTTCCCCTGACTCCTATTGGCTTTGCCGGAGGTATTTGACTGATAACTTCAAACTTGGGGTGACAAACTCACTGTATTTATTTCATTGAGAAATATTGTGAAGGTGTGTGCAAACAGGGTTTGATACCTGAGATCTCAGCTGCCACAAGGCCTTAAAATTGATTCTGGCTTTATCCAGAGACTTTACACCTAATCCCAACACTTGGGTAAGATAAACAGAAAGTAATGATAAATCTCAGGAAAGTGATTCGGAGACTTTAAGTGTTTCTGGTTGGTTTGTTTTTCAGCAGGCCACTCAGGACCTCAAGTGATTAAGAAATAAGCAGCCACTTATGTTTCAATTCTGTTGAGCTTCCTTAGAGCTGTGGTTTCCTGGCTCAGTAAGTAGCTACACTCTTAAATACAGGAAAATGACAGTCTCAAAATATGTCTTTACTGTTTTCCCATGGTTTTAACAGAAAAACATTTACAGTTTCAGATGACACTGATGCAGATGATTGAGTGGTTATCACTGCTACTGTTTCCACAGCTCCATGTTTTTTAATAGCAGTAGTGGGCACTTTTCTTAAATTGCTCCAGCTCTGAGCAGCAATAAAAATGAGGTCTGTTTACTAACACAAAGCATTTCATTTCTTCACAGTGTCATGAATACAAACCAAACACAGAACATTACACAACTGGTGACACTTAAATATAAGTCAATTATGCAGGTTTAATGTATTATACACATAGCATCTGTACATGCAACAGCAAGGGATTGAGAAACACTTAAATAATTAAGTTAATGGGAAAGTACTGGGTAATTAAAGGGCACCGTGGAGAAGAAATGGAATTTGTTTAGTGAGAGGGTTTATAGATTTGTGAAACAGG
This sequence comes from Climacteris rufus, assembly GCA_013398175.1. Taxonomy (NCBI): domain Eukaryota; kingdom Metazoa; phylum Chordata; class Aves; order Passeriformes; family Climacteridae; genus Climacteris; species Climacteris rufus. Next base: position 142,687 of record VZRZ01008560.1, read on the forward strand.
GGAGGATGGCATCTTGTCCAAAGTTATGGTCTGCCTCTTAGCTCACAAGTAGATGCTTGATGAGAACTTTCTTATCCTGGTCTTTCATCCTGGAATTGCTTCCAAGACTTTTTATGGATTTCATTATGACTTTACTCTACAGTGGCATTGTCCCTGGTTTATACTAGAACCAAGGACAAAAAGAGACATGAAACCAATTTGGGATGGAAGCAAAATAGCCCAAAGTTCATTAAAGAGTGGCAAGGATGTAGATGGAAAATAAATTTTCTGGAAACTAGTAGTTCCCTGCTGCAGTTATGACCATAAAACTGTGAGTATTTATCTTTCTTCTAATATAACCATCAATAAAATAGTTGATAATGATGCTGTAAAAATTGTACATATCTGCTTTGCAAAATAAGTATAAAAACATGTCTTCTTTTAATAGCAGAATCGTGCCTCCTGTGAACACAAAATCCTTTCTGTTCATTGATGTGTTAAACATAACTCTCCATGGCACACTGCCCTCCACCCCAACTTACACTGTTTTACAACCATAAAGGCAAAATTTACAAGAGGTCAGAAGCTGCTGTGAGTCCTATATGTCATTTACGTCCTACTTATGTCCTCATGGCAGTCTTCCTGAGTGACAGACAATCTTCATTGCTGCAGTTTAACAAGGAGAAAATCTTCTGTACAAAGTGGTTCTATGACTTGGTTATATTTTAGTCAGAAGAATAACCGGAGGGTTTAGGGTTGTTCAGGGGTTATTTTCAAATGTAAATGAAAAAGAAATAGTCATCATTGCAAGGTCTTTTAGGAAACTGGTGAAAAGTCGACAAGGAGAAAGGAAAGTTCACTTCAACTCTACTCCCCCCTTTTTTTTTCTTTTTTCTCCATAGCATATAATAAGATGGATCTCTACACTAATGGAATTTTGTAATTTCTCCTTCTATCTTTCTAATAATCCTAGGATGGATTTCACTTGGTCTTGATTGAGTCCATTTAAGCACTTTACTACTAGCTCCATATTAATCTGATCTCCTGAGATACTCAAAAAGTGACTGTCTGCTAAGGACAATGTATCATTCTTTAATGAGAAAAGAAATTAAGTATATCACAGCTTTGTCAGGAACCTTTGTTATTTGACTTACAACCTTGCTCCAATTTAGATTACTTTAGATAAAGAAACCTGCTTTCACATTAACCACTGCCATAACCTTGCTCAAATATGTGGTTTCTTTTCCTTCTATGCTAACACAAATTCAACTAAAATAAACATGCAATTATTCACTAGTCTAAAGAAAACTGCTATTGTTTATTTAACAGAATAGAAAAATATACATGCAAGGCTGATCAAACATGGTATTATGGTTTGTTTTGGGGTTTTTTCTCCTTTGCTGAAATATCATTAGTTTCCATTAAACTTTATGAAACAAAATATTTGCTAAAATATAAAGACACAATATGCACTGTAGCACCATTTAGATACAAAAAGCAATAAAGATAGGGACAACTGTAGTTTGTGTCCATTCACATTGACAGAAAAACTGTGTCAATTTGTTTATCTCTTCCTTTGATTCAACATTACCTTTTTTGACCGCAAAAACAGAGAAAACTAATCAGCAGATGGCAGAGATAGTTTAAAACAAGATGCCACTAAAGTGTCCAAACCAAAATGTTCATAAATGTTCAGCACTATGTTTTAACAGTGTTCTGAGTGAAACAAGGGTCAGTTTCAGCAGAATAATGTGGAAAATGTCAGAAACTCTTCTTCTTCCATGTTTATTAAAAGAATCCAGAAAACAGCAGAACAATAAAACTAAAAACCCAAACCCCAGAAGCAAATCCACAGAAAATGGGATAAAGTGCTATAATGATTTTACTTTACTGAACTCAGAGACAACTGAGGAGAAGTCATTGAAGTCAGAGAGAATCAAGAAAACCTTTGATTCAGACTACATAGGTGCCATTATATACACACAGCGCCTGCAGTGTTTTGCTTCAGTCACAACTTGTTTCCATGTCCTCTGGAAAGAGGAATGACTTTAAAGGACTCTGGGATGACTTGAGAGAACTTCAGTAAATTAAACACTCTTAATTCATGCTCTTCTCTGGCAGCAATGCCAAGTGCTATGGAACGATCCATGTCTCTCCTGTTAACACCTGTTAAACACTATTACTCTCAAGAATCATGTACGTTCATCCAAAGAGTTTATTGGGAATAGTCTCTATACAGTGCTAAACCCTGAGTTCTGGTTGGGAATTGTTTGTGACACTTTGTTATTGTAGCAAGTCAAACTGTGCAAAGGGCTGCTCTCCCAATACCCATGACTGTTTCAGTGCCAAGGAATGTTTCCTGTCCTTCCCCCATAGCCTTGTCTTTTATGGACCTTCTTTGGGAATGGGCTGGCAGTTATACCTGAAATCAGAGAGTTCTGATGAAGGGACTTCCTTCTGTACACAATTTTAGGTTACACACATACACATTTATATTTATGAGTTGGGCATGACTGCAGTTTCAGGGAAAAAAATCCAGGCAGAGAGTTTACTACTGGACTGATGGCAGGCCTTGTTTACTCATCAGTTTGAATGTCAGTAGAGTAAGGACACTAAGCAATATTGTCTGAATTGGAATCCTGCTTGTTACTGAGCTTCAGCTGTTCCTGAATATATGACAGATGGACATGGTGGGTGATTCATTCACTGCCATTGTGTCCCTCAAAACTACCCAGAAGAATAAGAACTGCTTTTTTCACTTTCATGACACTCGTTTGGGCAGTGATTTCAAGAATTCAGAGTGTGAATCAGTACTATTTATTACTCCTTTGATGGAATCTGGAGAACAACAGACTCATTTGTAGTTAAGAGAAGATATTTTTCTTTCTTCTGACAGCACCACTGGGTGATGATAATTTCAAAACCTTTTCTTTCATTTAATATATAAGATCTAAAAGTTTTAAATTCTTGTCATTTGCTTTCCACTGCTCACTAGGTGTCTCCTGATGCAGTAGATCCCATGCTCCTGGGTATTCATTTTTCATCATGTTTTTCTCTTTCTCTTTGGAATGGTGCCATGGAGAACTGTCCTTGATGCTATTAATGACAATAACATTAAAAATCTACCTCAAAAGCAAATTGAGCACTGACTAATCAAACAGGCCTTGAAGATAAAACATGGGTTTTGAACAATGTCCAATTCACAGTATCAAGCCAACTCAAAAAGGATATGAGATTCAAAGATAATTACTCACAGTCTCCCATGAGTAGACCAAATCCCAGTCAATTCCTTAACAAAAGATGGTTAACTTCCATCAACCCCCTTCTCTTCCTCTTTACTGACAAGCGTGTCAGAAGCTGGACTTCAATTATCATTTTGGGATCCTTCTAGCTCAGGATGTTCTATGATTCAGTGTCATATAGCATGGAATATCATAGAAACATAGAATGGCTTGAGCTGGAAAGGACCTTAAAGCTCATCTATATCCAGCTCCACTGCCATGGACAGGGGCATCTTCCATTAGATCAGCTTGCTCAGAATCCCATACAACCTGAACACAAGCCTTGAACACTTCTTTGGATCCAGCATCCACAGCTTCTCTGGGCAACCTGTGCCAGTGCCTCACCACCTTCCAAGTCAAGAATTTCTTCACAATATCTAGTCTATATCTACTCTCTTTCACTTTGAAGCCATTCCCCCTTGTCCTGTCACTCCAGGCCCTTGTGAAAAATCTTTCTCCATCTTTCTTTTAGGCTCCCTTCAGGTACTGGAAGGCCAATATTAGGTGACCCCTAAGCCTTTTCCAGGCTGAACAATCCAAACTCTCTCAGCCTTTCTTTGTAGAAGAGGTTGTCCAACTCTCTAATCTTGGTGGCCTTCTCTGGACTGGTTCCAACAGATCCATGTCCTTCCTGTGCTGGGGGCTCCAGAGATGAGCACAATACTTCAGACGGGATCTCACCAGAGCAGAGCAGAGGAACAGAAACACATCTCTTGACCTCTTTAGTTCAGTTAATCTGCCTGGTTGTGTCCTCTCCCAACATCTTGATCACCCCCAGTCAATTAATTGGGGAGCAAAGTGAAAAATACAGGACTTCATGCCACATGAACAGTTCAGCAGCTAATAAACTCAGGTGTTTTATTAGCATTTTTTTGGTCATGAGTGTAAAACACAGCTCTGTACCAACTTATCACAGTCAGTCTCAGGTCAAGGACACGTGAAAGGCCAAGACACCATCTGAATAACTCTTATATTGAACACTGCATTATGCAAAATTAAACATGATGAAATACAATGAAATAAATTTCCCCCTTTAAAATAAAACTCTTCACTTGAACCCTAGATCTCTGTGTCTTTTGAATGGACTATACACAGGCTCTGAACAAGAAAACTTGCACTGCAGTGGCACAGATAGATTACTGTGGAAGTTGTGTGAATATTAAGATAGCCATTCAACCTACAAAGAAACCTTAAGAAAGCAAAGAAACTAAAACAGCCATGCCCCAAAGCATGTCTGCATCTACCAAATACAATTTTTGCTAAAGTAATTTCAAACAGGATGGTCCTGCTTGGTGTCACACTGTCTGCTGAATTTCCCTTGCTTATGTATTGCTAAAGAATAAGTGGCAACTTTATATAATTTAAAATAAAATACTCAAATGAGGAAACAACTTCTCAATTACAGTCAGAAAAAGGATCAGGTGGGCTCTTATTCATCACACAGACCATTGCACAGCTGAATTCACATGTGCCAAGACTTGACCTTTGATATAGCCACTGTTTACACAGGCTTCTACACTGGTGGAAAATAGTTTTTCAATCTTCAGCTCCTTGTTAGTTGAAGTACTGACTTTTTCTATGGTTTTTTTTGAGGTTTCTGTTTGTCATGGAGTAAGGAAGAACAAAGCAAATCTAAGCATAATTTCAAGAAATAACAGAATATTGTTTTTTTCCTTCCTTCTAATGTTTTATATTCCAAATCAGACTAGAAAAAATCTGCTTGCTTCTCCTTCTATTCCAACAGAAATTTTTCTCCCAAACATTTATGAGTTCTCATGACCTAGATTTTCAACAGACTTAGTTAAAAGTTGATTCATGAAAGAAAGCACAATGTAAAAGTTTAGTACTGGTTAGAAGAAAAAACAGGGAGAGACTGATGAATGAGGAATGAAACAAATTCCTCTTTTCAAAGGAATGTGATCCACATCCATGTTTGTTCAGGAGGCTTAGAAATGGAGGGGGGGGGGCAGAAGGCAGGAGACAAGTGGACATTGAATAGGGAATTCTGAAACTTCTTTAGTTATTTGCCATGAACTGAAATATTGCCACTTCTAAAAGAGCACAGGGCATTTCTGCTGATATGTCTCTTAACTTGATTAGGGGTCAGGTTGAGCACAAATTATTCCATTTTTGGGGAAGGAGCATCTGTATTCAATGAAGCTTTCCCTAAACATCTGAGCAGCTTTCCCTCCATCTGAACTTGCTCCTCTATGCAAACTCTCAGAACACACAAAGACTTTAACCTACAGAGCTGCAGCTGTGAGTGACACAACACAAGCACACGGGTTAGAAAATGGGTTTGTTGGGGCAAGGAGAACCAGGTTGCTGCCAAAATTATAAATACTGACACAGAATCAAAAAATTCACCTTCACTACTGTGTAACATGAAACTAAATCACCAAAAATCGGCCTCCTCAGATCAGACAATGTATCTTCCAGGACTCCTAGAACACCAGCTGCATCTTGCAGAAGAATATTTATCTCAATTAACACAAGTACACCCTGAAGAAGTATCACGTGGCTGTGCCATCAATCTGGAGAGAGTAGAAGCAGCTTAATGCTCCAGCATGCAGTGATGAGACAAGATAAACAGGAGGCTACCCCACATGCTGCACAATTGCAGCTCTCCTGAATCCTTGATTTTAAGTCCTTACAGCCCCTTTGGGACTGCAGAGCTGATTACAAAATTTATGAAAATTCAGGTACTGGAGCCAGACACTCAGGATGACATCATTCAGGAGCTGGTACCTTCCCACAGGAATCAAGCAGCAGAGGTGATGTATCAAGCTCCAGTCCTGCTTCTGGGGCTCTCATTAGCAGCCAGGCATTTTCCTGTTTCTTTATTTATTCTTTTTGAGCTGCTAGCGGACTTATCACAAGGGAGAAATCTGCTGGCATCAGGGAGTTAAAGGGAATTTATTTTGAAAAACATGTTTTTAAAAAGCTATTTTGTTTTAATGAGCAGTCCCAAATACCCAGAGCTCCTGTCTTACTGTGGAGTTTAGTGTTTTCCCAAAGTATCCTCACCGCGGAGGTGTCCATTCCCATCCCAAGAGAACAAACAGATTTTGAATGTCTGATTTCAAGATGTTCTCAGCAGTGACTTCCCCTCTGAGTCGAACTGGCTTATGGAGAGGGAAGTGGGGAGGATATCTCTTTGTTATTGCACAACTAGCATATACACACATATATAAATATATATGTACAGACACACACACACACTGCCTCTCTACTCCATGAGCCAGGAATGTGCTGCATCCAGTTCTGGGGTCACCAGAACAAGAAGCACATTGACCTGTTGGAGTGAGTCCAGAGGGCCACCAAAATGATTAAAGGGATAGAGCACATCTCCTATGAGGGAAGGCTGAGAAAAGTGGGATTTTTAAGCCTGGAAAAGAGAAGGCTTGGGGTGACCTAATTGCAGCCTCTCCTTGAAGGAAGCCTGGAGAAATAGGGAGAGGAACTTTTTAAAAGAACATGTGGTGACAGGATGAGGAGGAACGACTTCAAACTATCAGAGAGGGGGTTTAGGTTAGATATTAGGAAGAAATTCTTTACTGTGAGGGTGGTGAGTCACAAGAACAGGTTGCCCAGAGAAGCTGTGAATGCCTCACTCCAGAAGGTGTTCAAGGCCAGGTTGGAAGGAACGCTGAGCAACCTGGTCTAGTGGAAGATGTCCCCATACCTGTCAGGGGGCTGGAACTAAATTATCATGAAGTTCCCTTTCCAACTCATATCATTCTTTGATTTTTTGTGTTGTGATTCTATGATACACACACCACATAAACCTACTTATATATCTCTGTCTTTCTTTTGTTACAGGTTATCTGTGCCAGGAGACATTAGTACTATTCATTTTTTATCCCAATGAGAAGTAGGCAATAATGTCATTGCCACATAGAAATTATGTCACTAAGGTTCCCGCAGCCCTGGGTCAACACTTTTCATGTGCCCAGAAGTAAAGTTTGATTTCTTGGCTGTACCTTGCTGCAGTAATTTCCAGTGGGTTTGTGTAATCAGACAGAGGAGTAGGAGCTGCAGGTCAGTTATTGATAACCTTCTGGAGGAGCTTTGTCTCACTGGACCCAACCACAAGCATAATTCAACCTTTGGGATAGAAAATAGACTTTGAGAACACTTGTCAGAGAAAATAGGTCTGAAAGAAGATAAGCATGAAAAGAAGCCTTGAACTAGAGTTAAGCTAGTGTTATTTGGGAATTACTGAAGCCCCAAATGAGCTATGATTTTTTAAAATGTAAAACCACAGCGGAAAGTGCATTTTTAAAGTTGCTGTTTGGGTAAGCCTAGAAATTATTTTTTCCCCATTTTTAATTTACTTTCGATCTGTATATTTTCCCATTGCAAATTCTGCATGGATACAAAAAAAAAAACCTAAGGATACTAGGTATATAGTTGTCTGCCTCTGTGAGACCTGATCTGCCTAGCAAGTGTAACTAGTAGAGACAATGACAGTGTACAAGACATTGCTAGAATACAGATATGGATTAAAAATAAGCAATGTGTCTCTCTGTCTATCTATTGCAAGAATGAATGACCAAGGCAAAAAACAAACCATAGAGTTAACAAATTGTAATCAATTCGCTTAAGCATTTTGCTCAGTCATCTGACATCATGGATTAAATACAAAAATAACTTCTCTGGGAAGAACTGTCTGACAGCAAGCTTGCTGAAATATTCTAATGGAGAAAGAATGCAAAAAGAGTTAGAGAGGGATCAGCCTTGCACAGATCAAAGTCATAGCTTTGGAGAAGCTACCAGAAATCCTGATATTTCTCTGACACATCATTTCACTTTTAATATATATGGAAAAATCTTTTGTATCACACATCCCTCTCCTTCAGCTGCCCTTGAAGTTTCCACTCAAACTACATCTGAGCACTCTTCTGTCTCTGTTGCAGCATATTCAAAGTGACCTGTTGTATCTTACAGTGATCTGCAAAGTCAGTCTTGGTGTTATGGTGGTTTGCAGGGGTGGACAGATGTGTGATCCGCTCCATAGACCTTTTCAAATGCTTGCTTCCAAAGACCAGTTTCTCCCCTTTGCACATGTAAAACTATCACTTCATCTTATAATCTTGTTTTTCTTCTCTACATCAGAAAGAACAGATAGATCCACTTCTTTGAGTTTAGTCTAAAGGCACTAGGACCATTATTCCATCTCAAAGTTTCAATGTTCATCATTTTTTTCTATCAACTCTTCTCTTAGAAACATCTAAACACCCAGTATCTTGATAGAGAGACTCACAGAATATCCTTTAATTTTAAAAATCATCCTTGTGTTCCTCAACAGAATTAATGATACAGAGGTGGAGAACACTGACTTTAAAAAAAAAAAAATATTGGATGACATGAACTGAGCAGTTTCTACTTGAAAAAGTTTTTTATAAAAATATCATACCTTCTTGCAGATATCCTGACAAGCTGTGAGAAAAAAAGCTGCCATAACTCCCTGGGAAGAGGCCAGTTTTCCTTAATCCCACCTCAAAGGTGATTTCACTCCATTAATTTTAGTAGTGTCCATCAGCTCCATGGTCTCATAGAACAAAGAGCAGAAAGTTTAAAGATTCAGTGGATCTCTGGAGACTCAATTTAGTTTTCTAAATAAATGTGTCTGCTTCTGCCTGAAACACTTAGCATATCTGCCACATCCATGTTGTCTGAGGGATATGACAAAGAACCAAAGATAAGTGGCATTTCTGAGGGCTTAGTATTGGGATTGTCACTGTTTAACATTTTTGTTGGAGATGTGAACAGCGGGACTGAGAAGCTCTCAGCAACTTTGCTGGTGACACAAAGCTGTATGGTGAAATCACACACTGGAGGGAAGGGACAACATCCAGATGCACCTGGACAGGCTTGAGAGATGAGGCTGTGTGAACCTCATGCAGTTCAACAAGTCCAAGGGCGAGGTCCTGCACTGGGGCTGGGGCAGTCCCAGGCACATGTACAGGCTGGGCAGAATACAGACTGAGAACAGCCCTGCAAAGTAGAACTTGGGGATGCTGGTGAATGGGAGGTTGGACATGACCCAGCAACCTTTACTGCACTCACTGCCCAGAAAAGCAACAGTGTCCTGGGCTTCATCCAAAGCACCATGTGCAGAAGCGTGAGGGAGGGCATTCTACCCCTTTGTTCCTCTCTGGTGAGACCTTCTAGTACCTAAAGGGACTACAGGAGAGCTGGAGAGAGACTTTGATGAGGGTGTGGAGTGATAGAACAAAGGGGAATAGTTTTAAACTGACAGACAGTAGGTTTGAATTACATATTAGGAAGAAATTTTTTACTGTGAGGTTGGTGAAGCACTGGCACAGGCTGCCCAGAGAATTTGTGGCTGCCTCATTCCTAGAAGTGTTGAAGGCCAGGTGGGATGGGGTTTTGAGCAACCTGGTCTAGTGGAAATCATCCCTGCCCACAGGAGGGGAGTTGGAAATAGCTGGTCTTAAAAGTCCCTTCTAACCTAAACCATTCTAGGGTTCATAAAGCTCAGAGAGGACATGGACAATTAGTGTGTTGAAATCACTGGCATATTCTTGTGTAAGAGTCTGTATCTCTAAACCTTTACCTGTAGGTCTTACATTTTACTCTGTAAAATCTTCTTGGAAAGGATGCCTTCTTGCCTGAGTTTGTGCAATTCCTAGAACAATGGAGCCTTAGCCCATTTCTGAAGCTACTGGATATTTTTCCAGTGATAACATCAGAAATCAACTGTATTAATTAATTAGTTTAGACTCTTGGGCACATAAAAGGTCCAAAATTTGTGAAACCCTCTCATTGAAAATTACATTAAAGCCTTGTAAAAAATTTAAAAAATAAACAATAAAAAAGGCAAACAAGGCAGTGGTCTCTTGCATAACTCAAACGTTAGTTTTATTTTGCTGCATAACTGCAATTTTAATGGAAAATATTGAATTGGGACTTATTCATTTAAGACGTTATTTTGTCCTATTAAAAAAAAAAAAAAAAAGAACCAAAACCCACAGACTTTTGATAAACAGAAGACTTATCTCCTTCACTCCTTTTCTTCTTCCCTCCTCTTTTCTCTTCCACTTCCCATCCATTATTATCCATAATACCACTTGAAACAACGTATTTTTCCAGTATTGAGAGATGAGATGTTTTAACTGAATATTATCCTATATAGAGAAGTATGCCACTATTTTGCTGGTTGGAATATGCACTGCAACTGGTTTCATGGATCTATTTATCTCCAGCATCTGGAGATTTTAACTGAAGTGCTAATGAGTGTATAACAGAAGCATATTAATTAAGTACTAACCACAGGCTTTGGCTCTGCTACAGCATGCACTAAACAACACACATAGAATATAGGTCAAAGAAGCAGGATATTAGATTACTTCTGAGTGTAAAAATAATGTATTTGATTTTCATAGGGTATTGCATATGCAAATCATTAAAGTGGACTCTAAGGAGTTCTGTTTCTATACAGATCAGTAGTAGTTGTTACTCTGAAGAATGCATATGCAGAGGAAGAGCTACAGACTGTTTTTTTATGTGAAACATTTTGTATTTGCCCACCTGATGTAGCAGTAAGGAGTATTCTAATAATCTATGCATAAACTGATAACTTTGTCATAGAGGGTTCACAGTAAAAAATGCTGATATGCAGGTCCCCAACTAAGTGTGGAGTTTACCTTTTCAACTTGTGTGTATCTGTCTAATAAGCTGAATTTCTGGAAGGTTTCGTGTGGTTCATTAAACACTTCAGGAAATCCACAAACAGGAAATAAATGTCTTAGTAATTACTTCAATACCATTTTAGTGTGGTTATAGGTAAATTATCAACATAATTCAATGAACAGTGAAGTATTTTGTAATTGAGGTTGCAAATGTATAAAATCATAGAATCATAGAATGGTTTGGATTAAAAGCAGCCACTAAAGATCATCTATTCCAACTCTCTTGTCAGGGACAGGTACAACTCCCACTAGATCAGATTGCTCAAAGACCCATCCAACTTGATCATGGACACTACCAATGGTAAGGCATCCACCATTTCTCTGGGCAGCCTCTCCTTGTAAAAAATGTCTTCCTTATGTTCAATCTAAGCCTATCCTTCATCAGTTTAAAACCATTATCCCTTCTTTTACCATTACAAACCTTGGTAAAATAATCTTTCTCTTTCTTTGCTATAAACCCTTTCTATAAATTGAAAAGATGCATAAAAGTCTCCCTGAAGCCTTCTCTTCTCCAGGCTGAACCCCAACTCTCTCAGAGGGTTTCACAGAGGAGGTGTTTTAGCCTTCTGACCACTTTTGTTATAATTCTCTGAACTTGCTTCAACAGATCTATGTCCTTCCTTGGCTGGGCACCCCAGAGCTGGATGCAGCACTGGAGATGGACTCCCACCAGAGCAGAGGGGCAGAATCCCCTGCCTTGACCTGCTGCCCACAGTGTTTTGGATACAGACCAGAACATAGTTGATTTTCTGGGTTGAAGACAGATTGAAGGGTCATGTCCAATTTTTCACGCACCACTATCCTGTAATCCTTCACCCACGGCTGCTCGCAGTCCATTATTTCTCCAGTCTGTATTGATATTAGTATTGCTCTAACCCAGATGCAGGACCTTGCAGTTGGCACTGTTGGACTTCATGATGTTTATGATACAAAATAACACCTACTGGAACACCATCATCTGTTTGAGAAGTCTGTCCTTGAAGGAACAAAACCAACAAAACTCTCAGAGTTACAAAACATCAGTGACAGTCTGATTAGAGCCTGTGTCACTGTTATGGAGCACAATTATGCAATATTAAACATTCTTGATTATTAATGCAGTCATTAGGAAAGGTGGGAAGAAAACTTCTTTTAAGGAGGATGCTGAATAATCTTGTCCACCATGCACTACAGAAAAGGAAGAGTAATGTTCTGTAGTGAGACCATTGGAGATAAGTGAAAGGGCTCCATTTATGGCCAAATACCTCCTAGAGACTATCATTTCACAGTAAAATACTGTAGAAATTGAGAGGAGTCTTAGTTCATGAAGAAAGAGAAATGCAGGGTCATTCAGAGGAAAGCAAGAGAGAAGAATGGTGTCATCTGTGTTCTGATGGATGATTTGAAGTGGTGTGCTAAAAGGATGCAGTGAGAGATTCAGACTGAGGAGAAAATTTGTTGAAGGTGTCTAAAAAGAACTAAGTAAGGTGCTGGTTTTGGAATTACTTTTCAGCATCCCTTTTACTGTCAGTGCACTTATCTTCTAATGATAATTAATGCTACTTCCAGGTCACAAAACTTGATTTCCAAGCCCCAATGGGAAAGATCAGTGCTATTAATCTAGCATTGATCTATTAATCTGTGAAAAACTACAGAGAGATAGTTATAGCAAATACTGAAATACTCACAGATATTTTTGTCCAATTCTGACATGTCTCCACTAAGTGATTGTGTTATTTAATCTGGGATTAACATGCATCAATCGATCATAAAGAAAAACAATGTCTCTGTTGAGTTGTAAAGAATATTTTGAGAGCAGTAATAATTACTTCTAGATGATAGGAGTAGGCTCATGTAGGCCATCTTGTCTTCTACCTGTTTACCTTTCTGTAGCACTCAAAACTGTATCATCTAAACACAATTGACAGCCAGAAAACTGGTAGTGTTATTTTGACTTTTCTAAATTCTTCCCCATCAGAAATGCTGTAATATAACAAGAAAAGAGTGCTGGGTCATATCAACACTTTGTTTTTTTTCTATTAACAGGATACAAACACCCCTTTCTATGCCCAGTTCATGGTTCTGGGTATTACAGCAGTGTCTGGAGTGCTCAGACAGGACAGGGGCAGACTTTAACGTGCTACATGGTGTACAAAGAAGTGGACAAAGACAACCTGTATGAAGAATATCATTGTGTTAAGCTGAAAGAAATGAAGTTTTGTTTCTTCTTTATAGGTGGCTTTATGAAATGTAGAGACATTTAAAAGCTTCTGCACTGGTATCACACTTGAGAGAAAAGAATTCTTCTTAGACCTCTTTGTTCTGGTCAGCACTTCAATAAAACTTCACCTCTTTTATCATTGACTGTCTTGATGTCTTCCTTCATCCTACATTTTTCCAATATGACTTTCATCTTGAGATGGGCAATGGGAAAATACATACTCCTGCACAGTTACTAGCAAATTATTGTGTGCATCAGCCTCCAACAGAAAAAATGTAGAGATTTCCCACTGAGTTTGCCTCAAAATAATCAATAAGTTTAGATGAAGGGAATACTTTTTCCTCATGGAACAAAGGCAGAGTCAATAAAAAGAACTCTGAGGTTAGTCCCCTGTTTTTACTGACCCTCATTTGCAGGATCACAGGAAGTTTCAGCTTGGAAAAGACCACAGGAAAACATCATCCACCTCTTGCTTGAAGTATGGTCAGATGTGAGGACAGGCCAAATTTTCAGAACTTTGTCCACTCTAATCTTGGAAATCTATAAGGGTGGCCAAGAGCATGACTTGACTGGGCAACCTGTTCTGATATTTGATGGTCCTAATGGTGGAAAGCTTTTTCCTTATATCCAAACTGAACTCTTTTTTCCCCATGTATCCTTCTGAAGACAGGATCCTTTAAAAGATGCCAAGTGTAAGGTGACATGGAAACAGATGGTGAAAAGCTTAAAGAATATTATTCATCAGCTGTCATGAAGATATTGCTAAATGCTGAAAGACAAAGCTCGTATTTATGGCTTTGTCAGGAAGTGTAGGAAATCAGAAAAAGAGGTGGCAATGTTGAAACATCTTAAATGGATATCAAGTGAGAATAATGTAAAATAAAAAGGCACATAAGCAAAGTACATTTAACTGAGGTAATTAAAAGATTTTTCTCTCTGCAAATAATATACCAAAAAGCTGAAAAAAAATAATGTCAGAGATATTTCCAGTTCTTTAAGTAAACTCTGATAGGACTAGCCCTCCAATTTCTGAGACACTCTAATACAATAAAAATTGGTCAAATACTGCATCAGAGTCAGTATCCATCAGCCTCCAAAGCTGAGATTGTTGTAGTTCACCCTTTAACAAGGAATAAATCAGGTCTAATTGGATGGAAGTGAATGGATGGTTTAGTTTACCACTGCACTGTTAGTGCCCTGCCTGAGATTTTAAAAGCCAGCTTGGGAACTCAGAGTGAAAGACAGAGAGACAATTAGTAGAACGTTCGGACTTAAGACACAGCTCCTTCTCTCTTTTACGTGTCTTTTCTTCTATAAGGACTTTTCTTCATAAGTGTTTATTCCTATGAGTTTAATTTTCCCTTGTCAGTAGGTGAATTATTTACTTACAAAATCATACTCTTTATAAGCTTAAAATCTTATTTTATGTCTGTATAATTTTTGTGATTTTGTTTGTGCGTGTACGTGTGTGTGGAAAATAGATTACAAATTCAAATAGAATTTCCATTGGGAAATCATATTTCATCCTATAGCAAGCAAGTGAAAGATTCTTCCTTATCTAAACTATATTTACAAGGAGAAAATATGAGACTAGTAGCTAAACTGCTAGTCAAAGAATCAGGAAACCTTTTCTATTTTATTTCCAACCTTTCTTGGTGTTTGTTTTCCATATAAATTTAGGTGAGTCACAGAGTGGTGATTTTGTTTTTTTGTTTGCTATTTAGGTACCTGGTACATAGTAAGGTAGTAAAAAAATAGTTTTCTATAAAAACACCTAGACTGAATGAAAACTGAAGTGTTCCAGTTGATGTATTCTAAAAAAAAAATTTCACACATTTTTAAAAGTGTAGGCTTTCTACAATCATTTTCCTGTTGTACATAAATTATATTGCAATTTTTTTTATTTAATTTCAAAGAAGGAACTTCCACATTGAGGTTTCTATGTATAGAGACAACATTTTGGTATTGGCTGT
Organism: Climacteris rufus; assembly: GCA_013398175.1. Taxonomy (NCBI): domain Eukaryota; kingdom Metazoa; phylum Chordata; class Aves; order Passeriformes; family Climacteridae; genus Climacteris; species Climacteris rufus. The sequence continues at coordinate 157,838 of VZRZ01008560.1, forward strand.
GTTTCTGGTCTGACAAACCCAATACTTTTTAATGGCTCTGGATATTTTACATTGCATTTCTACTGCCTCCCACACAACCACGCAGTACTTGATTTTCTGCTATTTGCCTTTTTTTTTTTTCCCATTGCTTGCTCTTCATTGTCAAGAGTCACAAGGTCTGAGTTGAGGTTGGCTATGTGCTGTGTGGCATCAGTGATGACAATGGTCACTTCTTTGCTGATTTCCATCTGGCAGGATTGAAATATGTGTGGACAAACAAAAGTTGCTTGATGGAAGCTCATTTGTGGAATTTTGTGAGGGTCCAGACATTTTTTAACACTGCTGTGGTGCCATCTAGCTAATTAAACACACTGAACATTTTAATAGGAATCAGAAGAGGAGAAAACTGGCTCGCAGGTGATTGAGCTCAGGAGAACAAGTGTCCTGGAAATATGTTGGCTGAAGGTCACATGTGTTTAAAGACAGTTTCACATCACATAAGGAACGTGCTGTTTGTCATGCAGACAGATAAGGTATTGTGGTGAGTAGGAAAGGAACTTGTCCAAAGCCTAACAGCAGCAAAACGGGGTCCCCAGGGAAATGGTCACAGCTGCAAACCTACCAGAGTTCAAGAAGTGTTTTGACAAAACTTTCAGGCACATGGTGGGATTCTTGGGGTTGTCTTGTGCAGTGCCAGGCGTTGGGCTCAGTGATCCTTGTAGGTCCTTTCCAACTTTCCAAATTATGAAAACCAGATGCAGGACTTGTGACTGAATGGTGATTCAACATGGCAGAAAGAAAATGAAACATCAGAGCGTCTCTACAGTAGAGTAGGATCACCTGGACAGATTATTAACAGCTTGCACAAAGAGAGTGACAAGACACAATAAACTTGAAAGACCAGACCTGATTGTGTAATCACTGCGCAGAAAGCTGTATCTTTAAAGCAGGCATGTAAACAAGTCCTTAAGCCTCCTGTAAAAAATTATTCTCTTAAAATGCTATATGCATCTAACTAAACAACTTAAACCACAGACATAATTATTTTATAATACTGCCTTCTTCACAGGAGAAACACTGCTAGCATGAAACAACAATACTGTATTAAATAATTTTATGTTACCATGAAACTCCAAAGGCAGAGATCACTGTGGTAATCTGCATTTAAAAATGGCCCAGTTATGCTGAAGGATGCAAGATGTCACAGCAAATTGGGCTAATCAAGAATTGTATAAATGAACACCTCAGCTTCAGAAAATTTTTGATTCACTACAGTCAAAATACTTTAACAGAATATACATATGAATATATGCATTTCTCAAGAGTATCTCCCACTTCTTCTTTATGAAATACGGGAATATTGATTGTCACAGATACTTGACATTTTATTCCTATGCATAAATCTTCCTCTCACATGTACACAATATCCCAAGAAATGTGAGAAAATATGAGTTAACAAAATCCCACCTCCAAATCATCCAGTGCTGATAAATAAGTTGTAAGGTTATTAGTATGCAACCTTCTAGTGGGAAAACATGCACCAAAAAATGTGTGCATCAACAGCCATATAACAGCTCTCACACAGGAATAACTATCTCAGAGTTGCTAGTAGTAGTGCAAAATAAATTTTAAAAGTCTTTATTTCTGCATTCTTATAGTTGAGATTGCTGTAGAACTTGCCATAGAGGTGATAATTCAAAGTAGATTTCCATATTTGGCACTTTTAATAAAGAACACTACTTTGTCTCCCTCTCTTTTCAAGATGGAAGTCTGACAGACTGAGGGAACATACCTGACTTCACCTTCACCATTGCTCAGGAGACTGGCACACCTTTCCTTCTTTCATCTCCAACACCTGCAAAATAACTTCCTTGAGCAACAACACTTACCTTCTACTTTACTGAGAAACACAACATACTGCGAGATATTTTCTCTTATACCTCCCCATGTGAATCCTGAGATGTCCCTGGAAATGTTCAAGGCAAGGTTGGATGGGACCCTCAGAAACCTGGTGTAGTGGAAGGTGTCCCTGCCTGTAGCAGGGGTGTTGGAAGTAGAGGGTCTTTAAGGCCCCTTTCCATTCAAAATATTCTGTGATTCAGTGATGCTCAACTGCAATGTTGTTACCCCCACGTGGCCACCACCACATTGTCCCTTACAGATTTCAAAGTCTTGTCTTTTCTCATATTTCCCATGTTGCTTACATGATTGCTTTTGGAAAAAGGAATCTAATGACCTTCTGCCTGTCACACCAAACTCTATTAGTTTTGACTTTGATAAAATCAAAACAAAGATGGAGTCTGGTTTTCAGTATCTTGTATATTTTCCCTTGTACTCGATCTACCTGATGTATCTAATATATCAGCAGAATTTCAGTAATGCAGCAATTCTGATTTTTACTATTCGTTGTTGTTTGTTTACACTGATGTCTCTAGATCTGCTATGATTGGATTTAGGTGGGTTTTAAATTTTATTTTTAATGTGATATCTAGGTATCAATTTAATATTTACAGTCAGTAAGATGAGCATCTTCCAATTTATTTATGTGGTTCAGATATAGTCAATTTATCTAGTTCAATCATTACAATGAATCCAATCAATTTATCTAGTTCTGATATAGTTAATTTTCATATCCTGGAAATCATAAGCCTGTATGTCTCCGTGATCTGTCCTTTTCCACAACCCTTCTCCTCAGGCTACATTGACAATGTCTACTAAATTTACTTGTATTATTCCAACATTCAACACTATATTTTCTCTTGTGCTTGCACATCCTGCCTGGCACAACCTTAGTTGAGTCCCTTCTTCACTGTTTTCACTTCCCCTACTTCACCGTTCCACTTTACTGTGGAATCACCTATTTCTCTTCTTTGCTGGGTCAAACTTGATACAATGGCACATCCTATGGTCCCCATTTCAGGTCATGTAAGGCCTGTGCCATGTTAAAAATGAAGTAGAAAGAAGTATGAACACAGCATAAAAATTTAATGTAAAGCTCTCAAAAACTTAATCGATACCTAATTAATGAGATGTGGCTATGATCTATAATGGAATTCTGGCAGTGTCTGAACTATAGCATCATATGGTTGGAAATCATCCATGGGGTCTCAGTCCTTGGAGTAAGATCAAACCTATTTAGGGTCGATATTTTTTTTCTGTCTGTGTGACGTGGGTGCAAAATTATGGGAACATGGGACAGTAAAGAGGGTATATTGCTATAGGCTGTTAATATGTGAGTTACAGGTAGATCAGTAAGGAACTATGAAAAAGAGTGTGCACAGGGTGCTTAGTGCATGATGTTTGACAGGTCTGAAGTGTGGGATCTGACACAGAGAAGTTCATATATCCCACTGTGCAGCTCAGGAGAAGGAAGGGGTTTGGTGCCACGCACAATCCAACTCATTCTGAGTGATGGAGAAAAGTACAAGGTTACTCACGACTGACAGCAAAGGTTTCTTCTGACACTTGAACACTCCCCAGAGGTCTGCTGTCTAGGGAGTGACCTCCTATCAAGGCTTAAATCTCACACGTTAAGCAGACAGAGGATGAAAGAGTGCCAGAAAAAGTCAGAAGCCAAGCAGAGTGTGAAGGACTCCTGCAGGGTTATACAGTAAGGTACAATGGGACTATAATTAGCTTGATGGTTGAAGTGAAAGAAATGAAGGAACAGGCCACAGAATTACAACAGATCAGACATGTAGAGGAAGGTTATACCTTGGGGAAAATTCCACATGATTTGCTCTTAGAATGCTTTCTTTTGCATTAAAGGGAGAGATCTCTTGACGAAGTAAAACAGATTAGAATAGACTATGCACAAGGAGTCAAAATATAACATGATCACAGTGCAAGCTACTCCAAAGTGGAAGGAATTAGAGTGATGAAATGTTATATGCATCTAATAATCATTTGGATGCAGTTACTAAATCCATCAAAATCCACTTTATTTCTTTCCAATAACATGCAAGCTAATCTAAATTTCCTAGAGCCAGGATATATCACTGCTCTGTATTTATGTCTTTTGATAATTTTCACTCTGAACATGTCCTGTTTAGCAACTGATGATCCTTTCTTCCTTTGTTTTATTTCATGCTTTAATTTTTTTTCCCCCTCAGATGCTCTTTCAATTCCTTTTAAATGCACTGTGAACATGAATCATAGAATTGTGGAGTTGCTTGGGCTGGAAGAGACCTTAAAAATCACCTAGTTCTAACCCTCTGCCATGGGCAGGGAGACCTTCCACCTGGCTAGATTTCTCAAAGCCCCATCCAACCTGGCCTTGGACAATTCCAGGTGTAGGGTACCCACAACTTCTCTGGACAACTTGTTCTCGTGTCTCATCACGCTCACTGGAAAGAATTTTTTTCTAATATCTAATAAATGTGGGTCTCATCTCTTTAAATACTGCTGCTTAGACTGTTTTTATATTGTGCCACATTAACCTATAATATAAAATTAAATGTCCTGGTCTGAGTGTAGTTACAGTGTTCTTTATAATATAACTGAAAGGAGGGAAATTGGATGTTTTTGTTTCGAAAGTATCAATGGAAAACTGTTATTTAACACTGGATACACAAAGGTTTGCACACCAGGTAAGCAGTGTTGAATATATGCAGTTGAGAATGCTGCATTTTGCTGCCATTGTTATATTTTTTTTTAAACTAAATATGTGGTCATCTGGATCATGCACTGGTATTGTAGTGCAAAAATCTTCTTTAGAATCATAGAATAATAAAGGTTGGAAAAGACCTCTGAGATCATCGAGTCCAACCAGTAACGTAACACCATGTTCACACTAAACCATGTCCCAGGTGTCATAGCCACACACCTTTTGAACAACTCCAGGGATGGTGATTCCACCCCTTCCCTGCACCCATTCCAGTCTGTCCACATCCATCTCTAGATCCTTTCTATCCTCAAGCAGATCAACACTCCTGCCCAACAGAAACTGGGATGGGAAGGAGTTTGGAAGCTGGGCATACCAGCAGTAGATGGTCACCTCTACAGGCAGCACTATTGCCCAAGAGGTACTTGCAGAAGACAACAGTAATTTAGGAAGAGCAGAGGACACTCTGCACACCTGGGGTCTGACTCAGCTGCTGACACATGGGCACACTCTTCTCTCTGACATAACCTGGAGTACAGGAGACATTCCCACTTGGTCAGCAGCAGGACCCATGGGGGATGTACAATCTCTGGGAGCAGCAGCTGAAGGTTAGGCAGGGTGTGCAAATACCTAAAACGACACAAGACATTTAAATGTCAACAACTGACTTGGACTCCTTAAGTTTTCTGTATTTCTATTTCTGTAGAAGTTCTAACTCCTGACTGCCACAGTCCTTGCCCTCTCCCTACTCCAGGCTCATTCTCCCATTAATTTACCTCTCTTGTTTCTTGTTCCAGGTGAACTCTTTGAGTAACATCAGCATATTAATCTTAAGATACTATTTTTTTTTTTCCTTCTGGACTATAAAACCCTAAGACCTTTACAGAAAGTCTTGCAAAGAAAAAGGTGAAAATGTACAGCTGGCAAGGGAAACACAATGACCAGCAGAGAGGCTGCCATGGAAACATAGCCTAAGGCTAACAAAAGACAAATCTTACCAGTACATATTTAATGAAATTTTGATAAAAAGCAGGCACATCTGCTATTAGAAACATAATTCTTGTTGGGCAACATTGCAGCTAAGGATCTGCTATTTACTTCTTTACATTGCTTGTCACTCTGTCAGTGCAAGTGTTAGTATATTTTTAGTGCGGTCAATACCGCTGGACTAAGTTACATCCAAATTAAAATGTTTAGCTTAGAAGTCTGCTCAAAGGAGAATATGGATACTCAGCCACAATATATAAGTGCCTGTATTTATTGTATGAATAATTGCCGGGATGACACTTTGGAGTCATAATGTGACACAGGAATTCTTGTTTTATTAACATCAAGTACCTACTTGTGCAGAAATAAATAAGAGGAAAATTTTTAGCTATTTTTTATCCTGTAATAGAAAATATATTTTTATCTTGCCAACAAAGTGTGTAATAATCTGACACTTCAGGATAGACTGTACAAATAACCAGAACCATCCAAATAAGGACCTATTTGGACAGACACACCATAACTTCCTTTTGGGATTTTTTTTCTTCTTTTTTCGTTTTTTTACATAATAATGTATTTTGCAAATACACTTATTTTAAATAGATCCCAGTCATTTAATTTGCAAATCACAATATTTTGATGTGTTCGCTTTTTACCTTTGAAATGGTACAATCACACAGTCTGTAACTTCTTTCTGAAAGGCAAGTAAGTGATGTTTTAAAATATCTGGGACATGTTACTTTTATTCAGTCACCCAGTCACACAAGATGTTGAAGCTAGCTACCATATTCAGGGAATTGAGTAGATCAAATAATACAAAGTCCTTAAGATCTAATCGTATATACCCAGTCAATCCCCCCAAAAGAAGCTGAATGCTAATTTTCTTGATATATGACATGCACTTTATCCTCACTGGCAACCTTGAGATCAAGAATGGATATGCTTATTCTGACAGAAGATTAAAATTGTGTTTTTATCACACAGTAGAAAAAGTTTCATTCTTTCAGAAATGTGAGATTCAGAGCAACTGTCTTTGAAAAGAAACACAAAGAGACAGCTCAAATATTTCAGAGTTTAGAAAGACAAATTTTTCCCAGAACTTGAAATCCCTAGGACCTGAATGTGAGGTACCACCAGAAGGCTGTTTAAGCTTAATGTGCTCTTAGAGTTATCAAAATAATGAGTGTGAATGACTCTGAGCAAATAGTGCCCCATGGAACAGCACTGCTGCTGAATGCTGGGTGAAAAAGCTGGCGGAGTGTGTGGTTCCCTCACCAAAAGACCCGAGTGATACAATCATGTCGGGTACCAGGGTGCACATAGGGGGGTACCTGATGGAGACTTGCACCTGCTACCTCCGTGTGATCCCTTTCCGTGAGCACTTTGCTTAGAAAGCAGTTGACCTCACAGAAAATGAGGATAGACTCATTTACATAAATTTAGAATATCAGAGACAAGAAGAAAATAATCAGTGTGCTGAACACCCTGGGTATTTGTACACTGACATGAGAAGTATGAAGACAAACAAAAATATTTGAAAGCTTTAAGACATGTACTGTACAAAGCTACAATTTATTTACCACAGCAGAGCTTTGAGGCAATTACATATGACTGCAGTATGAATAGAAAATGACTGAGGATCATTCAGAAAGAAAATTTAAAAATGTAAAAAAAAAAAAATAAACAGGAAAATAGCAAGTGACACAGTCCTGTGCACCAATATCTTCTGTCATTAGTAGTGTCTGATAACTTCTATCTATAATTCCAGAAAAGGCGAACTGAAGGGAGATTATTGAAGAAGGATTAACATTTCATTGAAAAAAAGATAAAGCAGGTACATAAGCAAACAATTTTGTTGCACATAAAGGTCAGCATTTTAATGAAACAATGTGGTAGTTAAAGCTTGGACTCAGATACAAAAAGAAACAAGAAATAGAAACTGAGATTAATAAAAATAAACATAAATATAAAACCCATAAACTAACATGAGCATGTAGACAGAAAGTTAGAAAGACCAGAAAGCAATATGGAGTGCAATGTGTGAAAGATATCAAGGGTAACAAGAAATCATTATTTGAGCACTACATGAAACATCTTGGAAAAACCTTGATCTGATGCTCAAGTTGTTGTCACGCTTGAGTTTCCCTATAAAAGGTCAATGACTAGTAGATGTCTGGAAACATAGCTATAAAAGGATAAGATTTCTGAGGTTTGTACTTTGAACAAGGAAAACAGAAATGAAAAAGTAATTGCAAACACTTGATAAATTCCCAGTTAAAATAATCTCACATTTTTAGTAACTATGTCTACCTTAACAATTGAAGGGTTAAACCAGTAACAATCAACAAAATTATATGATTACATCAAACCACTGCAATTTTCTTCCAAGACAGAGTTAAAAGCATTCTGGATAAAGATGGTAAAAATAAATAGTGAAAAGCAAACCCTAATTTTAGAAATGTTTATTTCATGCTCTCAGATGATTCTAACAAACAAGGAATGCAAAGGTGAAAACATGGAATCACTACCACAGGAATCTGATAACCATTAATATAAAAGTTATCAGTTTCAAAAGAGAAAGAATATATTTGTGGAGCCTTGCAGAAATCTACCGTGTAACTGATCAATGCATTCACTAACTGTATAAACACCTAAGAAAATTATTTTTTCAGTTTGCTGATCATATGAATGTGAGAGAGGAAACAGATACACTAAATGAAATTAACAGAACCGAAAGTAAACTTGAAAATTGGTAAAAGTCTTGCAAAAAGAAATGTTTGAATGAGATTAAGTGAGCAGAGACAGTGTGACTTGTTAAAACTCAAGAAAATAATCAACTACATAATTACAGAATGGAGTATGACTGCAGCAGATCTGTGGAAAGGGTATGTGGGAGTTAGAGAACCACAGGGGTCAAATACGAGCCAAAAAAGATTGTAGGGTGAAAATATAAAACTGTATTTTGTATAGCAGAAACCCCAAAAGCCTCTAGAAGATGTGAATTCATTCACTCTCTGTCAGGTCTGGTAATGTGCAAGGGATGATAGAACGTCAGGTTTTGGACCTCGTAGAGGTGCAGTTATTTAATATTAACCAAGAGAACTGGGACAAGAATAAACATGAGCCTAGAAATCAAGAAGACTGAACAGCTTCTTCAATTACTGGAATTAAAATTGTCTGATGCTCCACTGACTGCAATGAATGCACAGATGTCTTGTTCTAAAGAAGACATGTCTGCACTACAGACACCCAAATACAGGCGTGTCAAGTTTTGATGTGAATTGCAGCACAGCAAAAATCTCTCCAATATAGGACTGGGATTGATTGCCTGGAAACTGTGAGGACCCACAGTACTGAAGGTCCTTAAACAGGATTGGAAAAGCCTGTGTTGGGAATGAAATTGGTGTGTAGCTAATCATGCTTCAGGGCAAAGAGGAGAAATAAATGGTCTGTTAAATCCCTCTGGGAAACTGGGGGTCAGAACCTGAAGCCATTCATGCATTTAGCTACCTACATCATATGTTCCTGTACTTCAGCACAGACAATCACTGAATTAAAACCAGACATAATCCTGGGGTCTCTGAATAGCTCCCATCTTGGACCTCCTCTCCTCCATTGACTAAATAGAGGGATCAGAGGGAAAAATCAGCCAGGCAGTAGGTTCAGGATGGTAACGCCAGGCCTTGAAGGTAGCTGGATTGAATGGCACCTAATCTACCTTTTCTCAGCAATATTAGCACTTCCATGGGTGTACATATGGAAGAGGGTGACTGCTTCCCCCCAACTTAGTGCTCTGCATCATTTGGTCGCCTGGTGTCCGACTCTGTTACAAGGACCCAGTCTGGCTCTTAATAATTATGCAAATGCTCTTTCATTTCCACTCAAAAGTTAACAATCTGCTAAAAGAGAGGTCTTGAAGTAGGACTCCCAGCTACTGCTTCTTTCCACAATGTTAATTGTAAAATGCATTTAAAACCACTCTGCATCCAAATTTTTATTCCCGCAGAATGGACGTACCATGCCACTGATTTCATGGGTGTTGTGAAGCAAAGAAGCATGAAGTACTATTCCTTGAAGGAACAAACCTGTGAAAATCAATTTAGTGTGAGTGTTCTCTCTTTACCAGGACCACTGCTGTCAAATATTTTTTTTGCATGTATATATTTATATACATATATATAGGGAGAGGCAGATCTATCACTAGAGCAAAATGAGATTTCCAGTAAACCTGCATCATATCCAAGTCAAATGGTCCTGCCCGTGGCACAGGGAAAGATACTTTTCCACAGAAATTTTGTCCACATCAATTACTACCCAGTATATTTGCCTCATTATTCCAGGATGGTCTTACCACATGAGGTGGAGTAGGACTCACCAGCAGGTCTTTTTACTACCAAAGTGAAAATATCTGGACACCCTGGTGCATACAGACAGCATTTAGTGTGTTGACCTGATGTAAAGAAGATGTGTGAAGAGTGCAAGATGTTGAAAGGCTCATCCATTCCTTTTCACACTGTTAGCATTTTCGTAGGTAAATCTGGATCTAGGCATTGATGAATTTTAGTAATTATGGATTATAGACCAAGTTTTCTGCAGAAAGAGTGATCATTCTATTAGTTTTCACAAAATGAAAGATCTGGTGAGAGTGGCTGAGCTCACAAGAAGTTGTTTAGATAATAACTGTCTCTAGAAAGGAAGGGGGTTGGGAGAAGTAAAATCTCTCCCAAAGTCTTATTTCCTAAATTGACTTTTGCTACTTTGCCTGAATAGAATTTGATGGACTTTGAACAAAATTTGTGGTTACCCTTACAGTGACTTGCTGAGCTATGTTTTCAGAAGCATGTCCTCAAAATTGTTCTCATGTTCTTGGTTTGGATGTTTTGTTTTGTTTTTAGTAATTAGTATGCATTATTGTGGTCAAAGTCCATCCTACTTTTGTCACCTGTAAATTTTAATGCTATCAGGAAGGTGGACACAACATTAATGATACATAAAAGGATGAAGGGACCTTAGTTCTCTTGTATAGCCACAAAGTGTCACCCTTTTCCCATGCATTGTCTAGCTTGATTTCTTTTCTGTAGCTTAGGAAAAAAAAAATGTCTCCTTTAAAGGAGACAGTCCCAAGGTGCAAGGACAGAGTCAGTGTCTCAGGTTGTGTCTGTAAAGTGATAAATGCCCATGCAGATCTCTGAGGAGTGCAATGGAGATTAAAAAAAACCCAAATAATTCAGAAGACAGCAGGTGATATTTTCATTCATACGTTGTTGATACTTAATACCTTTGAAGATCACATGATTAAAACCCACGTTTAGTCTGTTTACAGGGAAACATTTGTCTATATATAACCAACACTGCACTTCCTATAGACCTGTATCTTTTGATCAACTGATGGTGTTTTCTAAGATCAAGTTGCTTCTGAGAGTGGGATGTTTTATTGTTTTAGCTGTTCTGGGTACTTTTCTCAAGAAAACTCTAGAAACACCAGGTTTGCTTGAGAACTCCAGCCCTATGATAAATTGGATTGAAAGCAACTAACATTTTCTGAAGTGATATTTAAAAACAGAGAAGTAGAAGAATATGTAAAGATCCAGAAGCTTAGTTTTTGTGGGAATAGAAGAGAGGAGGCATGTGAAAAATATGGATAAAAAATGTTTATTATAGGATACTTGATAATAAAATATTTTATAATAGCAAAAGGAAATGGAATTCTGCAGGTTTTAGTAAAAATTAGCCTCGTTGAACTTACAGAAATGTTCTACAGTGTTTGTTAATACGAAGGAGGTGCCAAAAATCACTTTATCATCTATTTAGGACAGAGCAAATAGAAGATGTGGGAGAACGTCACCTAGTAAAACCCAGCAGTATTGGTATGTGAGTTCTAATTTCTGTGTAGGCATTTACCCCAGGTCTTCAGATAAGTTCCTAATTCTGGCAGTGTGTAGGCATCAGACGTGTTCCTCCTAAAGACACTTCTGATTGTTTATTAATCCACCCATTCCCTATGACTATTCCTGGGACTCTCATTCTGAGGCACCAAACTCCCTCCTTTTGTTGTAGCCTAAACTTCACTTTTTGATTTCACCTTCTGAAATGTCTCTGGGCCTTGAGCACATGAAAGTTCAAACCCCATAAATAAGGAGCAGAACTACTCATGGCAAGTGAGCAAGAAAAACAAAGGAACAAACAAAGTGGTAGTTTCTTGGTTCACTGCCTAATTTCTCTCGTATCCTGATCCAAGATCAGGTACGCTGTAGGAACAATTTGCTAGGAGTCCTTGGGCAAAGTCCTGGTATGTATTTGTTTTCAATCATTCACTTTGGAAAGTCCCCTTACCTTGCACTGAGTTTGCTTGTCCTTGTCATTTCAGCTAGTGTTCTGTCATTTGGCTTAATGTCTTTGGAAGGAGTACAATGCTTTGATTGAAAAAGTCATTTTTATAGTGGGGATGAATTAAATGAACATGGGGGAGGATTCATTATGCTGAGAAAAGCAGGCAGAACACCTTGACTGTATTTACTCCTCCCTTCCCATTTTAGGGAGGTTAAAAGGTAGGGAGAACTTCAAGATAGAGAAATGGAGCTGGCCTGCATAATTATTTTGCTGCCTACACTCAGTTGCAGAGTGGGTTATGAATTCTTAAAAAAGCAAATGGCTCTGGGTTGATGAGGTCTAATTTTGATATGAATCTTAACTGTCGATATTGAGCTTTTTCCTGGAATACAGGTAGGTGTGGATGTGGGAGAATTTAACTTTTATTATTTTTTAAATGTCAGCTCATTCTAAAGGACAGAGTTACCATTTCAGCAAACTATATTATAAATGCACATGAGTCATATGTAAAAAGACAACAATCAACTTTTTTATCTCTTTCCCTCTCAAACAATCATCTGATGCAGAAAGTGAAGGTTACAGCAGTAGGCTAGTGGGAAATTGCTTCACTGGGATACTCAGAAAAAAGACCAAGATATTGCATAGGTACAAAAGAGAAATTTCCAATAAAGTTTTAAGTGGTAGACACTGGAACATTATTCTTTCAAGTATGATTTTGGATATACTGTCATAATCATATGGATGGGGCCCTGAACAACCTCATCTAGTGGAAGGTGTCCCTTCCGGTTGTAGGAGAGTTGGAACAAGATGATATTTAAGACTCCTCCCAACCCAAACAATTCTATGATTCTACGAAAGCTCTGTCAGGTAGGACAGGATCCAGCACCAAGTTACATGATTTCACTTTCCTGAAGGTTACACTGGACTTCATTAAATTTCAATTAATTCAGATCTGTAGCAGAATAAGTTTGAAAGGGGTCAGAAATTCTTTTCACATGATATGCAGATATTCCTGGAAAGCATTAGGACTCGGTGAGCTCAGGAGAGTGAGATTTCTTCCTTTAGATCTGTTGTATTTACCATTTTTTAAAATTCTGCTACTAGCATTGATGATGTGTTTTAATATTACACATACCTGTAGCGGGAAACAAAAAAAAAGAAATGGGAACAGAGGTTTTATTTAAAATCTACATTTTGTAGAGATGTTTCCAAATCCAATATGACAGCATAGAACAAGATGCGAGAGAAAATTAGGGTCATTGCAAAGTTTGCTGTTTTCTCTTCCTTTCACAGGAGTTTTGGCTCCAGCCTTCCCACTATGCACAGCAACAATCACAGATGGATCAAGAAGTCAAAAGGTCTTACCACCTTTCAGCAAACTGCTAATTAATAGCTTATTAGTGTACTCAGTCAGGCAAACAGAGAAAACATTGTAAGTAGTAAAACACTTTTGACTACAGTACATTGGAAGTCACTCACAAATGGCCAAGCAGAAGGTCAGCCTTTTGTGAAGGTTCAGATTAGGGTAAACACTCAGAGCTCTGAATTCACAGCAAGAGACCTTCATCTTACAGCCACTCTGCCCTGGCATTTTTAATATGTAAACAGCAAGCAGGAATCCTTAACTAAAACAAAATGCTACACTGCATGCATAATGCCTCCCTTTGGGACTTAAAAAGAGAGGACAAATTACATGTGACAGATGTTAGCTACATCACTTAACACACTACTGAGAGGCATTCAGGGTATATCAGAAAGGTACAGTGTAACATGAGATGCACCTGAACAAGCTCTGAATGAGAAACTTGACATACAAACCCTGGAAGAGCATGATAGTATTATGGTTATCCTACTAGTGGGTCCCAGAGGACATTATTCAGAGCTGACATATGCTTTCATTCAGGTCACTGCACTGGGTCATGGAGAAAGGTTTTTGGGTAGTTTGCATGTAGACTGTGCTTCAGCCACAAAATCCTCATGTTCTCAAGCCACTGCTTCATACAAAAAGCAGATTCTGTGAGATATTAAGATATCTAAAGTGAGGTATCTACTTCTGTACCAGATGTGCAAGTTCCAACTTTACTTAAAGGAGCTCTAATCAGTCACTGGAGTCTGGATAATGATTCAGACAAGTGTAGATGTTCATTTTAGGGGTGCTGGAATTGTGCTCTAGGATTCACCGATTAGGTGTGCTATTCAGTCACCTAAAAATAGTCCTGTGGTATCATCTGAACTGCTCTGAGACAACCTCCTTGCCCTACTGCTGCTTCAGATTCATATGAGATGCCTGTAAACCCTTGGTGAAACTACCTGCCCCAAATGGACGTTTAAGGAACTGAAGCACACCCTGTCTGTCCGCTGGTTATGGCAGAAACTGGGATTCCTTGTTCACGTGTCAACATCTTCACACAGACATCCAAATGTAAGTTTCGAGGTGGAAACTAATCTATTCTCTCCCTACACAGAACCAAGAAACAGACACCATTTTGTCCCATTGTTTCCTTACACCTCAGGTTTCCACCAAATCAAAGATGGGCTCACACAACAGAAAAGGAGCCCTGCTGAGGGACAAGAGGTGCCTGATTTGCCTGACAGCAAAATGATGATGAAAAGCCAAGCAAATATGATGAACAGAGTCCAACAGTTTTCGAGACAAAGTTGCCACCATCAAATGGACAAAAGAAAGGAGTGAAATTTTATAACATATATAATCTACAGATGTATGTAATCTATACTATATGACTATATAGTATTATAGAGTCACATTATATGTCTACATTATTGTTTCTTAAACAATTCATCAGTGTTGATGCACACTTTGCACACATTGGTGGTGTGTGCTTCACCTGCTTTTTTTTACATTTTATCCAACATGTCCTTATGCTTCAGATGTGCATACACTACAAAGTGTTATTTTCCTGTTGTTAATATATACCACATTTAGTGAGCTAAATTCACTGATACATACTTCACATTTTTCTTATAGTAAGTAGAAAACATATGGATTAAATTTGCTAATTCTCACTGTGATTGGTTGAAGAAGTAATATTGAATAACTTCATTACATTAGTTTAGTACAGAGGTCATTGTAATGTCTACATATTGCATCAAACCCACCTGGGTAACTTGAACCTGTTGTGGCCCCCTGTGGAAGTCTAGAAGACAAGGAAGCTATTGTGGATGTCCCAAACACTGAAAGCTGACTGGCTGTGAAGTCCGTCAAGGATTGTTGGTAAAAACATGCTGTGAAAAAGAACAGGGTGTAACTGCAAACCCTCTGACCCATTTGCAGAAAGGTCCAGAAGAATGGACATCTGGATCGATGCTGGAGTCTGGACTGGTGATCTCTCTTTCTTCTGTTTTTTCTATTTCTGTCTCTCTTGCTCTTTAATCCACCTCTCTCTGTTCCCTTCCATCCTACCCCTTTATCCAAAACCCACTGCCAGGTACCTACAGTGGGAGATCAGGGATTAAGTTATACCAAATTCTATGCTAAGTGTGTAATTTATTAATGAAACTTTGTAAGCTTTTGCAGACCCTCTGACTTTTGCCATTCCTTTAGATCACGAGCATCTATGAATTTTGAGTGCTCCATTAAGGGTGGGCCACCAAACCTGCTTTGTTCTATCCTCTGATGGATGCAAAAACAGTGTATTGGAGTGAATTTCATGAGTTAGCCCGCTTGAGTCAGTTTAGTTGTATTCTTTCTTTATTTCCTTGGCTCTTGTGCCACAGGGCGGATTCTTCCCAGAATTTTCCAAACTGCATTATATGAGCAGCTCTGTTTATCTGTTTGCATCTTGTACCGTAGGATAACCTTAAACCTACTGCAAACACGAGAGTGTAAGTGTAAGATCACGTGGCAGGAGAATTGCTGATATTGTGCTTCTCCCTTGCACTGGTGAAAATATGTCTTTGTTGGTTAGAGCACAACAGCAATTTCCGTCTACAAGTTTCTCAAAGAGTAAGTGATTGCTGCTGGACTTCTAGTCTCTGTACTCTGATGTTCTTCTCTGAAAAGCTAAAATAATATTATCACTCTGCTGTCTCTCAGGGCTGTCATAATTTTGAAGTCCAGTTTAGAAGGAAAAAGGTTTCAAAGCACATTGTCTCTTCCTGAGCATTTCTCTACTTTAGTCATCACATTTTTCTACTGAGAATGAGCTGTTTTCTTTCCCTTGTTTCTCTTTCTAGATAGGCAATGGGGGGAAATAGATGTTTGTATGTCTTGAGAAGTAGCATAAGTGTCTGTCTACAAAACGCTGCCTCCAATGTAGAGCATAATTTTCTCCTTTGCAATACTAGCTGTCCTATGAAAGAGCAACAGATTTGTGACTATCTTTTTAATATGACTAAATCCTGCTATTGAATTAAGACATGAATCCTCGAGGGAAGAGAGCAACATATTTGGAGCATTATCATCCTGTTGTAAGTGTGGGAATGACTAATTTCTCCAGTGGAATTTCCTGAGCATTCTTTTGGGTCTTCACAGAAGACTTCTATGGAAATAATTTTGCAATCGCTTAACTGCATTGGTGTTGATTTCTTCAGGTGAATTGAAATTGAATGACAATAGCAGGGGAGTATCTGCTGGCAGCTCATAAACCAGATTAAGTTTGAAACCTGCTTCTTTCTGCTGTTTGCCTTCTTGCAAGCTCAAGGAGGATGAATCTATTCCACCGTGTCAAAGCAAGACTTTAGTGATATCAGCAACTAAGAGAGTGATCAGGAAAAAATATGAGAAAATAAGAAGTCACTGATTGGAGAATAAAGGGGTGAAGGGCTTAGGTATGTTTGATTCATTTCCAGTAATAAAGTTCCTAACTACTCCTTAATACAACTGATTCACTGTCACTCGACTTTTGAGCACCATTAAAGCCCAGTTTAAAATATCTATGAGATGGATTACTGTACTAAATACTTTACAGTACTGGGTTTACAGTCAGGATTTAGTGGAAAGCTTCTTTCTCCTATAAATCATGCTATGAATATTGATTGTGGTAACTTCTACTTACCTAGAAGTTTTATGAGGCTTTTAAAAAAAAAAAGAGTACTGACACTGTTTTGGTGGGATAGATCCTTTCCCAGAAACTAATCTGAGGAACATCTCTAAAATATGCCAATTTAGTGTTTATATAGTTAAGAATGACTTTATCACAAAGTGCTGCCAGTCCAGACCAATTTATTATATGCTATAGAAGTGTTAAACTGCCTTAAATCAATAGTTAAGAAGGCAGGAGAGTGCTTGGGTGTTATAAGTCATCATTTTAATGAAATATAGATTATTCCAAGACTATTAAACAAGTGCTTGGTGTCAGGAAAATTGTTCGCTTTTTCAATGCTAAACAAAACCATCTATTTTAATGCAGTAAAATCAATAAGCAGCTGAGACCTGCCATGTAGCTTGAATGCCCAAGTAAATGTATAGTTAGAACTCCCCACTGATAAGTAGATAGCTTACTGTTTGCATGTCCTGGTTACTAACTCTGATTAAAAGAAATGGTTTAAGGGAAGATCAAAAATAGGAAGAAGCAGGAAAAAACATTTTGAGGTAACCATTTATTTTGCTTAACAGACAATTACCAACACTCTTTTTCAGAAAATATTTTCCAAATTGCACAGCTGGACAGACATTGGGGGCCAAGGATAGTTCAGGAGAGGTGGAATTATTTCAATTTAACAATTGAATTGAAGGAAAGCTAGGGAGCCCAAGATTAAAAAAAAAAAAAAAGTAATTTATAAAATTGCCTGAGGTTGCAAATAATTGGTTTCCAACAATGACTACAGTTTTATTTAATGTTTTCAGGATTATATATATAAAAAAAAAAAAATAGAGCAGGGTTGCCAAATCACCGCCCATCCATCAGAGTGAAAAAAGCACATTTTACGTCAGGATGAAACCAATGTCCTTATTTTGTGAAACTGCCTCTTCTTTGGACAAGCTCTTAGATTGCCAGAATGCTAAAGCAGGCTGGAAAATCCACAGTGAAATCTCCCTTTAAAAAATAGGCCTTGTATTTGAGGATGTTTGTAGTGAAGGCTCTAAGCTCTTCAGTATTTTATACTTTCAATTTAATTTCTCAGATTTTCTCTCTTTATAGAATAATTAAAAATTCACTTAGGTAGAGGGAGAATTAGTTTATAATATGGAATTTAGGGCATTCAGCTAGAATGAAGAAGACTTTGATCTGAATCTTATTAAGCAGAAGTTTGAAATGAGGTCTCTCATGGCTGAATACACTGGCACTTGGGTAGTTAGCTAATCACAGGACTTCTTTGCTTTGATCATTTCTATCGTGAGGCTGTGAAAATTCCCAGTGCTTTCCAGTGTTGGCTGTTCTTCTTAAAATTTCCACTTGGAAAAAATCAGAATATTTCAGTGAAAGCCCTGCTTCAGATTTCTCCTCTTAGTCTAGCTATGGTTTGCTACATCACATCCCATCCTGTTTCCTCCACCACCAGCTCCCATTGACACTGCCTGCTAGCAAAGCATGGCTCATGAATACACCAGAGTGTGACTGTCACTTGGCAAGCTGCAGCTCCTGAAGGCACACAACTGAAAAACTGCTAAAGAGAAGGCATTACACAAATCTCTACCTTGGCCCATTGATTCGCATTCACATTTCAACGGGACATTAATTAATGCATTGTGTTCCATTCCATTTGCAGCTCCGAACAGAGTTCAAGGGCAGTCCCTGACTCGAAGAAAAAATTGAGATTTTTCTAGAATATGCATGAAGGCAAGCACCCCGAGTATCGAGCCAATTGTTAATGATGGTAACTAAAGGTACCTGTTTTGCAGCTCATTTAGACCTCTCGTGCTATTTTATATGTCCTAAAATGTTCCACCTCACCACCCAATGACTGGTCATAGATGAAACAATAATAATTCTC
This sequence comes from Climacteris rufus, assembly GCA_013398175.1. Taxonomy (NCBI): domain Eukaryota; kingdom Metazoa; phylum Chordata; class Aves; order Passeriformes; family Climacteridae; genus Climacteris; species Climacteris rufus. Next base: position 176,631 of record VZRZ01008560.1, read on the forward strand.
AATAGGAAGAGTATTCTTTACCTAAAGCTACCAGTGAACAGACATTGTGACATTGTTCTTGTAAGCAAACCTGGAAAAGTCTCTCCATACAACCCAATTATCATGTTTAAAAGATGATTTTAAAATAGTTCCAGGAATGTAGAGGAGACATGACCTTCCATAACATTTTTTCTGCTATTTCAGTTATTGATGAAACGAATAAAAAGCAGTACAAAAACATAAAACCAAACAGCTCATTTCTTTCTTTGCTCTAATTTTTTTCCCTACCATAATGTATCACTATATTTTTAAATTAGGCCCAGCAGGTAGGAAGATCCTATACCCATTTTTAAATAAGATAATTTGTCCCTGCATTACAGCATGTTTCTTTGATATGATTTCTTTCAGGGCTTAGCTCTGCTGCTTCCTGAACGATGAATTAAAGATCCTTTGGAATAAATCCTAATGACTGCCTAAGTAAATGCTTTTTACAGAGATGTGTGAAGTTAGATTTCATTTTTCCCTGACATCTAATTCTGAGATGTCCTTAGCCTGAAATGTGGATTTCCTCCCCTATTTTCTTCTGATATACTCCTTTCTCTCATTAAAGGCATTTTACTTAAAGCTGATTGCCTTCACCGATAACGTCCTCTTGAAAAAATAAAGACACAAGACAAAAATACACTGCTCAAATTTCTTATGTTGGTAGTTGGAGATTGAATACAAGTGAGAAAGTTGTGCCAGGTGTTCCTGCAGAGAATAAAGATAAAACTTCTTGTTCTTCCATCATTTACCATTCTCAAGGACTGGGCTAAAACTTTTCTTAGAGGACAAAGCTGATAGTAAGGGAATAGCACAGCCAGCTCTGGGGCTGAGAGAGGCAGCTGAAGAGCCCCAGTGCCCTTTAGCTGCAAGAAACTAATCTGCTGCAGGGTGTGCAAGCAGAAATCTGTTCTTTGAAAATGACATCTTCTCCCTGTGTGTTTTCTTGCAGAGGCTCTGTGCTCTGAACCAAACACAATCAGACGATGTGAATGAAACAGGACTGATTGGAGTAGTCAGTTTTACCTTATTCCTCTGCTTGACTGGAGAAAATGATGGTAAATTCCTGTCTTACAGTTCTCATCTATTATGAGTTTCATTACAGAAAGAGTTCTGAGAATAATATTCCTTTGTCCAGCAGAACAGCATTTTAGCAGCTCCCTATTCTTTCCTTTTATGCATTTGACACAAGCTTTACTTCAGTTAACTGAGGCAAAATATGACATTAACACTGTTTAGGACACAACTTTAAAGAATATTTTCCTTATTTTTCATTGTCCTTCCATATTTAGAATAAAACACAAGCAAAAAAACTTTTAATTTTTTTCCTTTCTGTATGGCTTTTCTTTCTTTTTAACCCTAAAATCCAGTGTTATAAGGCTGATAACACAGATTAAAACGAAAAGTCTATGGACAGTACACACTCAGAAAACCTCATGCAAAGTAATATCCTTGGGAACTGCTGCACTGAGTCAGCACTGGAAAAACCTTTATGATTTCTAAATAAAATAGGGTTCATTCACATGTTTACATCCACATATCTGGCTTCATAAGGTTTTTCTACTTATTTTATTTGTTGCTTTCTTATCTTGTGTTTCTTACATACTGAGCTGAAGATTGTTTTTCATCTCTTTTCTATAAATGGTTTTGAGAGTAGATTAACTGCTTCATTTCAGGTAAGATCTTCCTTGAATTTCCAAATTAATCTGCAATCAAATCTGAAACAAACCCCCCCACAACAGCTGGTATGGCTTTGATTTTTCATTATTTTTTGTCCTTTACTATTTCTGCTGGTTTGTAACCTAAAGAACAAGCACAGAACCAGTCTTTTTTTTTTTTTTTTGAGTGCTCTGTTCTGTTGAGTTAAATGCAATGAGCCTTTTCCTTGTGTATTATTACCAGTCTGCCAGTCATGTTCCTCAGGGGAGTACACTTTCTCTTTACATCTTTTTTTTTTTTTTTAATAAGAACTTTTAAAACCAATGCAAGACACTCAGGTAATATTGAGAGAATGGACATTCTTAGAATATCTTTTTTCTATTTCCCTGCCTTTCCCTCATGATCGGTGTTTGTGTGAATTAGCCTTTGAACACTTGTTAACATTTAACAACAATTTGCAAACATGAGGCAATTCTGTTTCCTGTGTCAGGTGCACAAGTTGCATACAGACTATCATGAAAACCATAATTTGTATTTACAGAACTGATTGCCATAGATAAATATTGCAATATAGATGTGCTCACTCAATGGCAAAATGACATTTACTAGGTATGGATCTTGAGTTTCCATTCTTGAGCATTTGCTTTCCATGATGCTTTGTTTAAGTTTTCTGTGGAATTCTACACATAGAATTGAAAAAGATGACTAATATTTTCAATGGTAAAGTACAGGATTGCTTCTAAGGATGTAAAACAATGTCTGTACATACTTCTGTCTCCAAAAGTCATGATTCACCATGAAAGCAAGAAGATGACTACTACTGATCATAGGATAATGATAAATAGCGACCTTTGAATAAAATGCAGTATATATTTCCTCTACCTTTACCATTTCTTAACTGTTGCACTGTTGCTTTGGGTCACTGTAAGTATGAAACTTTTATTTCTACAAGCCCTACTCCTCTTTCCATCCAAAAATGAAGGAATAAAATAGTCAAAAATAACTAAGAACACAAACAGGCAGCTATGCCTCCTGTTTATGAGAAAGAAAGATGTTTTCACCACGCCCTCTGTGAAAATGGTTCTATTGAGAAAGCTTAGTTCAGACTATAAAACACTTTAAGTAGACAACCTTCTGAGTTTTGCAACATTAAAGCCTGTAAAATAATTTGTGATAAATGTGAGCAGCTAAAAATGTGGAAAACATGAAGTCTGAAAGTCGCATGGACCTAACCCCTCAAAATTTTAAAATAGTATCACTAAACTTAGAGAATCTAGAGTTTTCTATACACTCATCCTTAGCAATGCAACATGAGTCAAAGTGTATGACACACCATATAAATTAAATTTTCTCATTTAAGGTACAAAAGAGTGGCCAAACATGCTAAGAAAGGTCCATCTATCTATAATCTTTCACATGTCCAAGACTAACCAAAACCGGGATGCTTTGTGAAAAAAAGAAGAAAAAGATGTCACTGTAATACAGCCCTCCAACTTCCTGAAGTCTGTGCCCCAAGAACAACTTGAATCCAAGGTTGTACCTTTATAAGATTGAATACAGGTGCCATTTCTTCTTTCTCTAAGCACATGGTTCTGCTCTGATCAGGAATCTCATCAGTAACAGATCTAACTTGACTTTCTGTCAGCACTCACCCCAAATGTTTCTCAGAGCTCAATGAGACTCTCAGGATCTTATGAATGGTTGGTATCTGCCTAAGGAAGAACCCCTCAGCTTTCAGTAGGCTTTGGAACATGTTCCCAAAACTTCAAGTTTTATACCACAGCTTTTTTTTTGCCAGAAAAATGCTTCAATTAACTTCTCTGAAATGGCAGGACATGAGTCCATTATATCCACTTTATGAATATACTTTTTAGAAATACATTGGTATATGTGATAAATGAATATGTTAAGAAGAAATAGATTTTCAGATAAGACTATAGTTTAGCTCACAGTGAGAGGGAAGATAATTTAAATTCTATGATGCATGAATCTAGGAATCTGTGATGCACTAGAGGCATACAAATGAAGAGAAAATTGGGTCAATCTTCCACTCCAAAAGCAAGTTAAGCAGCTAGACAAAGACATATGTGAACAAATTGTTTAGCAACATTCATCCTTTTGAAGGGCCTGCTTCATCATTTCATTGTGCCATCTTTGTCTTGGGACATCTGCTGAGATTGCAGTTTTAAAGATGTTCCTGCTGCAAAGCCTTACAAGAAAAAACATGAAAGTAAAAAAAAAAAAAAAACAAAAAAAAAAACCAAAAAACCAAGGTGAAGTATGAAGTGAGTGAGAATTGTGTATGCTAAAAGTGTACAATAAAATATTAAATACTTCAGTACTGAATGAGTGAAAATTCCTCACAGTCTTTTTGGAAAACAGATATAGGCTTCACCAAACAGATGAATAATGTTGACCTTATTTGACACATTGATTTGCAAATTCTGGAGAGAAATGTGCTCCAGGTTGTGCCTGTTTAAGGAGTAAATAGCCTACATGTACCTCTGGCTGAGGTACCACTGTATGGTAGGAATAAAACTAGAAAAAAAATAATATTTTTCAATAAATGTGTATAAACACAATATCATTTTTCAGACATGATTGATGCTGACTGAAGTATTTTGGACAGGACAGGACAGGAGAGAGAAAAATTCACACTCAAAAAAGCCTCTTCTCAGGGTTTCAAAATACTAGGTTATTTTATCTTACCCATATACAGATAGCAAATCTACTCTTCTCTCTTTATTCTGGTCTTGATGGCATATGAACATACATCCATTTTACTATTATTCTTTATTAAAATAGCCTTCATGCTATACATAATGACTGGTCCCCCAGATATTTTCTTACCTTATTTAGATGTAAGTACATTCAATAATTGATTTAAAAAAAGAAATGCACAAACTTTTCAAAGGCTTCAGAACATGGTTCCACTTCATTGACATCATCTTTGAACTCAAACAGAAAAAATTCCCCTAGATTCAGGTGAAGTCAAATAAGATGATGCATATTTGTCTTATAAGTCTCATTCAATAGGTTTAAAATATATAGTTTGAATGTTATCACTTTGGCAGGATGTGATTTTCATCGTTAGGAAGTTAATTATTGATACAAGTGAAACACTATTGTGTTTCATTTAAACTCTCAAGCATTTTTTTCTGCCTTTGCCTAAGATTATTGATCAGTGCAATTATAAAGTAACTGATACTTAATGACACTTCCTGAAAACACACCACCACTAGAAAGATAACATGGAAATGAGTATTTATTATTGTAAGAGTGTCTCCAGTTTGTGTATGACACAAAACAGAGATGTTTTTGCACACTAAGATTTTTGTCTTGTTCACAGTTACTATTTAATTAATAATGGATGGATATAATAATGTTCCACAGCTCAGTTTAACCTTTTGCAAACTCAATTTGTGAAATATTTAGAAGAACTAAAATTAATTGAACTACTCGTTATTAATGTTATTTATAATTTCGTTCCCTGTCTCTTCAGCAAATTGTAAGAGAACCTGTCTTATTTTCTTTCAGTAAATTATTACAATACAGGAATCATTTATCCAGATTGTTTTCATCCTAATTTGCACATCAAAGTATTTACTGTTCATGTTGTGTTTTCAGTTGTCACATAAGTGAAATTTTCTCTGGTCTTTGACTACGTAACTGAAATTTATGAAAGAGAATAATAGCAAATAAGTGGATAATGGATAATGTGTGTTGGATGAACGTTTTGGCATAGTGCAGTAATATGTGTTCAAATGAATTAAGCTTTTGAAATCTGTGGACTTATTCCTAATAAACCACTTGCCTTGATATCACAAAAAGCTAATCACCAATAGGAGGCAAATATAAAACAATACATAAAATAGGAAGTGCATTAATTTGTTAAAATGTATTCTAGTTTTATTTTTATAATTTGAAATGTTTCCTCATTCTTCTAGCTTTACAGAAATACAATCCATGAGCAATATTTGTGAATAGTTTGAGTTCTGCTGCTGAAAGAGTCTATACAATTAATTATTTCGCCTCTCAGCAGCACATTAGCATTAACACATTGAATATGTTATGACAAAGGCTGTCTTCTCGAGTCACCACAGAAAGTACCTCTGTTATTAAGTATGTCACTGACAGATTTCTTGATAAGAATTGCCTTGCCTGAGTTTGAACCTCTTTGTGTGACCTACCTGTCAAAGTTCTTTTTTTTTTTTTTTTTGTTGGTTTTTAATACAGAGAAATAGACATTTCCAAGTAGCTATTCCCATAACCTGTGTTAGAAACAACTGCCTTAGGAGATGGGAATCTCATCCTGAAAATGTCTATTTTTTACACTGACTTCAATAATGGACCCCTCTACCTCCCTCTGGCACAGATGTCTGCAGTGAGGTAGATGTCTAAAGGTAGGAAATATGAATCTTATTCTTTTTGTTCCGGACAATCATTTCACATGATTTCCCTGACTGATATTTGTTCTGAGTCATGTTATTCAGCTACAGAGTTTGATGACTCTAAAGGATCATTATCAGAATGAGGCAGCAGCAGAGCTCCACACTCCTTAAAAACCGAAGGACTGGCAAGGTTGCAGATTTGCTGACAATCTCGAGACTTAGCCCTGAGTGTTAAGAGCATCCTCAAGGTGAGCTGCTGCACGTGAATGGGATGAGAAATGAGGAATTGCAAGAAGTATTGAATGCAAGGGAATAATAATAATGAAAATTAAATGGCAATGTGAATAACCTCGTTGCTTTGAGTACCTTATTTCACCTGCAGTAGGAATATGGAAGCCAGAGGCAAGTTATTCACTTTCTGTGTTCCTCTCAACCTTGTCCGACTCACAGGTAGCTTAGAGGGATCTATCTGCTGTGCCATGGTTGGTGAGAGTCAAGAAATTATGTCTGCAACAGAATAGGCAAATGAAAGTCTTCAGGAAAAGCAGGAAAGCTCCCTCATTTCCATGGAGAAATGTTCTTAGGTAGCCTTTGCAACTTATGTTTGACTTATGCTTTGACAAAAATCAGCAATGGGATTTCTCTCAGATGTTTGTCTGCTTGTGAAACGTGATTTTCAGGTAACACCAACTCACTGAAGGAATTACCTATTTCTAGAGGTCTCTATGTAAGGCCAGCAAACATATAAACAAAAGGATTTTCTTTCAAGATTTGCTATTTCAGCACAAGAGCAACGTGTTCTCTTCCAATGAATCACAAAATCTTGTATAGAATTACAGTGTAACACCCCCATTCTCCTGATAAGTCATATTAGATAAGCAAAACATCTTTTAATCTCCAGAATCTCCCCTGTTATCCCTAACTGTTTAGCAGCAGTCCAGTTGTCAGGAATAACAAACTAAAAGTATCTCAGTAACTGCATTTCTTATTGCTAGTCAGGTTAAGGACATCAATAGTTACATCAATAGTTTAATAATAACTATTTTCTGCCATGGGTAAGTGAAAATAATTAAAAATACATAAAAGAAATTAAGTTTTAATTTAAATAACTTTTAAGTGAAGAGAAACTGGAGGGGAAAAAAGCAGGAAATAAAAGGAACAATGATAACAAGAAATTTTGACAGAGAGACTTTAAAGAGTCCTTTGCATTACTCTGATGAGATATTTTAGTGAAGTCCTCTATCCTGAGAGGTGAAACATGCTAGAGTATGACATGAACCTTATTTCTACATTTTGTCATGGCTTGTAATTTATTGTGCCATAAATAATTGAAAAAATTGTAATGATAATTGAAAGAAATGATAATTTTATTTAAGGATAGTCTAATCTGGTGCTCCATTAATAACTAACAATTTCGCAAATGGGTAAATATGAATAATCCTAACAAAGTTTTGTAAAAAACCAAAATATATATCAAAAAAGATAAATTCACAGGAAACAAATTAATGAATAGCAGGTATCTTAAATGTAAAACTAAATGCCATTATTTCTTCTTGTAGATCAATGTCAGCATCTCTCTCTTCTCCCAGAGTCTAAAGGTATTTGTTGATTGCCAGGGAAAACTCTTACTGTTTGAAATTGCAATAACATTTCAACAAACTAATGTAATCACTGCAGGAAAATGTTAACAAAATCGCTTGTCAGAGCTTTACAACAAAATCTAGACAACATATGTTGAAGCTCTTTTGACATTTCCATCCGAAATGGGACACTGCTGTTTGCTAAAATGCCTTGGTCTAGCAAGTGTCTTTAAGGAGTTGTAGAATGCTGAGGAAGAGGGCAGAGAAAAAGATCTTCCCTTAGTTCTATAATCCTCTCATTGTCAACCTTTGATTAGCTCAGAAGTGACACAGTCTGCCTTGTTAATGCTGTCGGTTCCTGGGGAGCGATCTGCGCTGACAAATGCTGGGGCTCTGTAATTCTCCTTAGCTCAGTACTTACACTGTCTTTGTCTTTGTGGTGAAATGTTCTCAGCAAAGCTTTAAAATGTGTTAGTCTTTTATTCAGTTAATTTCCTGAGACACTTCTTTGACTTCATCGACTTTTAACAGGAGTAAAATTCTATTACAAGTAACTTCGGACACCCTTTACTATTCATAAAAAAAAAATTTCTCTACTCAGTGCAGGCTTTTCAGACTTAAATGATCCTTAAAGCATAGATTTGCATTTATATAGCAGAAGACATGGGCATTCTTCTTTAATGGTATAGGTCTTTTATTTTTCCACTGATGAGGAAGACTCAGAAAAGCAAAAATTGTATATCATTCAGGTGAGAATAAATTGCTAAATTAAAAATTGCAAGCAATGGAAAATTACCTTAGATTTCCTGGTGACTTTAAGTTTTTCAGTTTTGCCATTGTTGATTAACAAATTATGGTGTTGATTGATTAACAATGACAAATAAAATGCAGGACCTTTTTAGAAAGGAATATAAGATTTTTAATTTTAATTATTATTGTCCAGTGAATTCATAGTGTTTAATGCTGATACTCCCATATCTCAAAAGGGATAATGTCAAAAACAAAGCTACAAGGAGAAAAAAAAAGTATCCTCAACTAGACAGAAGAGTTGCCATTCAAGGAGCTGTATGGGTTTCAGTTCGGAAGAGACAAATGAAAACTGCAAATGTTATGAAATAAGTGCATACAGCATAATATCACTGTGAGACAACTGAGCTGAACTGGGAACATGACAGGAAACCTGTTTCAAAGAGAAAATAATTAAACCGTAGAACTCACTGTAAGATTTTGCAAAGGCCAAAACCAAAATTAAATTAAAGAAGTGATTAAGCACTCTCATGAAGGAGAAGTCCGTGAAAGGCTATTAAGCACAAAGCAATGCATAAGTGCTCCAGAGCACCCTGTGAGACTGCCAGACTTCTGGAAGTAAACACCATCTTCTTTTTCCCTTGCTTCTGTCCTGAATTCAGTCTCTAGCTGGATGCTACCAGCCACTATCAGAAGTCAAGGTGCCGATCTACAAAGGGTTTAGCTTAGCTCAGTACATGGTCTGTCATGTCATTCATCAGCAGTGCTGTACCCCAGTCATCCCTATGCCTATTTAATTTAGGAATAATTGGAAAGTGTTGGGAATACCAAGAGATTTTGTCTACGAGAAAAATGGAGCATCACTTACTTGTTCTGAGATGCTGTCAGACAGGAACAACTTTCCCTCTCATTCAGTAGCTGTGTTAAGAAAACTCTTGGTCCAGGGCATAGAAAATCTGCCTCTCATTGACTCTCCAGGTGATGAGTAAAACTCAGATCTGAAGCTATAATTTGCCAAAGGAAATTATCTGCTTTGGCATTCTTCCCTACCTTCCATGCTCAGAGCTAAGGTTTATACACAGAAGTCACTTAATAACCCAGTGGTCAAGCTGCTGATCATGTGGAGCTTGCCGGGTTTATTTTCAAGCATTATATTTTAGTCAACAGCTGATTAAAGTTAAGTAAGTAATCATTACTTTGAATGCAGAATAGAATCCCTTAGGAAGGCCTTGAAACTGTTGATTAAGATACTCTGTGAAAGGTTTGATTTGAATAGTCTCACAAGGAGGAGGCTGCTCTGAATAACTCAGCTGGTTACTATCAGAAAACTGTTCTGGGCTCTGAAACCTGATAAGAGGGTGCTTTCTGTTTTGATACTTGGATGACAAAAACTAGAAACTTCCTGGCATGTATTTGATTAGTCTGAACATCATCTTTCATGTAATAAGAAGCTGAAATAATAAATTCCTGTTATGGCGTTCTGCCTTTGTTATGGGAGAGATAATTACAGATATCTCTTAACTTCAGTTAAGATATGAGTAGTTCATAATTAATATTTGAAGAAGAAAAAATAATAATCTTACTGATTCTTCTTTCTGGCAGTACAAAAGATCTTTCCCTAGAGCTTTTATGACTTCAGTGAATTTGTTTCATCTCAGACTTCCCATCCACTCACACCAGTAAAATTGCTGTTTTCAGTAGAATTATTATTTACCTGTTTACCTAGAATGTGAGATTCTGATAATACACTGTATTTCCAGAAATTCTTATTAATATCTAGTAACTCTTTCCTTAAATTTGATTCCATTTTATGTTATTGTATCTTTTAAACAGGATACAACTTTTTTTCCTTCATATGCTCTTTAATTTACGACAAGAGGGAGGAAAAAATTAATCTATTAAAAAACATCCTGATCCAATTGTTTTTGTTCAGGTCTATTATTGATATTGACTATTGTGAACACTAGATATAATTACAACTCTAATTAAAATTTTAAATAAATAAACACTCTATATAAAAAGTCAAATTATAATAATGTAATTTTACTGAAGCAAGGCAAATACACAGTGCACTAAGTCTTTGCATGAATTATACATGAGACTTTATGGATGATTTATCCTAATTTGAAGAACCCAAGAGAATAAATGAAAATACTGTAACTAGATTTCTGTGGGGAAAAAACAACATATTTCAGATTCGTGATCATTCTTTAACACTGACATTGATACTTTGTAACTATGTGTAGGAAAAATGCCTCATATTGAAAGCTGGTTTTGCCCCTTGCATTTTAAATAAACCTTGGTTTCTTCCCTCACTTCATGCCCTTATTTTTCTCTCTGTATGTTTATTCCCAGATCTTTGTAATTAGCTTTGAGGAAAAATAATTCTTTTTAAAGAAAATCTGAAATGACATTGTGGAAATAAGAAATAAAATGTTTAAAAGCAAGAATCCTGGAGATAAACACAAGAGACATGTACAGATCTAAAAACTGTAGATCAAGGAAAAGAAATTTTGCTGACAGTTGCTTCACTCACAGATATTTTGGCTTCAAAATGCAAACCGTCAAGGATCTCATATCCTAGATGCCAGTTTCTTCAGGTTCAATTTGTATTTATAGTTTTTAGCTAAGTTTACACATCTATTAGATACAAGGTCAAGAGCCTCACTTTTTCACAAGCTTATTTGCTGACTCCTTACTTCAGAGATGTCCAGGAAGATAATACATGGTGTCCCACTTGGAGTTATCTCTTCCCCCTGGCTATCAGAGGGAGTGCTGGGTGTAATATTCCAAGAAATGCTACAGTCCCTTAATTTTTGAGGCACTTTAGCTTTTGTCGTTCTCTCCTCTCCATCCTGTCCAGGCTGGGTAGTTCTCTGGTGCTCCAACAGGAATGTGAGCCCAGCATCTGCACTGCAGGCAACTGCAGCTCAATCCATAGCTTGATCATTCATGGTCATGTGAAAGAGAATGAAGCTCGAGTTATAGATTAAATACTAATGGGAGAGGATATAAGCCTGACTATTTGAAGGAAAGCAGATAGAGTGCAAAAATAGCAAATAAAGCAATATATGGGGGCACTGAAGAGAACTGCACTAATGGGTATAGAGGGGGGAGTATAAGGTTGGGAAATGGCCTCCCATTTCTGATCTTCTGGTGTGATCTTCAACTTTCTGCAGCACAGATGTGTTCCTGCTGAGCATTCTGCATCACAGGACAGAGAAGTCCATCCAGCACTGACCACATGAAGGGTTCTCAACGTTCAGGGACATATCTCGTACAGTCTGTCTCCTCTACCTCTTGCCTCTTTAAAAATTATTCTTCAAGCAGTTTTTTTCCAATCCTCTGTGCCAGTACATGATAACATCTTAAATAGTACTAGAGTTTCGGCAAATAATTTGCAAAGAATTTAATGAAGTTTTGCAAAGATATTTAGAGAATTAAACCGGGTCTATACTACCTATCTTTTATTTAATTTATTGACTGAACTCCTCTGATCACCATGGAAACTGAGACCTCCCAGCTCTGATACAAACTTAAATGTGGGTGTCTTGATTCCAAACTGAGTGAGCAAAGAAAAGCTAGCTATGAGAAAAGCTGGAAAGACTAGAAAGGGGAGTTGAGAAATTTGGGTGAGAAGAGAGGTTTTAGTAGGACACATGGGGCTAGAAAGCAAATTGTGAGAAGCAAACATGCAAGATCTCAATATGATCTTGTTATTATAAACAATTTGTCTGTGTGTGTGTATGCTCTGAAAGACTTCTGGATTGTCCACTTTCTATTACATAGTGAATCACCTAAATAATTGACAATGGAACACGGTCATTTCAGAAAGACAACTACTGGTATTCTAAAGCAATAAAGAAACACCAAAGTTTCCTCTCTCATGAAGAGAATGCCTTATAAAGTGTTTTTACTTTTGTTAAAAGAAAACCTAGCAATTAAAGCCAATTTTGTTCACCATCCTTAACCTGACGTAATGGTTCCTAGGGGAAATCTAAACAAAACAAAATTTTCCTTGTTTCTGCAGCCTTGCTAAATAGGTGGAAATATAGACTAAAGCAGGAGAATGTTTATTTTTCCATGATTTCTAGTGTATATGTTGTTCAGGAAGTTTACAACACTCTTTAGAGGAAGGGAAAGCAAACAGAAACCATGTCTTAATGGGTGACTCTCAGAGGCAGCTCTTCTGTACACTAATGATAAATCTTTCAGGCAAGTCTGCTCACAGAAATTGAAAAGAACCCCTGAAAGTGGAAAAAAAAAAAAAAAGTCACCCACTCCAAATAGTCACACTATAAAATCAAGGAAAGATCAAAGAGGATTAGCAGAGTCAAAACTCTGAAAGGTATTGCCATGGTGGGTAGGAAAGAAATAAAGCACGATAAATATTTATCTAGAATAAAATCACGTGGATCTCGAAATACTAGTATTGCTGAGCTTTAAAAAGTAAGAAACAGAAAGAAGGAACCTGGGAAATAAAGCTAAAAATGTGTCAGCAGATATTTGGAGTAAGCAGAGGCATAAACAGATAGATTAGTAAAACAGGGAAGAAAAATCTTGGAAAAAGTTGTAGATGAAAAAAATGTGTTATTCTTCAGAGGATACCATCTTGATGGGAGCTATTGCTACAACAGATACAAAATTTTCAGATGAAAGAAAAATACAGGACTTTTTTGGGTTTTCTTCAAAAGTCATTCTCAGCATGATTATTCCTAGAAATTCTCAGCTACAGATGTAAAATCTCTGGAGTTGGAAGTGATCCACAAGGATCATTGAGTCCAACTCCTTGAAGATGGACCAGGCTCTGCTCGATTGTGTCAACTAATAAGACAAGAGGCAATGGGCAGAACCGATGCACAAGAAGTTCCACCTGAATATGGGAAATAACTTCTTAACTGTTCAGTGACTTTGCACTGAAAAGGTTGCCCAGAGAGGGTGTGGTCTCCCTCACTGGAGATATCGCTGTCAGGACAGTGGGTGACACGAATAATCACACTACAACTCCAAGTATCGGAAGGTAAAAGGTCAAAAGGCCCAATGGGCCAAAAGGCCCCATTTAACTCTATAAAGTGTCTTTTATACATTTTCTTGGCTTTCAGGCTACGTGTTCATTGGCTCCTAAGATACTACCTTATACATTATTGGTTACCTACAGCTAGTACACAATCTAAAGCAAATCACAACCTCCCGAGCACAGATGCACACTCCTGCTTCTATTATTTTGTTTTCTTCCTTTGCTGGTGTTAAAAGTTCTCATGGGTACAAGCTGATAGTCAAGGCCGATGTCAGCAAGGCTTTCAGACAAGCTGTACGTTCTCACATGGAAATAGTCAAGAACCATCTGTGGACACAATCCTGTTCCATGTGCTCTGGGATGCCCCTGTTTAAGCAGGGAAATTGGACCAGATGACTCACTGTGTCCTTTCCAAGCAGACTGATTCTGTAATTCTGTGATTCATAGTCTTTGAGAATTGCCGAGCATGAACACGCAGTGCCTATTTTCACTTAGAGGAACTTAAAAAGGGAATGACAAAGCAGAAGAGCAAAGCAGGTTTTTTGATAATGATTTAAAATGTACTTATCTTAAATCCATCCAAGCATACATAAAATTAAATTAAATGCATTTTTCCTTTATTTTTTAATTATAGACTTTTAGATTATTTAACAAGAGGTCCTTAGACATTTATCTCGAAATGAAGAGCAGTAAAAAAATAACAACAGGCATAAATTCTGCAATGATAATGTGGTGCATATAGTAAGTTTACGAAAATATTTTACATTAACTATTTCAGCCTAGTTCATTAGTTCCGTACATCAGTTCACAAGCTGCTGAAAAATAACCAACAAACTTATTTAAGCACTTCAGACTAATATTGATCTCCATAATGATTCATGGCCTATGTTTTCACACTTTTGGATGCAGAACATAGCAAAAATCACGGAATAATTATTCAATGGAAAAATCTTGATGAGTGTTTAAATTCTTGCTAATGGGACAAAATTCTCCCATCTCTTTAAATGAAATTCTGTTTCTTATGGAAGCTGATGTGCAATAGGAGTATTTTGCCTCTCTCATAGGTGGATTCTGCATTTACCTGTCTGGGACATGAATTCTGTGCAGTCTTTTACATAGGAACATCTGAACAAGGCACCCTTATTTCCTTGGTCAAGGAAGCAAAATAAGCAACTGTGAAGGATTCTTCACCCAATCTGCTGAAGATGTCTACTCCTGAATGAGACAGATCTTGCCCAAGTGCTAAGTCTGCCCCACAACCTGCTAGGAAGACAATCTGGATAACTAGTTCAGATGTAGACATCTCCACTGCAGATAACTAAAATTAGAAAAACTTTATTCAACCCTTGATGTCTATAGTGGATTGAGAAGTGGACCAGGACAGAACTCTACATTAGAACATGGTGAAGATCACATCTGGTCTTATGAATGTGAAACACTTTTGGATAGAAGACCTATTCTGTTTAGGATAAACAATATTGATTTTGCTTGAGTCATCATCCATAACACAGACCCTGTTCCTGCTCCAGAGGCTCCTAAATGGCAGCTGCTATATCACAAAATTTACAGAATGGTTTCATTCAAGCCAGAATACTAAAAAAGTGCAGTGAGGAATGGAAAACCTACTGACTTATAAAATATTTACAAGTGTTAAAACATTACAGGTCTGATATAGAAAAATCACTGCTTTTCCTACTATTTTTCATGCTGAGATAAAGAGGTTTTTTACCTGGTTTTCACATTATTTTAGACATATTTCATACCATTTTGGAAGGCTGAGAAAATATATCTTGATCTCTGTTTCTATAACTCATAATCTTACTATCCCAAATTATGGAAAAAAAATTTTTATCTCTGTAGTTAAAGTATGCCAATCATAACAAGAATAAGAAATGCTTAGCATTTTGCCAGTGTCCTTTCCATCATCATATAAAAATATTTACTGTCATTACTTCACTAATTTATTACCTTTCACATTATTAGTGAGAAGCTCGCATGAGGTTGAAATTTGGAGTCATATCAATGAATGCCATACTTCTACTTTACAATTGGGATAAATGAGAAAATGAAATACATTATAACAGCAAAAAAAAATTATACTTCATATTTCCATAGGACATCACCCTTTAAAGCAATAATGGCTTATCTTTGGACTCAGAAAAAGAATAGAGAGCATTCCCTCTTTTTTTTTTTATAGACAATTTAATATTTAATGTGGACTCAGTGAGCTTCTCTTCCTCTATGCTACATAATCTTTGCTCTTCCATTCTTGTATAAATTTTGCTGAGTCTGATTTGCAATTTTTATACAGGCAAAATTGAAACTACATAAGGTCACTTTCTGCAGGTGTTGTAGGTGACATAAGAAAAACCTGGCATCTGATTTGTATTTTTTTTTTTTTGCATTCTCATGCATCCTTTTTGCAAGTCAAATTCTCAATTTTAGAGGCAAGTATCATGAAGTTCTTATACCAGATATATAACATAAAACTTTCTGAACTTAGGCAACCAAAAACTTCATCCAAATGTTGAAAATGTATCTAGTTTCTTAAATATATTTTTCATTATCAGCTTATTCTAGAGTCAGGACTGTGATTATTCCATGATACATTAAAAATGAGGAGACATTGAATGGTTGGAATAGAGATTCAGCTTTAGATTGTTAAAAGCAACTTCAAAGTCAAATATTCCCATGAGAAAAATTGAATTAACTTAAATTTTACTCTTGTCCTGTCATTTAACAATCCTAAAAATCCTGTTCCTCCTTCCCACTTGTTCTGCTCTTCACAAAGACTAGAAATGCGAAAGGCAACAGGAAAATCAAGTGAGAAAAGAAAGTATTGATAAGTCAAATGTTCATAAAAGCTACAGGTTGAAATGTGAGCAAAAAGGTACTTAATGTTTCATCATTCCTTGCATTTCTTCTGTTACTTCACATGCAGTCTGGACATCCTCTTCACAAGAAGCTCTTTTCTCAATTTACTTCATTTGACAAATTGAAGAAAAAGTTTTTCCCAGTTCATGAAATTACAGACATATTTAATCATTATTAAGTCATCATTAAGAGCAATAAGATACAAAGAGCAAATATGGTAATCATGCATCTCTTCTATCTAAGGGAAAACTTTTTAATTTCCACTGCAAACCTCAAAGAGGTTTGTTAAGTTCCACTGAGCACCCAAGAACATGAAAACTCAACTGTTGCTTCTCTTCAAATGTCGAAAGAAACTGGTTTGCTGAAGAAAAATGGTTCTTCTAGTTGAAAATTACACTTCTGAAATGCTGAAAGCCCAAAGCCAAGCACAGTGTGAGACATAAAAATTGCATTCAGTCAATAGTCTTAGATTTCAAAGGGCTTCATGCCCTAAGCAAAAATGACTCACTGTATAGTGGATATATCTGAAGAAAAATTTGACGCATACACACTGTGCCCCACGAGATGCAGAGAAGTCAAGTCAAATGATGCTACAGTGATCAGTGTGATTTTCCTCTTCCTCTTTCCACTGTGTTCATTCTGTGGATGGATCTTATTGTAGTTATAGTTTTCACATTAGTATTTTCCAAACTTTCATTGTGGTGGGTTGACCCTGGCTGGACGACCGGTGCTCGCCAAAGATGCTCTGTCACTCCTCTCCTCATTTGAACAGGGGAGAGAAAACATAATGAAAGGCTCATGGGTTAAGGGCAGGGAGAGATCAAAGAATCATAGAATTACAGAATCAGTTATGTTGGAAAAGACTACCAAGATCTTCAAGTCCAACCTTTGACTGATCACCACCTTGTCAATTAAACCATAGCACTGAGTGCCACATCCAGTCACTTCTTGAATACCTTCGGGGATGGTGAATCCACCTGGGCAGCCTGATCCAACGCTTGACAACCTTTTCAGTGAAGAAATTCCTCATGATGTTCAAAATGCCATTAGCAATTGCCCTCATGGGGTAAATGGAGTTCACTTGGGGAAATTAATTTAATTTATCATCAAAGAAATGAGAGTAAAGTAAGGAGAGAAAAAAAAAATAGATCTTAAAAGTGCCTTCCCTTGACTCCCTCCCCTTGCCTCCTGCTTCCCAGGTTCAGTTTCACTCCTGAATTGTCCACCTTAGGCGATGGTGAATGGGAGTTATGATCAGTTCATNTCAAAATGCCATTAGCAATTGCCCTCATGGGGTAAATGGAGTTCACTTGGGGAAATTAATTTAATTTATCATCAAAGAAATGAGAGTAAAGTAAGGAGAGAAAAAAAAAATAGATCTTAAAAGTGCCTTCCCTTGACTCCCTCCCCTTGCCTCCTGCTTCCCAGGTTCAGTTTCACTCCTGAATTGTCCACCTTAGGCGATGGTGAATGGGAGTTATGATCAGTTCATCACATTACCTCTGCCACTTCTTCCTGCTCACACTCTTCCCCCGCTCCAGTGTAAGGTCCCTCCCACAGGAGACAGTCCTCCTTTAACTTCTCTACTGTGAGTCTTTCCATGGGCTACAGTTCTCCAAGAGCTGCTGCAGTGTGAGTCCTTTCCATGGGGTCAGTCCTTCAGGAACTGACTGATCTAGTTCAGGTCCCCTATGGGGCCACAAGTCCTGTCAACAAATTTGCTCAAGCATGGACTCCTTGCTCCATGGGTCACACATCCCCGCCAAGACCCTGCTCCGGTGTGCACTTCCCAGGGGGCCACAGTCTCCTTGGGATATCTGCCTGCTCTGGCATGGGGCTCTGCTGCAGGTGGATCTCTGCTCCCCCGTGGACCCCCATGTGCTGCAGGGGCACAGCTACCTCACCATGGGCTGCACCACGGGCTGGAGGGGAACCTGAGCTCCAGCACCCGGACACCTCCTGCACTTCCTTCTGCACTGATCTGGGTGTCTCCAGAGCTATTTCTCTGATATTCTCACTCCTCTCTCCAGCTGCTGTTGCACAGCAGGTTTTTCCCCTCTTCTGCAGGTTATCCCAGAGGCACTACCACTGCCGCTGGTGGGCTCAGCCTTGGCTAATATTGGGTCCATCTTGGAGCCAGCTGGTATTGACTGCATTGAGCATGAGGGAACTCCCAACATCTCACAGAAGCTGTCCCTGTAGCCTCCCTGCAACCAAATACTTGTCACATAAAGCAAATGGATTTAACCTTGTCACATAACTAAATAGATTTATATAACTTACTTTTTTCAGTAGAAGTGCTATAATGAAAAAAGGATAGAATAAATTCTGTGTCATAACTGAGTGACATGGACATGTTTCTACAAGAGGAATGGGTGGACATCAGGAAATAACAGCAAAATAAACACACAGGAATTCCTCCAAACTTAACAGGAAGTGACCACATGAATCCTTCTTACATTTTGAAGTTCAATTAATGTGTTTAAATTGAAGGTGCGCACAGTGTAAATTCTTTGTATCACCAGCAGAGAAGATGGAACACTTCAGCTTGTTTTGGTCCCCACAAGATGTGATACTCCTCAGGTGGGAACCTAGACTGGGAGAGGCCTACACAGCAATTAATGAACTCCTATTTATACATTCCAAACAATGGTAAGTTTTAGTGTCCTACCTGCACCTTGCCAGCATTTTAAGGAGTATCTTAAATGGACAAAAGAGAAACACCTATTTTCTGGGCACTGAGATATATCTCTGTGAGAACAATTAAAATCAAAATACTAAAATGCTGCAAAACTGTCCTGTTACTATGCAGCCCTTACCAAATTCTCCCAAGGATGAATATAGTTCTTATTTAAGCACCTCATTTTTCTGCATCAATTTAAATAAAATGTATTTGTATACTCACATGAAAGAATGTTAAGAACCATGCTTAATTGTAATAACGATTTCACATGACAGTTTCCTCCCTTATTGTTACCCAATGCTATTGTCCTGAAGTACATAAATATATTGAATTTAGAAAAATTTGGAGGATACCAGCCCTGTCAAGCTGCTATCGACCTTTGCTTCAGATTGACAAGAAATGGAAGGACAGCATGAGTTGTGATGCATCACCATGAATGTTTACCATGATGAAGCAGCACAGTGGGGGCCACCCTTTTAAAAAGACAGAGGAAAGTCTCTTTTCCTCATTAACTTGGCCTAAAGCAAAGAATAGAAAGTTTAAGATTCTTTTAACAGAGGCAGTATTGAAGAGCTAAAAGCAATAAAGTCAAATAAAGTGAGCCCAGGGAAAGTGGTTTTAGTAATTCAAACTCAGTTCATTTCACTTGCATGGCAATTTTTTTTCCCATTTTATTTCATTGTTTTATCATTTCTCTCTTTCTGAAAACAAAAAAAAAAAGTTACATTCCCTGCTGGTAGTTTTCCATGTCATGAATAAATATTTTTATTGCTATTAGTTAACCATTAATGCTCAGAGCATACCAGATTATACAAAAATATGCAGGAATAATCCTTCTTAAAAGAGCTTAAAGAATTATTTCTACATCTAGGAATCCAGCAGATGCATCAGTCTAAATGATTTCCCACTGTCAGAAATATAGAATATTTAAAATAATGTAAAATACCACTGCTTTGCATTTCCTGACCTTTGTTAGAACACTCTTGTTAACCACTTAACTGTTTAACCTACCAGGTCAACCTGATCCTTACAAATGCCTCGTTCTGGGGAGGAACATCAGAGTTCATCAGATTCCATCAGATGATGGAAAACAAAACAAAACTCATCAAGATAAGGGGGAACCATTCAAGTTCAGTCTTGGGTGCACTAATGATAAAGGCAAATGAGGGGGACTGAAATTTCTTGAAACTCTATTCCTTAAACACATTAGCAAAAGTATGTTGTTCCACCCATTGTTTTCTTTTAAATTTTTACTTTTTTTTTCCTCCTCCATTTTCATTTTCCTCATACACAATTGCCTAAGTTTTTGTGTCTCAACCTCACTAAACTTGTATTCAAGCTGAGCGTCTTGAGGAGAACAGCAGCTCAGAATTAATGATGGCATATTGCTTAATAAAGAAGTGAGACATCCTGTTAATGATGACATATTGCTGGAGATGAACAACAGTTCACAAGATGATAGGAAGCTTGAAATAAACATCAGAGCTCCTCTGATTTGAAGGGGGCAAGTTCAGTCCTGCACAGGTCCATCCCAAAATGCTCTGATCAGCTTCTCTTTATTAGCAGATCTGACATGCACCATTACTTTTCTAATACTGCAGTTCAGCTCCTAAAAGGGCGCTGTGTTAACCAGCAAGAATTATGAAGAAATACATCTTTCACCACTTCCTTCCTATTGGAAGTGTTCAAAAAATGGGTGAGTGTGGCACTTCCTGATATGGTTAAATGAGCAAGGTTGTATTCAGTTGATCTTGTAGATCTTTCTCAACTTTAGTCATTCCACAATTCAATGATATAAAAGAATTTTAAATATGTGAAAGAATGGTGAGGAACTCCTATTCAGTATCTGAATATTTTTATAATACCCATGGTAATTTAAGGATATTAATATTTTGTAACAATAAGGAAAGGGAAGGTTAGTGTTAAGTCGGGAGAAATAAAAATAAAGAGAGGGTTGAATCCTACCATCTTCAGAGAACTATGTTTTGTTGATTAAAGAAAAAAAAATATGTAAAAAAGAAAATATTATTTTTCAGTATGTTCTCTCTCAGCATAGAAAAATCTTGACACAAGGATCAGTTTTTCTCCCATCCTCGTAAGTGTTAATGATAGGTAGGCAGCAAAATCCCGTCTGTCTCTGCAGGACAAATATTCCCAGACCTTCAAAATCCAGTCTTTTAATAGCAATCTGTATTATATACTGATTTTCTAAGGAGAATAATTTGCTTTACTGACTGAGTGTTCATCAGATTTTATTCTGTGATTTTGCTTCTCTGTGTGCTGGAGAAAAGTGAAAAGTCTTTTAAGTTCTTGACAAAGGATATTTTTTGTCTTTCACATGAGAATATCTGTTGATATTATTTAATGGAAGTGGTTGAGTCCCCTCCACTTTTTTTTTCAATCTTCATCCTAAGTGACATCAGTAGGACATTTCATTCTATCCTGTGGCTTAATCAAATGGATTCTCTGTTATATCAAGGACTCTATATTGCCTTCCATTATCTGATATAGGCATGCTCAAAAAAAATCTTTGGATTTTTTTTATGCCCAATGGATACAATAAGACATAAAAGTTAGATTTCTTCCCTAGATGGGTTTAACCAATTGGGAACCCTGATTCAATAGCAAACTGTCTAAGCTGAGGTCTTTGCAGGTAGAATAGAGTGACAGATCTATTTTCATTATAGCTGTCTTATTAAGAAGATACCAAGAGCAAGAGAATGATGCAACAATGGAGATGACTTCTACTTTAGAATGGTTTGGAGATGTAACTCATAGAATCACAGAATGATTAGAGTGGAAAGGGATCTTAAGTGGCATCTAATTCCAAGCCCCCTGCCATGGCCAGGGAACCTTCCACTAGACCAGACTGCACAGAGCCCCATCCAACCTGGCCTTGAACAGGTCCATGGATTCAAAGACAACTTGAGTTAAAGTATAAAAACCACCTTCAAAGCAGGAAGGACACAAAACTGCCTTCCCATGATGATTCCCTTGAGCACTAAGGTAGGATGTCATGTTCCCCACTCTGGTTTTTCTGGTCAACTCATCTGATCATTGCAATGTCTTGCTGTTAAAAGGGCAAATGTGATGAATGTTTGTAACTTGTTTCAAACTTGCTGGAAAAACATTCTGTAAATTGTTACAAGAAATATGTTTGATGTCTCTGACAACTTTTGAATTACTGTGCTTGTGTTTTATATTCCTGTGTGGCTTCATTACCAAGGCTAAAGATCCTGCTTCTTTCTCTTCCCTTCTCCTTTTCCAGCTCACCCCAAAACAATTGGATATCTCTGTCTCTTTGTGCTAGATGCATTTTCCTGGTATTTTCTCAACTCATTTTCAGTACCAGCTCAGAACTGTACTTTCTGGAGTTTTGCTATGTATTACTATATGGGATGGTTTCTGTGGGAATAATAATTATCAGTAAAAAGCTAGTTAAGTACAGAAAACCAAACCAAAAAAAAAAAAAAA
>VZRZ01008560.1:212935-247723 GCA_013398175.1 Climacteris rufus
TCTCACCACAGGCTTTGAAGATGTATCAGTTCCGATGATGCAGGAACCTCCTGCTCCATTGCTTCTCTTCTTTGGCCAACTGGCATTATTTGCTGGCTTTCATATCTGATGTTTCACTTGTTTTTCCTAGTTATTTGCTGTACTCCTTCTCCCCTGCCTAATCTCCTAACTACATGACTACAGGGTTACATGGTGCGCGCATGCGTACTACAGAGATTGCTTCTTAAATATACTGTCGCAGAGGCGTTTCTGTCCTTCCTAATTGGCCCAACAGTGGAAAACAGCACATCAATCTTCCAGGAGCCATCAGAGATAGGCCCTGACTGGACAGCTGTGGGAGCTTCTGGAAGCTCCTTACAGGAGCCATCTTTTGGCCCCTACCACACCCAAAAAGCTAGACCTCTTAAACTTCTCAAACCACGACAATGCACTTGTTCATTTTCTTGATTGACTATAGATTCAAACAGCCTTCTTTTTTAGAAATGGGTAGCCTTAGATGAGGTAGTCTCAGCATTCAGTAGTTTGTTAATACCAAGTCTTCTGCAGTACAACATGCTCTGGGATTTTCATCAACAAAATATTGTGTAGCATGTGAACAACAACTGAAATAAAAACCGAAAGTCCACACCAGTGGCAGAAGCTACATAATATCAACCAAGAAATCAGTATTTTCAAATGAAGCAAATTTACATCCTTCTGCAGGAAGTAAAAAAAAAAAAAAATAAAAAAGAAGAATTGATTTGGGCATGTCTTATTTTGCAATTCACATTTTGCACAGCAAACATATTGCATTAACACAAGCATCCAGTGAGAGAAGCAGGGATGTTATCTAAATCCCATCATATGTCTCCAGGATTCCTGCATCTGAAATTAGACAGGTTTATAGTTTTTCTCATAGAAACCATGAATCTCTTCAGGCAAGAAATACCCAATACAGTGTCTTTTTCAAAGACTTTTCAAGGTCACTCTATTCAACAGAACAGAAGGTCAGGGTAATGGCGATGTACTCTCTTCCATAACTACCATCAGAGTCCACTGGGGAGTCAAGACATCTCATAAAGTCTGATGGTGTTTTGGCATCTGTTCCAGAGAGCTTACCTGCCCTCTTTCCTTCCCCTTTTCCTTTCCTAGGAGAAGTGCAGCAGCTACATGACAGAAGGCTGGAAATGTAAGCATTAAGCAGCTAACCTGTGGTTCCTCTTACTATTTCTTTAAAAATCCTTTCTGCTTCTCAGGTTCACATAGCTCTGTCAGAATTTCACTTTGAATGGAATAAGAGCCAATTCAGTTGATTCCCTGGAGTGTCTCTAGAATGTGATTCCTGTGGAGCTATTCATAAATTAGCTAGTGTCCTTTACAGAACCTCTAAATCCTGTATAGGTTGGTGCCACTTATTTCTGGATTATATCTACACTTTCCACAGCTAATACTGATGCATCTCAATATAGGTCTAATTTATTTAGGTATGTTGGTAATCACTGAGGGAATTATCAAGGGGTTAGAAACAAAACAGCTCTCAGTAGAGGTCTGATATATCCTTTAGAAGCTTGCATGATTCTTCTGCATTTATTTTGACAGAACATAGAGTTCTTACATACAGCAAAGCTCTGTGGGTATCCTGGATATTTTTGCACTGTGTGAAGCAAAAGTAAAGGGAGACAAAGTCATACATATCAGTTTTGTTTAAAGAGACCTCAGCTATTAACGTAAAATGTGACATATGTTCAGCCTCTAATCTTGTGCTCCCTGATGAGATTGCCACCACCAGATACAGTAAGGACAAAGAACAGTGTGGGAATTAAAAATGAAAAGATAGGGATAAGTGCTTTATCATAAAAGACTGTGTGCACGAATGGCTCTTCAGTGTTCTAGTGAACACAGAGCTCTACTTGCAGGTTTTCAGATGAGGTAGAGATTTCTTTCCAAAAATGTCATTGATGCTTTCTGGATTTACACTTTGACCTAGCCCCCTTGTCACTGAGATGTTTACACTGCCAGTTTGCAAGGCCAAGTATGAGATCTTTAGGGACCTGATTTAGATTCTCTTAGGAGGAAGCACACTTGAGAAAAAAGTGGAATGTCTACCTTTCTATATTCCAGACAATCTTGAGGGTAATTAAAAGCTCTATCATCATACTGCAAAACAATTTAAAAGGGACTGAATTAAAACCCCACAAAACCTCTTTTCAATTGTTTCCCATAGTTTGAGAACTCAGTTTTTACACCTTCACATTCTTCTGCTGCAGAGGTGTAACTTATGCAGGAAAACAATGAAAATCTGAGCATCTCTTCTATGGAATAAATATCCACCCTAGAGCAATGTTTTGTCCTTTAGACTAGTATCATGCCTCTCTATGAGTTTGTGCACCAAGGACAAACTGCTCAGTTCATGCAATTTAAACAGAATCATGTTTAAAGATGTTTTGATTTGCTAATAACATCTAATTAACCCAGAAACAGTGAATTGGGCATTAAGGATTAATAACAAAAATGTAACAGATTAATCAGAATATTTGAAAGTTAAAAGATGTTCATAAAACTTTATATATATAAACACCCTTCAATATCTTATTCTACATAGTTATAATCACACACAGAGTTGTGTCAGTACACACACACTGAGCTGTGCACACACAGCTTCCCATTTTCAGGAAGTCTGGGCTACAGACACATCCTCTCTTTTGAAAGGGCAGCTCCCCCTTTTAGACTAATCTGTTTTTGAGATGTGAGTTCTTCTGCTTTGTTTGTACCTGTCCCTACAGTACTTGTATGCACACACCAGTGAGAAAGTGCACCCCATGTTCATAGACATGCCCATCTCAGCCTTCTGGGTATCTTCAGGCATCTGAAACAGTTCCAAAGTCAGCAATCACGCAGATTTCCTGGGGTGACAGTCATGAAAAGTGACAGTCCTGGAAAGACTAAGCCGCCTGGTGTAGCAGCGCACTTGGCAGAAGCTGCTGCTTTTGAGCTTCAGATGTTGGTGGGAAGAAAGACAAGGCAAAGCCCTCAGCCTTCTTCCTTCAATATCTGAACCCTCTGCTTGAGCTGTGGTAAAATCCATATTTCCCTCGTGTTACCTGTACCCATATCTTAGATGCCTTAGATAGCTATGCCCTGGAAAGTTCCCTTCTACTGGTCACTTTGAACTGCACAGTTTCCCATTGGGTGTTTCCTGGTCCCACCTTCCTTTAAAAGAGCCCTGCAGGGCTTCCTCAGCCTCTTTCTTCTGGGTTACTCCAGCCACCTGGATATCTCTGGACCCTCAGAACACAACACTGGACTCACAATAAACGGCTGTTATCCCAGGGAAGAGCCCTCTGTGTAGCCTTTTATTTTCGTCGGCTCTAGCACACCATGCCTGGGAAAACTCTCATCCTAGACGAGCCAGCAGAAACAGGTTATCTGCGGTAGTTAGAACTCTGTCCTTTGGGAGAATTGTAAAACCATTGCAACTCATCCCGGCAGGGATTCCGCTCGCATTAAGGTGCTGTCGCTACCTTGAGTGCATCCGGCTTAAACACCTTTAGCCTGGCCTGCTGCATGCACGTGTTGGTGGTCAGACGTAAGCAAGGAGGGTGTCATTATAACCAGTGGGGTCTAACCAGTGAGGCCTGGTGGTGAATGTAGCTGATTTGAAGGCAGATGCCCCATTTACTTATTTAAAGAGAGGCACCTAATCCTCTTTCAGACACATTACAGAGCTCATCCTTAAGTTCAGTTGCTGCTCCAGAAACACTGGGGGTCTCTGATGCCTTGTGGATATCCCATTTTATGATCATGGATATAACCTACAGGATTCAAAAGGTGCTATGTGTCTATATTTTGGCAATTAAATCTAAACTCTTTTGCCTAACCAGGTGAGCAGTTGTCAACACTCCAGATGCTAATAAGGAAAGATTGCTTAGATATTCAAATGAAAAAGTTTTCATCTAGGCCATTTGTCATGCTCTAGGATATCCACACTGGCATTTAGTTGCTGCTCCAGGTATTTGGTCATGTCTGACAGCCTCATGTGGGTGTCTTTGGGCTGTGAGTAATGACAGAAAGCTGTGAGATGTGATCAGCTGAACTGCACTCATTGACAGCAGAGGGAGCTTGGACTTCTAAAGCAGATGCAGATTGCATATGCAGGTGTGCTGGCTTCGGAGAGAGTTCCATTCCTTTAGCAAAATTTAATCTCTCCTCTCAACCTTTTCCTGACTCCACCCATCTTTGTTGTATTGCATTAATATAGATTCCCTTTTCTCAGCATTCCTGGAACTCCTGCCAGAGCAGGGTGACAATGCCAGGTATGGCTTTATTTACCTCCCATGGTTTAGATCTGTAGCAGCTTGTTAATGCACTGACTTTTAATGTAATTATGTGAGAAACATCAAATGCAAACATTGGCAAAGAGAGATTTCAAGAAAACATACCCAACTTTCACTATATCCAGAATGTCCCCTACAAAAGTAAAGTACTTCTTTATTGAAGCTGATACAAGAGTTTTGAACAAAATAATGCTTCATTTTATTTTGCATTTCTTTTGTTTAGCTGTTGGAAACAGATGGGTCATTTCAGCTGAATCATAAATCAGATTATGGTTAACAATTAAAGTCAGGAAAGTCTCATGCTTTTGAAAACAGCATCTTATCAGAAAATATATTTGGGTGTGCCATGTACAGAACTCATTAAATTGTTTGTAAAATTTAATGACATCTTATATATAATATATGAATATGTATAATTCAATAGTGAAATACTGGACCAGAGGCATAGCTGGATTGAATCTGCTTTATTATTTTTCTTGTGGATTTTTTGGTTTACTTTGGTAATATTTTTTCAGGAATATTTATTTCTTGAGAATAACATTTTAGACTTGTAAATATGTAATACATAACCTGGTTCTCATTAATTTCCCAATCAAGATCCAGCAGGTCTCTACAAAGAATGACAACACAATCCAACATATGGGATAAATTTCTGAAAACAACAGAAAAAACCTGAGGTTTTTTTGTTATGTCTACGTACCAACATTATAACTATAACTTGTGCTGACTTATGAGAATGCATTTTCACCTAAATCATGCAATTTTGCCTGATGTTTTGAGGACTATATACATTTGCTATATATATTTGGATGTAGAGAAGACAGGTAGCAATGCTGTTTGTATAGTTCTGTCATTTTTCAAACTGTTTAACATTTAAACAGACTGAAGGTTTGGTATCCATGTCCTCCACTGTTTACCATAGCGTGAGGCTACAAATGACACTGATCACTGTGACCGAGACTTTTACAATTAATCTGTGATTTCAATACTTTTCCATTTTACAGCAACAAGAATGAGAGAAAATTGAGTTTCTTGTTACTCTGAGAATGATCTTTTCAATGTCTGAAGAGCTCTAAGCCACCGGCACTTCAGTTCTGAATGAAACGTTGGGCAGCATTTTGAAAAGGTGTTTGACCAAGTAATAAAAAGAAGAGCAATGAAATGAGGATAACTCCTATAAAAGACTTAAAAAAAGATCTCAAGGGATTTGGGAAAGCAATGGAAAATAAAAGAAAGAAAAACTGCCAGCATTCAAGCAAGAAATTATAATATGCTGAAGTGGCAAAACTATTCATTTGAAACTGCTACAAAAAATTCATGCCCTACAACAAGAAAATATTTCAAGAGGTCAGAGAATAAAATAGAGGCAACAAAAGCATAAAATATCGTCTGAGCAACAGAAAATCCCAGGTGATAGCACTCACAGATAAAGATGACAGATATGTCACTGACAGGCAGAACTCAAGAAAGAGAAGGAAGAATGCAATCAAGGTCTAGTTAACATGAAAGTACACTTGCCACTGAGCCTTGGTGGTGATGTATAAAACAGAAGAGGGTGGCATCCTTTGAAGGACTGCAGGAGGCTGTTAAATATACATTTTTGGATGTGGAAATTATTGTGAATATTAAGTCAATTGGGGTAGCACAAGGTTCTAAATAGATAATTTCAAAAGACATGCAGAAGTTAATCTTGTGAGAGTATCATGCCTCTTGAAAAAATGTTTAATTTATACTTTTAAACTATTTTTTTTAGAAAATCCCAAAGCAAAACCAAGACAAAGGTAGTTCCTCTCAGAGGAATGAGAACACAACTCACATTTCTTCAAAATTTAAAAGATTTCCTCTTATTCTGCTTTTTTATGTTGGTGTCGCCATCCCTCCATGAGGAACAGTAAAGCTTTTTTCCACATTTTGCATCTCACAAACTTGTTAAGGCAGCATTGAGTAAAGTCTGTCTAAACTTGCCCTTAAGAAAAAGACCTCATCAGCAGTTGATTTGGCCTTTCTAGGAGGATGTGATCCCAGGATCTGAACATGATTAACCTTAGCAGTGTTTCAAAAATGAGCATTCAGATCTAAACTCAAACATTTTGAAGAAAGCAGGTTTTTTGAAAACAGCTCTCATTTGAAGGTTTCTATATCTTCACAGTGCTGAGCTACCTTGTTTCAAAAAGTAATTCAAAAGCATCTCTTGAATTATGTCCCATATTTCAAGCCACAGGAGCTGTTCACATTTATTTCAACCGAAGCTCAGTGCTGGGCTTGAGATCTTACAACCCTCCACTTCCTGAGCACAGGTGAGTGAACACACACAAAGTTAAAAGAGAGTAGGCCAGACCCTGAAATTTTTAATCTGATGGAACTCCCATGCCTCAGTGAGAACTTTGCTGAGGTTAGGACTTCTAGACTTGGCTCAGCTCCAGTGCCAGATCTGTGAACTTTGCTCAGCTTCAGGATAATTAGAGTTCAGAGGCACAACGGTACTGCAGAGACTTCACTGCTGATAACCCAAGGCCATATCTTGAAAATTTTCCTCCTTTCTTTCCCAGCACATAGGCAAGCAAACTTTCACTGACACTGGGACCTGACTGCCTAAGCAAACACTTCAGGGAGGGAGTAAAATATGTGTTGCAGATTTTAGTGGGAGTTTTGCTGGGTGGGATTTCATAATTTACTTCAGATGAGGAAAAAATCAATCAAAAATATTAACCCCACATTATGTTTTATTATTGAAGCATTAGTCAAATGAATTAAAACAGCTCTACACTGTGTCCTGTATGAATATATTATATTATTTTCTGTAAGTCTAACACTGTAGCTTAAATACAATAGGTAAGTGATGTATGGGAAAATGTTTCAATATTGTGCTATATGCATTTACAGTAATCTTATTCTCTGTCCAATGACAGTGAATGCACTTAACATGTATGCAGTTCTAATAAAAAAGTTATTATCTCTTATAGCTTATTCAAATGTTGCCATTATGAGAACAATTATAATGATGAAATTATATGTACACAGGGAGACTTGATGATAGTGAAATATTTCCTAAATGAAAAAGTGCACAGAAGGTTTAAAAATGTGGCTCAGAACTTAAATAAGAATTTCTTGAAACAAAAATAGTGACACTTACAAGCTTTAATTTTCCTTAAGTGCTCCAATTTCCAACTTTCTGTGTGCTCTGTGAGTTATGCAGTATTATATTATCTATTCTAGGAAACAGCCAAACTATGGGAGATTTTTCCGCATTAATGTACACACAGACATCTCAAAGGAAACAGGCATCTCTTTTTTTTCTGTGATTTCAATATTTTTCATTGTGTTAGGCAAAAACTGTTGGCATTTCAGAGCTGTAGAACTTCATATATGTAAGACATGAGCTAAAGAAAAGAATCTAAAGAATGTAAAAGACATCTGATCTACTTGGTGGCCTCCTCTGGACTCACTCCAACAGGCCCATGTCCTTCCTGTGCTGGGGACCCCAGAGCTGGATGCAGCACTGCAATTGGGGTCTTACCAGAGCAGAATCCCCTCCCTCACCCGCTGCCCATGGGGTTTTTGATGCAGCCCAGGATACAGTTTTGAGACTAAGCTTTTTCATGTCATTCACTAAATCACAGTTAATAGTGATAGCTACACATGAGGTTAGTATCTCTTCTTGAGCTGGAATCAGAGTAAAACTTACTTCAGTTTTGTTGTGCACAGGGATAAATCCATGGTTTGGTTGTTAAACACCAAACTGGCTAATGGTACCATGACATCAGCATTTGTTCTTCAGAAGACTGTCCATGTCACTTCTAGTGGTATCTCTTTGGGGAACTACTCAGGTAAACTTAGTGCCATGAAAGGCTCCTGGAGCAACTGGTCTGGCAACCAGCTCATCTATCAGACAGCAGAGGGTGTCCTGTAAATACTGTGCAATGTTTTCAACCCTCTGCAGGTATCCAAGATGGTTGGGGGTATCTAAGCTGGAAATCCACACTTGTGTTTCACTGTTTGTTTGCACTTCCCCTTGGTTTCTGTCTCTGAAACGTGGTTCAGTGTTGCTCAGCTGGTGAAGAGCAGGTAAGCACCTTGTTTATTAACATGTGAAACTGCATGTGCAGTTTGCATTATTTGGAGAATGAAGTCAGACTGAACACACTTTGGTGAATTTACATCTAAATATAGGTCCACAGTTCCTTTAATACCTAATTAATTTATAATTCCCATTAAAATGTCTCTTATCAGATAAAATAATAATTTGGTTCTCAGCATTTTACAGTCTCTGGGTTTTCTTCATTCTTGTGAAAACACAAGGAAAACGAAGGGGAGAATCTGTTGCAAATCCAAATTAAAAAAACAAACATGTAAACAACAAAGTACGTATGATACCACAGGCTGCACCCACATTATGGAATTAAACAATCCGGGCTAATGATCTAAGGACTGGCAATCCTATCAATATTGTCAAATCAATTTTGCATGAATCACATACAACCCTTCCAAATAGCTCCTGAGTAGTGCACAAATCGATGTGTGGCATAAACCATTTCCAGCAGGCAGTTTTGATGTCACTGTTTTTTTAAGATTAAGAAAATTTGAGAGTGTGGGCACAAATTCTACTTCTTGTAGAAGTAATTCTGTGTTTCTTGGCTTTTGGTGCCTGAGAAAAGTCCCAAACACACCTGTTAAGAGCACCAGAATTTTACATGAGTATGCCTCAGATTTCTTATTGCTCTCATTTTCAGAGCAAGAGGTAGCAAATTGTACATGTGCCTCCTTTGCAAACAACAGACTAACTTGAGATATACAGATGCAGGTACTCAGATCTATTTCAAGGCCTCATCTCACAAGCTGGAAGTCGCTCAAGTGCCTCAGGGGAAACTCTTCTTGATTGACTTCCCTAAAATTCTACAGGATGCCTTTGAAAGAGCAGAGCTTGGTGTCCCCTTGCAGCCTTTGTGCCAGGATCAGATTTTGCCCTTTTATCTGAGAAACTTAATGCAAACAGTGTTTTGCAACACATCTCCTGGCTCTGACTCCAAGAACAAGACTATGTGGAACAGGAGGACTCAGCCATTGAGGTTCCTAAAACACTGTTGGGAAAGCTGGATCTGCCTCCAGATCTGCATTACCAGAGTTGTGCCAGGGTTAATTAGGTGCACAGAGAGGCAGGGCTCATTAGACGCCAGGAAGCCCTTACTGGCAAATTTCTGCTGCTTTTGGGATCCCAGCAGCCTTTCATAATTCTAGACATACCAGTTTCCTAGGAGTTAACTCAGTGTCTCTACTTCTACACAATCCCTGTAAACCTGCCTTGAATCCTTATTAGCTCAGCTCATATTTTTTTTTTTTAAATCCTCTTCTGGACTTCTATTGTTTAAAAGGCTAAACCCTGGAATTTGCTAATCATTACATTTCTCTAATATATTTCCCAGCTAATGAGACAAGATACCTGAGTGTAAGTGCATGGATGCATAGAAATTCTTGCTTCTTTAATGAAGAAACTGTTAATCATTTTTCCTTTGACATTAAATCTATTATTCATGTCAATATGACATGGATGTAAGACTGTCATTACAAGATCATTACAAGGAATTTCTTTATCTGAGACTATGCTAGGAGGGATGATAATTGTTATTGCTAATAAAAGTAACTGCTATTACTTGGATTTTAAAATATAATTACATGTCAGGAATACTTTGCTGCCATTTACTTACACAACCCGTGTAATAACCATATAACTGCATTAGAAATGGATGAGGTGGAGAGTGTAGATTAAATCCAAATGTACCCCTTTCTGATGGTATGCAGAAAGTTCTTGCAGGACTGACTGAATAAAGAGCACAGAGTTGGCGAGGAGATATTTCTCTCAGCTCAGAGCTGACACATCATCAGAAAAGGAACAAAGCAATTCTTCACACCAAGCTGGCCAATACTGCCAGCAGTACAGGTGAAGAATCCTTGGTGTACTGTCAGGTTTATGCTGTTGCCTCCTGCAGAGACCCCTCTGTGCCTGTGTTCACGGTCATGTTCACCATGGCAGTTCATACATGCCGCACACTGCCTCCATAACACCATCTCTGTTCTCCCAGACCTCTCTGGTGCCAGTTATTCCATGATGTTAGGATGCTCTGAGGGTCACTTGAATTGATATGCCTCATCAAAAAAACAGATACATTTATTTCACTCAAATAAATAATTACAAAAATAAAGCTTATGTTTTATCTGTACCATAGAAATTTTATCTGTGGGTTGTGGAAATTAATAATGTGATTTCTTGTTAGAATAATGATGAACATGGAGTATATGAACACCAAACACAGAGAGAGCATTCTCTACCTGCAGTAGCATCCTGGTTTTGACTGGGATAGAGTTAATTTTCTTCATGGCAGCTGGTAGAGAGCTGTATTTTGGATTCAGTATGTGAATAACGTTGACAACACAGTGGTGTTTTAGTTGCTGCTCAGTAGTGTTTATTCTAAAGGACTCTTCAGTGTCCCATGGTCTGCCAGTAAGAAGGTGCACAAGAAGCTGGGAGGGAGCCTGGCCGGGACAGCTGACCTGAACTGACCACAGGGATATTACAGACCATAGAACATCCTGCCGAGTATATAAACTGGAGGAGCTGGCTGGGAGCCACTGACCACTGCTCAGGATTTCTCTCTCTCTTTTATTTATTTATTATACTGTAATAATACTAATACTAATAATTAACAATAAAGATAAATAAGAAATAATAATAATATATTCTCATCTCATGAATTTTATGTTTTTCTGATTCTCCTCCCCATCCNTACAGACCATAGAACATCCTGCCGAGTATATAAACTGGAGGAGCTGGCTGGGAGCCACTGACCACTGCTCAGGATTTCTCTCTCTCTTTTATTTATTTATTATACTGTAATAATACTAATACTAATAATTAACAATAAAGATAAATAAGAAATAATAATAATATATTCTCATCTCATGAATTTTATGTTTTTCTGATTCTCCTCCCCATCCCATTGGGGTCAAGGAGGGGTCAGTGAGCAGCTGTGTGGCACCTAGTTGCCAGCTGATGGAACATAGTTAGGGTATAACAAATATTTTATTTTCCTTGAGTTGTTATGAGTGTGGCATCTTTAACTGAAATACAAAGTGAGAGCTGGATTCAACCAAAAATGTGTCAGACTTCTGTAACATGCCAGTGCTATTAAATGTATTTTTACACATGTAGAAAAAATGAATTTTATGTAGCACTGCCATACACCCTTTCTTTACCTCTTTTCATTTTAGGAATATGATATAGATACACCTATCTAGATGCACGTCCGCGTGTGCATTTGGTAGAGACTGAAAAGTTCATGCCTCAAGCATTGATAAAAAGTTTTTGCTCATTAAGAAACTACAACCAAAGAGAAGCCTCCTTGAAGACTAAACCTTTGGACTGAAAGTCAAACTCTCGATTAGATAAAGGGAAAAACTATTGTTCAGCTATCTCAGGCTGAGGGAGGGTATGCATCCACAAAAGGCCAGTGCTCATAGCTCCCCCCCCGGCTAAGTTTGGGAGGGGAGAGAATACAGCTGTGACACAACAGACCCAGAGTGCTGTGAGAGACTCTCCCCCCTCCCCGAGGCGGACATGCCCGGACACTGCCATGGGGCCAGGGTTCTGTGAAAGCCTTCCCTGGAAGGGACATGCCCAGACACAGCCACAGACCCAGGGTGCTGGGGAAGACTCCCCCCTCCCCAGGGGAACATGCCCGGGCATTGCCACCCGGCTGGAGAGTATATAAACCCAGGGAATTCTACACTCTGGCGGGGAGACTTTCACCATCAAGAGGACCTGCTGGAGAGGATCAACACAACATCGTTGGGATCCACGGAGTGGTGATATTTTCTTTCTCTGCCACTCTCTGTCCCCCCACCTCTTTTGCTATTTCTCCATTCTCTTTTCCTCTTTCTCTCTTATATTTATTGTCAAATAAAACCTATACTATTGACTGGCATATGGTCTTGTTTGCACCTTAATTCAGGCAGAGAAATGTCTACATAACTCCTATAAAACCGGACCATAACAGCGTTAGATCTTTCTATGGAGAGAGAGAGAAAGGTGCATGAATGACCATGATGAGTTAACAGTGACGGTTTTTTTAAAACCTGTATAATCCAGTAGGGAACAGAGGAATGCAGGTCATTCCTTACAGTGTGGCTGTGGGGTATCACAGACAGATTTCACCTGGGATTACACTCACTGCCTTTGTTAATGATCTGGAAGACAGAGCACACCTTGCAGGTGACACGATGGTGGCAATGTTGCAAAATACAATGTGAGGAGAGAGAAACAACAGAAGGGCCCTAAAAAGGAGATTAGAAGGAGAGGCAGGAAATGAGATTCAAGTAGGGAAACTGTATTTGTGGGAAAGAAACAGCTCAGAACTCAGTTGAAGCTGGGGAGTAATTTAAGGTCTGATTAAAAGCCTCTTGACATTAGTGGAAAAGGTGCACACTGATTTTAATGGGCCTTGAAACTGATGTCTTTTAAAACACTTTGAGTTCCCTGAATGAGACAATATACAACAGGTCTGATCCTGTGGGGGAGACTTTGCAGTGTACGCCAGTAGCAGAAAGAGCCAGGGAAGCATTTACAGAGTTATTTGGAACTATCAAAGTAATAACAGCATTTTCACTCCCTTTTCTCTCTCCTCACCTATCCCCCATGTTCCTTGCAGCTATGGAGGTGAACAGGGCATGGGGGGTATAGTATGTGAGCACCAGAAACTTTAGTTATATATATATCTAGACTCCCCAAAGTGACTTTTGCCACTCTGTTCATGTTTGAGAGCTATGCCCTTCAATGCAAAAAATACTCTTTAATGAGATTGGAAATCTGCAATAAAGAACAGCATTTCAATGGTGTGTAGTATAGGTTTTATGTTACAAACCACTTGGAGAATGTCTGGCAACAAACTTTGTAGACTCATTTAATATTTTATGCTATACATGAAATATTAAGGTTTTTTTTTTCTTCACAAATTCTTAATATAGAGGATTTCCCCACTTGACTTATTAAATGGATGTGATAGGGTGCAGACAAAGTCATGCATTTGAGGTAGCAATTACTCATCCTCATCTTTTCAGCATGGAGAAGAGAAGGTTCTGGGGAGATCTTATAACCCCTTTCAGTACCTAAGAGGGGGCTTGAGAGAGCTGAGGAGGGTCAGTTTGCAAGGGTATGGAGTGGTACAAGAGGGGATGCCTTTAAGAGGGGAGATTAAGATTGGGCATTAGGAAAAATTATTTACTGTGAGGGTGATGAGGCACTAAAACAAGTTGTCCAGAAAAATTGCCAGAACACTTCCTATTCCTGGGAGTGTTCAAGGCCAGGCTGGATGGGGCTTTGAGCAACCTGGAGTAGTGGATGTTGCCCATGCCATGGCAGGGGCTTGGAACACGATGATTTTTAAGAAGCCTTCCAAATCAAACTATTCTGTGTTTCTGTGGTCTTGAACACTTGGGCTTCTTTCAAAAAAAAAAAAAAAAATCTATCATATGCACAAAGCAAGAAAATCATCTTCAGTGTCAGCATAACCACTAGCTCACCTGGTTGCTTATGAACACTAATAAAAATTAATTTATTAATTTTAACTGGGTTACATCTTGTGACATAACTAAAATGTAAAATATTCTTTTAGAAGCTAACATGACAACTAAAACTGTGTATACTAACATCAAAATTAGGTGTGTCTAGCACCTCTGTAGAGAATGTTTTTGCATACTTAATACACATAACCCAATTTTGAAATATAGTATCATATTTCCCAAAATTGTGTTTTATCTGTGCCATTTTGAATATGTTATATATGTGTTAAAGTCTTGGTTCTCTTTTATTCGTTTTTTTCTTTCATTTTCACCTTTCCTCCTATATTTTTTCTTTTTGATATCTAAAAGAAAAAAATAAAAAAAATACTAAAGAAAAATAAATGAATGAAAGAGAAAGGGAAATATCAAACCTGTTTGAAAAATGAACATTACAAAGCTCAGAACAAAACAAACAAAGGGAAAATATGTGTTCCCTTTTCTGACATTTTTGCTAAAACATGTGAGAAGAAAGGAGCAAAACAAGCTTTCACTTTCAAGTTTTAATTAACAAGAAATATCTTAATAAACATACACACTTATGTAACTTTTTAAACTTTGTTAATTGGAAAAGTAGGGATGTACACCAAAGTTGCACCTCACTGAACGCAAACAGTTATAAAAGTGAGTGAAACTGTAAGTGATAATGAGAAGCTCTATTTGCAACTGTGCTGAAACGTCTGCCTGGATCCTCTCTGAGGCACTCATACACCATATGTTTCTACAAAATCGGTCACAAAATCGTCTTCAAAATCGACATCCCCCAAATGTTAAAGTCTTGACTTTGGTTTGTACTTAGCATTGTTCTACAAAGGCAAAAAGTACTTTTATTTTTGTCTTACACCAAGGCCTTTCCCCATTGCAAGAAGCACTAGCACAGGGAAGATGCTCAGGCTTTTTTTATCAGCCCCTCCACCCACCTGGTGGGCAGTGCCTCCGACAGAAACCTCTCACCATCACCACAGGACAGAGAAGAATGTGCAAGGGTTAGGTTCTAATTTTTGTCTTATTTAGCAATTCAACCATATTCTTTGTAGTCCTCTAGCAGAGAGCTTGTTTCTGCTCCCAGTCTTGTTCCTGGCCTCCATTGGAGTCAGCTGGTTCAGAGGAACATCTAAAGGCAGGGATCTGTTGGAGAGACTTGATCTTGTTGGATGGGGTTTTGAGCAGGCTGATCTAGTGGAAGGTGTTCCTGTCCATGGCAGGGGGGATAGAACAAAATAATTAAAATGTTGTCAAACATTGGAACAGGCTGTGCAGGGAAGTGCTGGAGTCACCACCCCTGAGAGTGCTCAAGAAACGACGGGATATTGCACTTAGTGCTATGGTTTAGTTGACAAGGTGGTGTTCAGTCACAGGAGGGACTCCATGATCTTGGAGGTCTTTTCAAACCTCAATCATTCTGTGATTCTATCTTTGAGGTCCCTTCCAAGCCAAACCATTGATTCCATGAACTCTAAATCTCAGGCAATGAAGCAGCAGATTTTTGATGTTATATGACATGTTATATGACTTGTTATATGACTTGGCATGTGACATGAACAGACCAGGGCTTTTGAGCCCTGTGGAAAATTTCTTTGAGAAAGAGCCAAAGGCAGCAGCAGCAGGGGAGGAGGGAGCCAAGCAGGAAGCAGCAGTGAGGGGACCGCAAAGAGGGCTGGAGGAGGAGCTGCAGGCCTAGAGAAGGGATCACCCCCCAGCAGTTCTGGAAAGCCATGCTGGAGCTGAGACCTTCCCTGCAGCCCAGGGAAAGGCACACACTGGAACAAGGAGATGTGCCAGGATTGCATATTCACATCTTTATCAAATGTTTATTAGAAAATGTAATTCTAGTATTCAGGTCATTAAAATATTGGTTTGCCTCAGAGAAAAAAAATGTAAATAACAGCATGAAGTGATTGTAAATATGTACATGAAAGTTCAATAGAGGAGAAAAACTGGTTTGGAATGTGTGCTTTATAAAATCTCTGTGGTAGTTTCCACCTGGGGATTTGAAAGTCCTTTAGCAACTTAATGAAATAGAGCTAAGTCATCATAGGTCATTATTTGTTATTCGTAGGAAATTAATTATTTCAGGTTGAAATCACATTGCAATTAGGATGCTGAAACAGTTAGAAACATCTAGTAAAAGCCATATCAGTCTTTACACAAATATTTGCATATTTTTATTTAAACAGAGAGCTAGCAGCAGAGCAAATTAAACCAGAGGAGTTCATGTTTGCCAAGTGTGCTTCTCTAACACCTTTTATGGAATATTATGAGTAAAAAATATACAGCATGTTGTTGTTGCATTTTCTAGGTTTTTTTTTTCATACTTACTTGAATCTTTTTTACTTTTCTGATTGGGAAGCAGTGTTTTGCACTATATTGGTTCCTACTTCCCTATCTCACCTTTCCCATCTTGCACATCTAACTCTTTCCTTGAATGTGAGGCAGCTTTAATATCCTGTACCTTAAACCATTTAAAAACCAGAAATATGGAGTATCAATGCCCAGTGTGTTGTGCAGAATCAGCCAACCCTCTTTATCCCCCACCATGGAGGTTTGAGAGGACCATGACGTTCTTTGGTGATGAAAGCCCCTAGGGACACCCTAAAGATACACAGAGGGACAACAGCAGAGGTCCCTCTGATAAAATTCAGCCCTGACTGCTCCCAGGCCCATGCCAGGAGTCCATCAGAAGCCTATCTACAGGAAGCCAGAGGAGCACAGGGGCATAGAGACAGGCAGGAACACAAATTAAGGACTCAGAGGAAGGGACACCCTGTCTGAGCCCCTCCCATGGGGTTCTCCCAGGAGAATCTCAGTCCCACTGTCCGGAAGGAAAATGCGTCATGATAAATCAATGATGGAGCATGTTTAGGATCAAGAAAATTGCTGCCTGGGTGTAGAGGACACTCTATGGGATGCAAGGGAAAAATGTTTGGGGATTGAATAGGTTTTATTATGTCCAAAGGTGGGAAAAGAGAGGGATCTAGGTAGTTTGAGGATGAAAAACTCTGTGAAAATGGGGATAAAGTGCATAAAAAGGATTAGTCGTGTGCACATAGCTGCTTCACAGTATATTTATTAAATCTCTTCCTAATACTTTTCTCTGGGTGAGATGCTCCCTGTTCTGCAGGCAATTTTTCTGTGGTCCTCTGAGCTCATATGTCCAGTTGCCAGCAATTTTGAATCTTGAGATCAAGGGGATGAGCAGACTGTGTGTCTGAGCCCAGATGCTGGAGGGATCTGCCTTCCCTTCCTCACTGGCACACCAGGCTCACTTACTTGATTATGATGTGGTTACTAAGGGAATGACAGTTGCTACAGTCCCAATATTATGGTTTTGAGACACTTATTCATTACTTATAGCTTGTTCAATTTCTGTCTTAAGAAACTTCTTATGAGTGCATTTAATGTTCAGACATTCGATTTTCTGTTTTTTTCAGTTCATTAATTTGAGCAGAAATTTCATCCTTTTTGACACTGAACTGCAATCATACACTGTCTGGGTAAAACACTCTACTGATAAATCCAATAAAGTAATTTTCCTTAGACTAGCTGTCACACTTAAATTATATATAATACCATAACCTAAGATGCATCAGCTGATATAGAAGCTATGAATTTATATTTATTTATTTATAATTTTTTTTTCAAAGCAAGCTATGGGTTTGACATTTAAGCCATTATCCCAAACAGAGGGATATCATTGCTTGGGATTTAGGTACCTTCTAAATGTTGACTTAATTGTTTTATCTATAAGGTATATTGATCATCTACTTTTAGGGCTGTAAATATTCCTATCCTTGCTTCATGTCCTATCACATCTGTGGGAGTGTTTATGTTGTTGTCATTTGCTACTGTGAACTATGTGGACTGAATATCACAAAATAATATATACAGAAAAGTAAAAATTAGTATTTCATTTACAATACACAAATGACAGAGGGTTTGTTACCTACCCCTCCTACAAAACAGCAGTGGTGAGCGCCTTTTGCAATCTAGACTGGGATATACTGGAGTCCCAGCCAAAGCTTTGCTGGGCAGCTGCATTGCCAGATTGCCCCTTTGATCTTGGCAGGCAACTTACTCCCCATCTGTGAGACATGACTGGAAACACTAATGTTCCACAGTTTTACCGTGAAGACAACTTTGTGCATGATGGTGACAGAGAACATTTGGATTCAGAAAGAGGTTAGACTAATATCTGATGCTTTCAGAAGACCGTAAATATAATTTTAGCACTTTGACATGAAAAATATTGCTATACAACAAAGTAACATCAGACAGTAAGAGCAGAAGTACTGGATTAGACCCCACTGGTACTGATCTTTGGATATAAAATATTTTGTGGTGAGCTGGAAGAGACAATCATCATCCATTCACTCTGAAGTGCTTTCTCATCATCCAGCCATCTACAGCTTTGTGATTTTCTATGTTAGGAATTGGATCTACATCTTTGTTCTTATTAGTTTTAATGATCTTCTCTCTGTAACATGGGCGTGGTGGGTTGACCTCAGCTGACTGTTAGATGCCCACCCAGCCACACTCTCCCTCCCTCTCCTCAGCAGGGAAGGAGAGCAAACAGGATGGAAACTCTTGTGGGTGAAGATAAGGACAGGGAGATCACTCACCAACTACTTTACCATCATGGGCAAACCAGAATTGACTTGGGTAAAATTATTTAATTTAGTGCCAATTTAACAGTGTAGGAAAGAAAGAAATAGAAAAGAAACTAAAAATACCTTTCCTTACCCCCTGCATTCTTCCCAGGCTCCATTTGTCATGTCTTAACCTAAGCCAACAACTGATTACCGTGCAGGTGCCAGCTCACTCTCCCTGGGTGAGGAATGGAATCAAAAACAAAAGTAAAACAAATGGGTTCAGATAAGAACAGTTTAATAATTTAAAAAAATAGAAAATAATAGTTCTAACCCCCCCCCCCCCGCAAAACCTACAAGAATAACACCTGTAATGAAAATTAAAGAAAGAAACAAAACCCAAGACAGACAAGTGTTGCACAGTACAATTGCTCACCACCCACTGACCAATGCCCAGTCTGTCTCTGAGCAGTGACTGGTGCCTGTCAGAAAACTGCCCCCAGTTTATGTACTGGGCATGACATTTTATGGTGTAGAATACCCCTTTGGCCAGTTCAGGTCACCTGTCCTGGCCAGGCTCCCTCCCAGCTTCTTGTGCACCTACCCACTGGCAGATTGTGAGACAGTGAAAAGTGATTTCGAGTAAGAACTACTGAGCAACAACCATAACATCAGCATGTTATCAACATTATTCTTACATTAAACCCAAACAACAACCCTGTGTCAGGTGTGGAACTCTATCTCAGATGAAAGTAAGAACATCACTCCCAAGCCTTCTATCTCCTCCCCACTTGCCCCAGGTAGTGTAGGGGGCTGGGGAATGGGGGTTGTAGTTCTTAAAAACTACTTCAACTTTTCATGGGCAATAGTCCTCTGAGAACGGACTACTCCAGTGTGGGCTCCTCTCCATGGGCCACAGGTCCTGCCAGGACCCTGCACCTTTGTCAACTCTTCACAGGCTTCAGCTTCCTTCGAAGTACATCCGCCTGCTCCAGTGTGGCTTCCTCTCTCGGCTGCAGGTGGATCTCTGCTCCCCCATGGAACCCCATGGGCTTCAGAGGCACAGCTGCCTCACCATGGGCTGCACCATAGGCTGCAGGGGAATCTCTGCTCTGACACCTGCAGCATCTCCTATGCCTCCTTCACTGATCTGACTGTCTGTGGGGCTGTTTCTGTCACATATTCCCAGTCTTCTCTCCAGCTGCTGTGCAGCACTTACTGCTCTTTCTTAATTATGTTGTCACAGACGCTCCACTAATGTCACTGATTGGTTCAAAATTTGGGCAGTGACAGGTTCATCTTGGAGCTGGCTGGATCTGGCTTTGTCTGACATGGCAGCAACATCTGGTTTCTTCCAACAGAAACCACCCCTGTAGCCTCCCTGCTACCCAAACCTTGCCATGTTAACCCAATTTAACAGTTAAGAAGATGATGTTATTTTTCCTGTACCATTAAGCAAGTACAAGGCTTTTGTGCTTTGTTTCTCAATGTTGCCATTATTTGATGAACAAGGTTTGGGTAAACACTAGATAATCCTAATAATTAACTATCAATAATCCGATTTTTGGAGACTTTTTCATGTCAGAAACCCCAGACTTAAAGACATTCCTTATGAGAGCAAAGTGTAAGAACTGCACCTTAGAGGAACTATTTGAACTTCACAGGGCTTGGATGATAGGGTTTGAAAGAAGTTTGGTTTGCAGGGATTGGAACTGAATCAGCTTAAATCAGCACAGGGAATGAATCTTCAGAGGGATTCATCACATCAAGGCTTTCCTTATCGCCAGAGTCAGGAGGCTTTATCTGTGACCAGCAAAGCACTGAAACCCAAGAAGCCGAGAAGTTCAAGCTGCCTGCCACACAGAAATCACTTCTCTCTCCATCTGTCATTTAAACGTAGACATCATCTGGTCTGTGCTAGCTTTGAAAGAGCCATCATTATTTCTCCAGGCCGCTGAGCTGTTGCAGCTTTGGGATGGTCTGGAGACGGATCAGCTCTGTTTTATTCTGAGCCATTCCAGTCTCTTTAGAGATCGCCTTAGAGACTGAAGTCATTATCTGAAGCAGGGAACTGAGCAGGAGATTTCTCATCATAAAGTGAAAAAGTGGGAAGGCCCTTTCTTCTAGCCATAAAGAGAAGCTTCTTGTTTTGAGAGAGAAAGGGATTTGAGGGGGAAAAAAACTGATGCAGCAAAGATGCTTTGGTTTAAGACACAATCCTATAAAGAGGAAATTTTCCTCAGTGTGTTTGCTTGCATTGTTGGCGCAGCCCCAGGGAACAACAGGATCTCTGTAGCATCTGGTTATGTCAGAGCTGTTATTTGGGCCTTTGCTGTTTACTACTGTTTGTTATAACTTTCTTACACCTTCCCACATTCCTTACGAGTAAGCACACCTACTTTTTCTTGGGATCCCTAAATTTCAGGTTTTCCACTGAAAGTGAGAATTTTGAGTTGCCAACAAGTCACTCAGGAGAAAAAGTTGTGCAACAAGACAGGATTAGAGCAGATGGGGTAAGCACAGGTAACAGTTTGAAATAGTAGAAAAGGAAAATGAGACTTTTTCCTGGTTCATCCATCCCATTTTCTACCTTATGCTCTCTCCCTCACTGGCTTTGGTACCTCTCTGGATTCCTGATATAAGAGACGGGATAAAACACTAATTTGACAGAAAAAGAGAATGGTATTTCAGTAGATTATCAAGATGTATTGGCTACTGAAAGGATCCAGTTCTCCATCTCTGCATCCCTTCCTGGAAGAGTCACATTATGTGTTCAAAAGGAGAGGGAGATATTTCTACCAAATATGGAGTAGAATTGGATGGGCCATTCCCAAATCTAGTTACCAAGGACTAATTATGTTTTCTTCACCTGTGTTGGTAGACTCATCTTCCATCAAAAACAAAGTCATAGAGAAATGAACAAGCTCAGCAGCCAAGTTGGCACCTCTACTTCAGCACAGTCATATATCTTTGTTTACAAAGGCAGTTGTTGAAAATACTTTTATTAATGCAGTTAAATGAGTTAAATGACAGAAACTTATTCATTTGAGGAAAAAAAAAAAAACAACTGTTCAAGCCCTATTTCTGTGAAGTAAAGTCTATTTAAACTGAAAACAAAGCTCTGGAAATTTGTCTGTCACTGCAACTTGCAAGACAAAAAAGTAGGAAGAGGCCACTATCAGGATATGAAAGTTTTGCCATTTTATATGTGCCAAGGGTATCTGAAAGTTCTGTTTGGGGCTGGCAGACTTAGCAGGATCTGTGGGAGTGGATGCCCCCTGGAGTGCCAAATGGAGGGTAGGAAGAATGCCTTACCACACCAAAAATCCCTACGGATCTGAGGTGTGCATATGATCTATTTCAGAGCTATCATTCCTCACAGAGGAATGACATGAAGATTT
Source organism: Climacteris rufus (assembly GCA_013398175.1). Classification (NCBI taxonomy): domain Eukaryota; kingdom Metazoa; phylum Chordata; class Aves; order Passeriformes; family Climacteridae; genus Climacteris; species Climacteris rufus. The sequence goes on from VZRZ01008560.1 coordinate 234,842, forward strand.
CAGATATTAACAAGTAGCAAACATTAAAATGGGTGTAAATATTTACTAATTTATTTTTCTGACATATTTAATTCTACTGATGGAGATGATAAATCTGGTGTTTTTAACTGAAATCTAACACTGCACAACTTTTCCTATGTTGTTATCATTGTTCTTACTATGTTACACAGTACTTTTAGTAGTTGCTTCTCACAAAATTTCCCAGTTGTCTTATATAGATCATTCCCACTATAAAATCCCAGTGCATTAGAAAAGCTGTGGTATCTTCTCCCTTTCCAAGATATTCTGAGGAGTGGGCTGAAAACCTTCATACTCCATATAAAATGCAAACAAAAATGTGATTTTTGGTCTTTATAGCATGCTAAATATCTCTGGGGTGAGTTAGGGGTGAGTTAGTTTTATACATAAATGCACTGACAAGCTATTTGAAAACTTCACACAAACTTTTAGGATAGATAGATAGATAGATAGATAGATAGATATTATTGTGCCACAAGTACCTTTTACATGCCTGTCTATTATAACAATTCAGAAAATTCAGCAAAGATTTTAAAGCCATGGATGTGCTGTTATGTTTAACTAGTTGGAGTGTAAACTACTAGAGCTGAATGAATTTCAGTGTCAAAGGTGCATTTTTTGCTTTCTCTAAATATATTTTTTCATTAAGTAAACACCTTATATAAGCAGTATCTTTTTTCTTCTTTTCTTCCTCTATTGGAAACTTGGAAAACAGAAATGTAGGGCAGCAAATTGGTTTTTTCATTAAAAAAAAATTTAAAAACCAACCAACAAACCAACAAACAAACAAATCCCCCCAACATTTTGAAACATTTAATTTGATTGATTTAACAAAATCGTAATACTCTAATTTGGCTATTTGGCTTTCCTTAAAAAAAAATCCACACACAAAGCAAAAAACCGAGAACCAAGAAAATAACTCAAAACAAAACAAACACCCGAATTTTTAGACAGCTCTTGCAGTTCCCCAAATCGTGTGCCTGACTTCCTTATGTCATGCTCCCAAGCTTGGAAGCAGCTGTGTTTTCCTTCTCATCTATGTGATCAGCAATGCTCCCCAGCACCAGTACTGCACACTTGTGCAGAGAGAAAAGGGAGAGATGCTGAATTTTTGTGCATCTTAATAGACTCTCTGTTATGTCTTTGTAAGGAAACGTGCATCGGCTGAGGTTCTTAGACTACATATTTCTTAATTCACAATATTGTTTAATGAGTCTAAAAGACAATTTTCTTGCTATACTAGAACAACAAGAAACTGTAGAAAATTAGATGCAAAATGCATTTTAAAAGCTCAGAAGGGCAATTATAAACCCAGCGAAAACTGTAGCTTATCTAAGTTCAGTGTCTTATTGAACTGCATGACTAGTTCCTATGAATGGTGCAGAATTGTATTTCTCTTGCAAAAAAAAAAAAAAAAAAGATTAAATGTCATCAGTAAAAATTTTGTTTTTCATCATCTTGAAACATTTCTTATTCTTCAATGAATTATAACAAAGGAGAGGAAACAGAAGGGTGAGTTGCATGTAGAAATTGGGATTCCCACCAAGAAATCTTATTTGCACTTACTCAGGACAGTTTTTTCTTAAAGAATTGATCAAACAAAAATAAGACAGTACTGAGCAGATGTTTCTGAGGCAGTTTATTGAGAAAAGAGGGAAAATTAAAGGAGGCAAGGGATCTTTTATTGTGGTCTTGACTTGCTATGTATTCAAAGGTCAGCTGAAAGTTGCAAGGAAAATCAATTTGTTACATGCTGCTCTGCATGAGAGTTTTTTCTGTCAATGACCTGGAGAGAAAATCAGTAAGTGCCTGACATCCTCGCAATAACAAAGACACGCATTTGACTTTTCTACTCTGCTGCAATGCCTTTTACCCTCCCAGCTTCTCCATGTGTATCTGACACCAGCGAGCCCACTCGTTCAGGTGTCTTGTGACCATGAAAAACAGAATCTGCCATATTGTGCTGAAAAAAAAAGGAGAAAGTGGGTCACAGAATCTTAGAACAGTTTGGGTTGGAAGAAATTTAAAGGTCATCTCATTCAAACCCCCCTGCCATAGGCTGGGACACCTTTTAGTAGAACAAGTTGCTCAAAGCCCCATCCAACCTGGCCTTGAACATTTCCAGGGATGGGGTATACATAGCTTCTCAGTACAATCTGTGCCAGGGCCTCACCAACTTGAGGACAAAATTTCTTCTTAATATCCAATCTAAACCTGCTGTCTTTCAGTTTGAAGCCATTCCCCTTTGCTCTGTCACTACATGACCTTGTCAAAAGTCCCTCTCCACTTCTTTTGTAAACCTCCCTTAGGCACAGGAAGGGGCTTTAAGGTCTCCCTTGACACTCCTCTTCTCAAGGCTGAAAAACCCCAACTGTCTCAGTTTGTCTCCATAGCCAGACGTGCTTCAACACTCTGAGGAACTCCAGGACCTCCTCTGGACTTGCTCCAACAGGTTCATGTCCTTCCTGTGCTGGGGACCCCAGTTCTGGATGCAGCACCACAGGTGGGGTCTCACCAGAGCAGAGCAGAGGGACAGAATCCCCTCCCTCACCTGTTGCCCACAATGTTTGGATGCAGCCCAGAACACATTTGGTTTCTGGGCTGCAAGTGCACAATTGCAAGGTCATGTTGAGCTTCTTGTCCATCAACACACCCAAGTCCTTCTCAACATGGATGCTTTTGATCCATTCTCCATTGAGCCAACCTCTATTTGTGCTTGGGTTTGCCTTGACCCAAGTGCGGGACCTTGGTGTTGTTGAATTCCATGAAGTTCTCACTGGATGTTAAAACTGCCTGCATCTTCAAAGTATGTGATGTGAATCCAGATTACTGCCTACCTGCCACTAAAATATCTGCTACACGTGATAGCTTGTAAAGGGTAGGCAAATATTACGAAGCATGGATTTGCTGAGATAATGTAACCAATATGTTCAATAAAGAAATAATTTAATAAAACATTCATATTGCCATTAGCAAGTCTCCAAGGGTCCTCTCTGGGATTCTTTAATCCCCATGATCTTTATTTGGTTTTTTATTTTTCCTGGATATCCTCAATTTTGCTGTACAAACCTCAAGCATGCAAAGATAGCAGCTTGGCCACAAGTACCAAATCAAGCTGCAGGTTCCCATCTGTTTGACATCAGGGATGTGTCTGAGCAGAAGATTTTCCACATTTCTCAATTTGAATTTAAGAATGAAGTTTTTAAGCTCACATGAAGCTGCTTATTCTGTGAGTTTTTTTCACATCACTCAGATAAGTGTCTAATGAAAAAGGAGTTTTAAGAGTGTCCAGTGTGTCTGGTAAGCAGGTAAGGCTGATACTCTGAGTGTGACTTGTACCAGATTAATGCAGAGCACTTAAAAGGTGCGAAAGAGATTTTCTCCTTTTATAAATAGAAGGAAATATACCTTTTGGAATAGCAAAAGTCTAAGTCCTATTTAGCCTAGGAAAGTGTGATTCCTGAAGAAGACATACTGGGATCATCAGAACTGAGTGGGTAAAATAGGAGGTAATAAACTGATTGTTCAGTCAGGGCGAAATTAATAAAGCTAAATTACTGATGCTGCCTCCACCCATGTGGATCCTCTATGTTTGGTAAAGTTCTCAGCCTCTTCATCAGTGGGAAGTTTTGTCCTCTCCTCTGCCACCTGCTTTCATGGAAATCATCAGATCATGGTACATGAGCCATGAGTTCACAAACTTTCACTGAGGTTGGATAACAGGTTTAAAAGTTACTTGGGGAGTGAAGGACAGATCTTGAAACACCTTTCATGATCACCCAGCAGTTGTTTCCAAAGGGGACTGGTTACAAGGAAATATGCTTTTAGATTTCTTGATCTTGCATTCAAAGTCAGTGCAATGCAATTGAAATTCCCATTTTCTTTACATATATGTATATATAAAGAACCCATAATTAAGCTCAATGGTCTGTTCAGTTTGTGTATTTCTTGAGAAAACTCAATTTCCCTCAAAACATACACTCTGTTTTCCTGTTTCACATGACAGATTTCATTTGATACTTGGGAGGGTTTAATTTTTCTTTTTTTTCAATTCACTATAAATTTTTCTATATTAAACCTTTAATTTGACAGAGAATGAAATAGTAAGAAGACATTTTTAGGAAACTTCTAGTCGTGAAATGAATGCAGGGAATTTTTGATAGAAAACATTATTAAACTGAGACCTGGAGTCTGTAAGGAGATGTTATGTGGGCACTTGTTATGAGAAGAGAGGTGGGATAATAAGAAGAAAATGTCTCTAAATACAGCAAATGTGCACAATGAGAGAGAAGCTTGTTACACTTGTATTTTCTCTGGACTGAAGGCTTTCTCAGCTGCAACAGGGTAATGCAGACTGATCCCATTAATAACTTAAAAATGCAGATTTTTTCATGGCAATTTGCGCTCTTGTTTGGACAATCCCTCCTGACAACTCCTGACATTGTAGGAGTCCTGTTTCTTGGCTGTGGGAATGGTCACATGCCTAGCACAGGAGCAATTCTAGAGATTTTTCCAAGGGTAACCCTCAGCAGCTGCAGTGATTCCAACAATTCTTCCCACCGCAGCCCACCCACCCTCTTTATTTCACCGTGCAAACAGCTCTCAGATCTCAAGCTGTCCTCTTTCTCCTTGCAGAGGAGGAATCAAGCAGAAAATTTGCCTTCTTGTGAGGTAGGAGGGTTCTCCCAGAAAAAATTCTGACACAGCCATAACCCAAAACCAGGTGGCATTTTTCCATCAGTTTGTACTGTGACTCAACATAATCTCTGTGTATTGATTGTAAGGATAAGGCACAGCCACTGATTTCAGAGCACCTTTTAGACTGCTCCTTCAGCTGGCCAGGATTTTTTTTTTTTCAATTTTTTCAAGGGGAAGATTTTAATCCTTGGTATGGACAACTTGGTTTTTTTGTTTTTTTTTTTTTTTTTTTGCCAGTCCATCAGCGAAATCACATTTTTATCTCTCTGTGCTGCCTTGTGATGAGATCAAGGTTAATCCACAGTCCACATAACCTGTAGGATCCTTCTCAGCCTCCAAGTACCCAGCTGAGTTTGCATGTATTTGTCCAAATATTGATCTTCTCCCTTCCCTGTATAATGCATTGAGGTGAAAGGATATGTGATTTGTTGTTTCTTGCAATTAAACAGTCATTACTTTTGTTATTGAAATGTTCTACTTGAACAGTATTAATAAAATACCTAAAAATATTCTTAAGAATAAGTTTGTTTATGCAATTTGGCAAAGTTATTTTTTCATGGAAAATCTTCTCCCTCTGATATTGTGGCTCTGACTGTATGTCAAAGACAAGACTACACATTTTTAGAGAGCAGAATATCAGTAATAAGGACCTGTCATGCAGATCTGTTGGGAGAATTTTTCCTTTATTGTCTTCTCCCTAACAAGCTGGTGCCTATTTCATGTCAGTGGTACTCATTTGATGTGATATAATGAGAGATGCAGTTGTGCCAGTCCTGTGCAAAGTGAAAAACAGGTCAGAAAAGTTTACCAAGGATCATGCTAATGAGTTCAGAGCCCAAGATGTACCAAAAAAAGGGTCTCTTATCAAATGTTGCTGTTAGACAAGCAGCTTTATTCTTCTGCCAGTTTTACAGCCTCCTGCTCAGCATCCATTTAATTTAAAAAAGCGTGATACCTAGATCACTGTAGTCTCCTGTGAGTTCATGAGGCTTAGATGGAAGAGCAATACTTTTTCTCTACAGCAAAAGAAAGTGAAGGCTAGTTCTGAGTAAAGACTAGAACTCTAGAGAGGTTTGGTTTTTGGCTGTCTTGTTTTAAAATTTGTGATCATGTAAGAGACTGGTAGTTCACAGTATTTTATAGTTCTCTGACTGAGCTGACAGCAGTACTTGTTTACACTTTGGTGACATCCTAAGATTTCCTGTGTAGTATTGCTAAAACCATTTATCCAAAGAAAACTGAGAAAATCCCCCAAATTTCACTCAATTTCATTATATCTCAGGCCTTTGGAAGTGTGTGTGTGTGTGTCTGTATGTGTGTCAGTATTCAGCTTTCCAATTTTGGCAATTTAACTTACATTTAGCTCAAACTTTTATTTCCACTTTTCTTGTGCATGGAAAAGATGATGATTACAGGCATACCATAATTTAAAATCAAAGGAAAAATTATCAGATGTTGTAACTAAAATATTTAGTGTAAAATAATAAAAAAGAGTGACAAGGCTCTCAGAATAGAAACACCACTGTGCTGTGTGCAGAGTAAATCTGCTCCCATCCTCACCAAGCAAACCTGAGAGCTTAAAAAACTCAGAGCTGCTATGAAAGCAGTTGTTTAGTCTCTGACCTCAGACACTGCAGCAAAACTCCACTTTTTTATGTCTTACCTTGATCTTGTATCATTAACTGATCAGCAACTGATTTATTCCACCTTTTCCTCTTTTTCTTGGACATACAAGATGCACCAAGATTTATTTAATAACTGTCTTGGCAATATCTGTCAGGAAAATGTTATTCCTATTTTGCAGATAGGAAACGAACCCCCTGGCTGTGGGATTTATCTTCTCTGATTTAGACCCATGTAATGCAGCACTCTCCATCTGAGTTGGTCAAGAGAATTCTTTATATAGAAAATGGAGAGAAGTGAATGCAATTCATCTTCCCTATCATGTAACTCTTGTAAGATGAAAGGACTCCTACAGTAGGAATGATTATTTACTTCCAGTCACCATAAAAGAGAGCTCAGATATAGATGTCTTCAAAGTGAGGGATGATGTACCCTACCTTAGCAGAGTGAGCAATCTTCCAAAAATAGCATTTCTAGCCTATGGATATTTCCACACACAGCATTCAAATACCAAGGTAACTTCATTAGCTCTCACCATAGGCTGGTGTACTTGGCTCAGAACTGCTGTAATAAACTGCTACTCATTGCTGAAAAAAAAGAACTGAGATCTACAGCCACACTGCAAATGCCTTAACAGCAGCAAATTTATGGTTTCAGCACCAGTAAGGAACTAAACTCTGATGCTCAAGCCTGAAGTCTGACCACTGTGTTATTTTTCTTTGTGCATTAAGACCACAAGCGACATATGATAGAAGGAAGTTCTTGGAGCAGCTCACCCAAGAGGCAGAATCACATTCTTGAGACATTCCATGTACTTCCAGCCACCCACGAGGTTGTGGAGTAGCCTCACATTTCACCCCGCAGAGGCTAGAATACCCACGACTGTGTTTTTGCAGATCAGCACAGGAAATCCTCTTGTACAGAATTTCTCTTCTGAGGTGCTTTTTAGGAAAATAATCTTCAGGAGAAGGTTAGCATGATAGCATAGAGGGTTGGAAATACTTTTCTCATACCTTATGGTTACTCAGAGCATTTTCCAGGCACAGAAAGATACCAGTGTCCTTAGGGGAAATTTTCCAGGTGACATCTTCTCTATCACAATGTCAAAAGGTAATCAGATTATAAATGCAGTATATCCTTTATTGTTAATTGAAACCTGCCCATAATGGACAAGGTAAAGGAATAGAAAAGATTTTAAAGATAGACATCTTAGGGTTGCTTATTTCTTGCCTTATAGCACTAGCAATATAATTTATTCTTTTTTAAATCTATAAAGACTTGTGCAGAATACCCAGACTGAAGTTTCTCCAGGAGACTTTGGAGAAAAAAACCTCTAATAGTATCCTCAAATCACTCAGAATCTCATGTTCATCAGAAACAACTTGATTATTGTACTTACATTACAGAAATCTGAGTATTTTAGAAAAAAAACTCCATCATTCATTACCTTCTACATGAATAATTTACCCTCTCCTGCAACCCATCCCTTTGGGGGGCCCTTGCATTAGGTGATCTAATTCTGTCAATGTAATGGCATCAGTGTGTCTGTGGAAGCTGAGTGCTGTTATAAATCACTGTGTGAGAGGGTACAGGCAGCACGCCCCATGACTGTGGAACTGTGAGAGGGCTGCACTGTGACAAGCCAAATCCTCAGACTTCAAGCATGAGTTATAGTCTAAAATAAACTTTTTGCCCATGACTGAATTCAAGGTCAAGTGACACACACTCAATTAGAGGAGAGGTTTGCATATTATCAGCAAGCAGCAGCAAAGCAGCCAGCACAGTGTGATTGGTGTCCAAGGCTACAATCTCATAAAACACAGATGATGGGTTCAACCCAGCTCCCAGGGAGGACAGCCCTGAAAGAGAAGCAGTGAAGGATTATGTGCATGTGGTTAATTCTCTACTATTCTTTTATCAATGTCTAAAGCAGTAAAGTGGCTAAAAGGGGTTAACTTTTCCCCTTCCACTTCCCCTTTCCCTTCCCCTTCCCCATTCCTCCCCTTCACTTTCCTGATACAAAATCAGTGTTCTTCCATCTTAACCTATTGCTCATTCTGTCACTGTAGCTTGTTTTGAAGTTGGATTAAGAAAATACTATCACCTAATGATCTAATAAATTTAGATTCTCAATAGATTTTTGTTCTAATATATTCCTTAGAATTTCTTCAAAAATATAAAGATAAGCTTGATTGCACTTTTCATTGTGAAAAAATGGTTACATCAGCATCTTTTTATCCAAGAAACATAATCTGAATAAAAATATATACATTTAAGGATTAATTATCATTGACTATCAGTGTACAAATATATATTCTTATTCAGAAGAGAAATTTCTTACTCACTAGCTAAATCTATTTTGGAATAATAAAATTCTTTTAGAAGAACAACATCCACATACAATACTATCTTGTATGTTTAGTCCAAACTGACAATGGGTGTAGATAAAGCTTAGTTGCTGGAAGAACTTTGCCAGTTGATATAAACCACAAAAAACCTGATTAAGACTGAACCAAGTTGCCCCAGGTATATCAACTCCTGAAAGCTCTTTGCTTTTGTGTAGTCTTTCATCTTGTCCAGGTCAACTACCAATGAAAATAATTAAATTTTTTACTTTTTCCCAAGGCAGGATTAATTCAAAGCCGCATTATAAATTACAGTTTTTGCAATTAATGAGAGTCTTCAGACCAAGAACAGGGGAGTTATTTTTCAGTCCAAATTTGTGGAAAAAACAATATCTGTGTTTGGATAATCTATGTACAGACATGTGATTGTGTCAAAAATCCTGGGCCTGAAAAGCATTTTGTTCACTGACCAATTTGAAACCAAATTACAGTGAGATATTTGTTTGTCTGTATTATACTGGCGAGGTATAGAAGCCTTTAGTTAACACTCTTGCAATAGTGCAGAAATTTGGTCCCTTGGTAACAATTCTTGTCCACTACAGAATAGTGTTGTTTCATGTCTAACAAACTCTTGAAAACACACATCTTACATGTTAAGAGATAAGAAACAGTTTCTTCATCTAGGAGCTCATTTGGCTCACGTGAGAATATTTGACAGCAGGTTGAGGAAGGAGATCCTTCCCCTCTGCTCAGCACTGGAGAGGCCACACCGAGCGCTGTGTCCAGTGCTGAAGTCCCCAGTACAGGATATCCATGGACATACAGGAGAGAGTCCAGCGAAGGGCCCAGAACAGGATTAAGGGTCTGGAGGCCCTGATGTACAAGGAAAGGCTACCAGAGTGTCAGCCACCAGAAGAGAAGGCGCAGAAAGGGCCTTATTAATGTGTACACATACTTGAAGAAAGGGTGATAAGAGGACAGACAGGTTCTTTGCAGTGGTATCCAGTGACAGAACCAGAGATAGAAGGTGCAACTGAAACACAGGAGGTTCCTCTGATCATTGGGAAAACCTTTTTGCTGTGACAGTGACTAAGCACTGACACCAGTTACTCACAGAGGTTGTGGAGTTTCCCTCCTTGGTGATATTCAAAAGCTATCTGGACGTGGTCCTGGGCAAACAGATTTAGGTAGCCCTGTCTGAGCAGGGCGTCCAACAAGATTATCTCCAGGATCCCTTCCAACATCAATCATCCTGTGATTCTGTAATATACTGGACTTCTCAAGACCCCGGAAGCAATTAAGCTGCAGGATCTGTTTCTCCACCAGCTGTAATGATCTGCATTTCTAAATACTCTCAGGAAGGGCAGTCCTTGTTATTCCTGTAGCAGAATACCTCTTATCCTTCATCTAAAAAGAAAAAGAAAGATTCTTGTATAAACAATGTCACATATACGCATCTATACAAAGGCCACATTGGATCTTGTCAATGATACATTCACAGATAGAATATTCCAGACTCTCTTCTGCTCTCTTGTTTAGCCATATCAAACCATTTGTAAAGATTACCATTCATATCACCCCTGCTCTTCTCTGAAAGGTTAACAGCCCTTCTGACCTGCTGGATGATCTTTTCCTTGATTCTGTTCTAACCCAATTCAGTAAAAATGGGACAGGTGAGTTTAAAAATAGTATATCTTTGCTAACTTGGGTCATGAAGATTGAAGTAATTTTGGTAACTACATTTCAAGTACATGGAACAAAGTCCAAAGGGACACATTGGGAGGGAGGCAGTGACCAGAAGCTGTAGCAGGCTGTGGTGAAAGGCTTTTCACTGACACAGCTGCACCTGCAAAAATAAGTCTCTCAATAGAATAATAACTCAGCAGTTAACACCTACAGTGGTGTTTTCACCTCTTATCAAAGTGTAAAGAAATTAGAAGGAATATTTATCTGATTTTCCTAAAAGTAGTGTTCAAATTCCACAAAATCTTTAATGACATGCAGGACATATTCACATTCATTTCACTACCAATGTGGAATTTTCCAGAACCAAACCTGTGAATGTCTGATGGTGGCCAAGGAGGAAAATAACTGTTTAGTGCATAAAATTGCAAATGTAGAAGTTTGTAAGTTTGTGACCTGCAGATCACAAAATAGTATAGATAAAATTAATTTTGTAAATATAATTATCAGCAGGTGAGGCAAAAAAAAAAAAAAAAAAGGAGAATGGGAGGAAGAGAAGAGCATTGTCTGTCCTTTCAAATCCTGCACACAATCTGATCTATCCATATTCCTTTCCAGCACAAGACAAGATGCCAACTGCATGTGGTATTACACCAGGTCTCCATTTTTATTGTATCTTTCAAGACCTGGAATAAAGACAATGAGGTTCTAACCCTTCATTATCCAGCAGGATAAGAGATAGGACAAGTAATGTAGACATTAATCATCTTCTGAAGAAAGAGGAAATTCTAAAAGGTGAAAGAGGCTCCCTTACGCATATATTCCCCAAAGATCTGGTTAAAAAATAAGCAGAAAGAAAGAAAAAGACACTCCACTCAAGTTTCTGGTAAGACAGGCTTTCAGTTAATGGTAATAGCAACTTTCTAAGGATTTCAGGTCCTTTTTTTTAGAGTAGTTGCTTCAGAAACTGGGTCTTCGGATCACACCAGCTCAGACTTGGACTCCAAGTTACATTTTCTGTTACATTTGTGGATTTTTTTCCTATTGTTCCTTGAAGAAGCAGACCAGAATTTTCTTGAATTTCTTCACAGTGTCACATATTCAGAGAGAATATAATACAGTTAATTGTGAATAAATTCAGTGAAAAATGTAATCTTGTATTAGGTGAAATATGAAATAGAGTATTGGGGAAGTGAAAAACTATTTGTCTGCTTCAAAGAAAATTAGGGTGAGGTTGTTCTTGTTTCAAAAAAAGAAAGCAGAGTTATGCATTTATCACTTAGATACCCTGAAGGCATTAACAAGAATATGAAAAGTATATAGCAAAGTAAGTTGGATTTTGGAATAAGTAAAAAAACCCCTATATATAACAAATCCAAACCAAAAAAAAATTATTTTTAAATACTGATGTCAAAACTGATGGATCAAAAGAGATTGGAGATTATTAGATAGAAAGGATGATTTAGGTGATCAATAATTTGCTGTACACAAACTTTCAAGATCAGCTTTAATAATAAGCAAAGATTTTATAGTACTCTTTAATTTATGATCAATGGAAATAATGTACTCAAAATATTTTAAACACTGGAAATAACTAAGGAAAAATGTTTAAATTACATTTCATAATGTTTCAAACCATATTTTAATAAAGAAATTGATAAATAGAAAAATGAGTCTCATTTTTTAAGAACATATACAAAATTACTTGAAAGATGTAAACTAATGGAAATTGTACACCAGACTCAAGTAAGATTTCCTTACAGATATATAAAATTTCAAAAGAACTAGCATTTTCAAACAGTTTATTTCCAGCATCATCTTTAAAGTATTTGATTTTGCTTGACTGCAGCTAATATTATCCATCAAAAATGCCCTTATTTCTCCCTTTGATAAATTAAATAAACTGAGGGCTATCTTCCAATGAATACACAAATTGATTTGTGGAGCCTGAGTTAGAGATGGCCATCTGTAGTACTCTTTAGGGATGTGAGAAAGGTGGGTTTGAACACTTGATATCCCTGAGGATGGATGGAATTAAGCCGATAACACTTTTCTTGGTGAACACAGCAGTCTCGTCTCTATTACACTGTCACATACAGAGGTGCAAAAAAAAATTTTGCATAGCACATGCCTGTGAACTTCCTTTTGTCCCCAGTGTGTTTGAGAGACACAATTCCAACATTCCCCTTGGACAAGCATAGACTGGCTCAGTGTGCTGCCTTTTGCCTCTCATGTGTGAAATCCCTTGTCGTGCTCTCTTCCAGCACAAAGAACCTGTGCTTGGGAACTGTGTTTTTGCCCCCTGGAAGACAGCATGACACAGAGAAGGCTTGAAATGATCAGTGTGATAGCACCTGAGTTCTCTGTGTAGGTGGGACAAAACCGGGAAATTTGGATCAAAACATAACATGAATCATTCAATTCATTATCCAGGATTTGTGAGCGTGCAAACTATGTGTGTCCATTGTGCTCAATATCGGGGGGGGGGGGGGGGGACAGAAAAAAAGATTTTTTT